>CP139501.1:123870486-124470373 GCA_021014915.2 Artemisia tridentata subsp. tridentata
TACATTCCTTTTCATTAGATCTAGCCTGTGAAGTGACTGGTTTTGGGAAAACTTGTTTTGCATCAACTTGGGAGGCAAAACGTGTTTTTGAAAATTTTGGACGTTCAGATTTAAACGCAGTCGGTTGTCTAACAATTGATTGGTTTCTAAGTGGTGGTTTCCCCAAGATTGATGGTTTTGCAAACTTAGTGTTCACACTATTTCCTGTCGATTTTCTCAACTCATTTTTCAACGCTGCAATTGCAAAACCTTTTTCCTGAAGTTGAGCTTTGAATTCATCATTTTTGGCAATCAAAGAGGTTGTTTGCTCTACAGTCTTAGTTTTCGTTTCTTTGATTGTATCACACATTTCTTTGCAATGCATTTTCAAAGACTCATTTTCCTTAAACAATTCAGTCACTTTATGTTCTAATTCAACATTATTGTCTTGTTTAGCCTTAACTTAAATTCACCATATCACACATCTCAGCAATACGTTTTTTCAGGTTTTTGATCGTTAAGTTTTTGGCTTCTAGTTGAGCTTTCAAATCATTTATAGCAAAGAATTCACGGAATTCAGGGAGTTCCGGATTTTTACAAGGTAGTTTAGTTTGAAAACTTTCTTCCTTTTGTTGCATTGCAATTTCAAGAGAAATACAATGTTTTTCAAGCTGTAAAAATCTTTTTGAAAGTTCATTATAAACATCCTTTTCAACCATATTATTTGATTTGAAAAACTCAGCCGTGGGCAAAGAACTTGACGCATCATCATGTTCAGCATCCTGATCAATCTCTCCCCCCTTATGACTCATATTTGATGAATCAGAGGTGATATTGCTATCAGTCTTTTCCATCAGATATGTGTCATAAGTAGGTTTAAATTGATCAGTATGTTGTTGTTCATTAGAAAGATCATTATCTTGATCAGACAGATGTACCTCAGCAGACTGTGCTTGGTGATATTCAGGTTCGTAGGCTGCTTTCTCACACATTGTGAAATCACCTCTTATGCTGTCACCATCATCAAACTTGTCTGATCTTGTTCCATTCCCCATTTGTTTAGCCCTTTCATCAATGAACCCATTAACATTACTCATCAATTGTAGTAATGTTGTTCTGAACATGACAACCTCAGTTCCAGTTTATTTAGCAAAACACCCTTTTGTCATTTGACTGTCATAGTCATAGTCCTCAGTGTATTGCGAATCAATGAACACCTGGAGTTGGTTGTTGATCACACTAAAAGCTACTCTGGATCTTGCTTCAGAGAATTCTTCTTTATCAAGCTGTTGTTCAAGTTGTTCTAAATATAGAGTCATTTTGACTGTGAAATCATGAACATCTTGACCATAGAGTGTTGTGAAAGCCCGTGTGTAACCCATCACGTATTCAGGTTTTTCAAACAGAACCTTGAGATGTGAATGAAGTAGACGAAAACATTCAATGCGACTTTCCTTTGCATTAAGCACCATAAGTGACTGAATCAAATCTCTCTCTTGCGAATTCGAGCACGATGATTCCACATTAGTAATCTCAGAATCACACACGTTTATTTGTTGTACAGAATTGGAAATCTTTTGTTGATCATACGTGTCGTACAACTTGAGTACCTCAGATATGAAGGAATCTGAAGTGGCAGACATGATGTAAACGTGCACGGGATTTTGCAATTCTATGATTTAAACCGAGAAATAGATTCTTTCGCGGGATTTTACAAAAATCAAGAATAAACCGTGAAACGATAATGATTACTTGAATGTGTTATGATTATGATTTGGTTTGGTTGAAATGAGTTTAAGTGATGATGTAGACAAGTCACAGTGAATTTCAGACAATGCTCGTGTTTTGAAATCCGAATAAAACCCGTCGTTTACCACTATATCCAATATACCCGAAAATATCTCAACCCAAAATAATTGTCAATCCCGGAATCTAGAAGCTCGATCAAAATCGTTGTCCAAAATTATACCACAAATTTTGTCACAAACAACAAACTCATCCTTGTGAAAAAAAATCCAACAATAAAAAAAAACTTTTAAGAACTCGTCCTTGTGTTAACAGTCCAACCCAAAAGAAAATAGGCCCAATCATAACACTAGGCACCAGCCCACTTTCTAATCCACACAACCCAAATTATTTTCGGTATAAATCTCACCACTTAATCCCAACTTAATCTAACCCTAAAAATAACAACGCCTCTTTACTCTCCTCACAATCAACAATAAGCAGCCACCAACCTAACACAACCCTAATCTTACTCTATCAAACAAATGCAGTCACAGAAAAATAACCTCCCACCTACCCTTCTTCTCCACTCAAACACGATCAAATCACGTTTTGATCTAACACAACCATATACCTGTGTATCTAGCTTAATCCGAATCAAGAATACGTTTAAATTCTTCAAGATCCTAGAATGGGTCTCTGGTAAGGTTCGTGTTTATAGTTTATTTCAGACCGAAAAGAGGGAAAACCATTGTTTTTGTTCTTTCTTACTTTTTCGGATATAAAAAAAACTTAGATTCTTTCCTTTTCGATTGAAGAACGTGATGGTACGATGCAGAAGAAAACGTGTCCAAAGAGTCTAGAGGTCGAGTGATTGTTATTGTTGAGACACTGAGACTGGCTATGGGAATTGCCTTAATTGGCACGCAACTACTCTTAGAAACAGGCAAATTCCTAGTCTTTTCATGTGTGTTTTTCTTAGCGTCCACTAGGTTTTGATTCTGAACAATGTCTTTATGTCTAACATGTTCCTTTGGTGTCACAAGTGACATTCGCTTTGAACTGATCCTAGAGGAACTAGATGCACTCATATGATGAGGTTTTGAAGGCGTAAATTCCTTTTCATTAGATCTAGCCTGTGAAGTGACTGGTTTTGGGAAAACTTGTTTTGCATCAACTTGGGAGGCAAAACGTCTTTTTGAAAATTTTGGACGTTCAGATTTAAACGCAGTCGGTTGTCTAACAATTGATTGGTTTCTAAGTGGTGGTTTCCCCAAGATTGATGGTTTTGCAAACTTAGTGTTCACACTATTTCCTGTCGATTATCTCAACTCGTTTTTCAACGCTGCAATTGCAAAACCTTTTTCCTGAAGTTGAGCTTTGAATTCATCATTTTTGGCAATCAAAGAGGTTGTTTGCTCTACAGTCTTAGTTTTCGTTTCTTTGATTGTATCACACATTTCTTTGCAATGAATTTTCAAAGACTCATTTTCCTTAAACAATTCAGTCACTTTATGTTCTAATTCAACATTATTGTCTTGTTTAGCCTTAACTTCATTCACCATATCACACATCTCAGCAATACGTTTTTTCAGGTTTTTGATCGTTAAGTTTTTGGCTTCTATTTGAGCTTTCAAATCATTTATAGCAAAGAATTCACGGAATTCAGGGAGTTCCGGATTTTTACAAGGTAGTTTAGTTTGAAAACTTTCTTCCTTTTGTTGCATTGCAATTTCAAGAGAAATACAATGTTTTTCAAGCTGTAAAAATCTTTTGAAAGTTCATTATAAACATCCTTTTCAACCATATTATTTGATTTGAAAAACTCAGCCGTGGGCAAAGAACTTGACGCATCATCATGTTCAGCATCCTGATCAATCTCTCCCCCCTTATGACTCATATTTGATGAATCAGAGGTGATATTGCTATCAGTCTTTTCCATCAGATATGTGTCATAAGTAGGTTTAAATTGATCAGTATGTTGTTGTTCATTAGAAAGATCATTATCTTGATCAGACAGATGTACCTCAGCAGACTGTGCTTGGTGATATTCAGGTTCGTAGGCTGCTTTCTCACACATTGTGAAATCACCTCTTATGCTGTCACCATCATCAAACTTGTCTGAACTTGTTCCATTCCCCATTTGTTTAGCCCTTTCATCAATGAACCCATCAACATTACTCATCAATTGTAGTAATGTTGTTCTGAACATGACAACCTCAGTTCCAGTTTATTTAGCAAAACACCCTTTTGTCATTTGACTGTCATAGTCATAGTCCTCAGTGTATTGCGAATCAATGAACACCTGGAGTTGGTTGTTGATCACACTAAAAGCTACTTTGGATCTTGCTTCCGAGAATTCTTCTTTATCAAGCTGTTGTTCAAGTTGTTCTAAATATAGAGTCATTTTGACTGTGAAATCATGAACATCTTGACCATAGAGTGTTGTGAAAGCCTGTGTGTAACCCATCACGTATTCAGGTTTTTCAAACAGAACCTTGAGATGTGAATGAAGTAGACGAAAACATTCAATGCGACTTTCCTTTGCATTAAGCACCATAAGTGACTGAATCAACTCTCTCTCTTGCGAATTCGAGCACGATGATTCCACATTAGTAATCTCAGAATCACACACGTTTATTTGTTGTACAGAATTGGAAATCTTTTGTTGATCATACGTGTCGTACAACTTGAGTACCTCAGATATGAAGGAATCTGAAGTGGCAGACATGATGTAAACGTGCACGGGATTTTGCAATTCTATGATTTAAACCGAGAAATAGATTCTTTCGCGGGATTTTACAGAAATCAAGAATAAACCGTGAAACGATAATGATTACTTGAATGTGTTATGATTATGATTTGGTTTGGTTGAAATGAGTTTAAGTGATGATGTAGACAAGTCACAGTGAATTTCAGACAATGCTCGTGTTTTGAAATCCGAATAAAACCCGTCGTTTACCACTATATCCAATATACCCGAAAATATCTCAACCCAAAATAATTGTCAATCCCGGAATCTAGAAGCTCGATTAAAATCGTTGTCCAAAATTATACCACAAATTTTGTCACAAACAACAAACTCATCCTTGTGAAAAAAAATCCAACAATAAAAAAAAACTTTTAAGAACTCGTCCTTGTGTTAACAGTCCAACCCAAAAGAAAATAGGCCCAATCATAACACTAGGCACCAGCCCACTTTCTAATCCACACAACCCAAATTATTTTCGGTATAAATCTCACCACTTAATCCCAACTTAATCTAACCCTAAAAATAACAACGCCTCTTTACTCTCCTCACAATCAACAATAAGCAGCCACCAACCTAACACAACCCTAATCTTACTCTATCAAACAAATGCAGTCACAGAAAAATAACCTCCCACCTACCCTTTCTTCTCCACTCAAACACGATCAAATCACGTTTTGATCTAACACAACCATATACCTGCGTATCTAGCTTAATCCGAATCAAGAATACGTTTAAATTCTTCAAGATCCTAGAATGGGTCTCTGGTAAGGTTCGTGTTTATAGTTTATTTCAGACCGAAAAGAGGGAACACCATTGTTTTTGTTCTTTCTTACTTTTTCGGATATAAAAAAAAAACTTAGATTCTTTCCTTTTCGATTGAAGAACGTGATGGTACGATGCAGAAGAAAACGTGTCCAAAGAGTCTAGAGGTCGAGTGATTGTTATTGTTGAGACACTGAGATTGGCTACGGGAATTGCCTTAATTGGCACGCAACTACTCTTAGAAACAGGCAAATTCCTAGTCTTTTCATGTGTGTTTTTCTTAGCGTCCACTAGGTTTTGATTCTGAACAATGTCTTTATGTCTAACATGTTCCTTTGGTGTCACAAGTGACACTCGCTTTGAACTGATCCTAGAGGAACTAGATGCACTCATATGATGAGGTTTTGAAGGCGTACATTCCTTTTCATTAGATCTAGCCTGTGAAGTGACTGGTTTTGGGAAAACTTGTTTTGCATCAACTTGGGAGGCAAAACGTGTTTTTGAAAATTTTGGACGTTCAGATTTAAACGCAGTCGGTTGTCTAACAATTGATTGGTTTCTAAGTGGTGGTTTCCCCAAGATTGATGGTTTTTCAAACTTAGTGTTCACACTATTTCCTGTCGATTTTCTCAACTCGTTTTTCAACGCTGCAATTGCAAAACCTTTTTCCTGAAGTTGAGCTTTGAATTCATCATTTTTGGCAATCAAAGAGGTTGTTTTCTCTACAGTCTTAGTTTTCGTTTCTTTGATTGTATCACACATTTCTTTGCAATGAATTTTCTAAGACTCATTTTCCTTAAACAATTCAGTCACTTTATGTTCTAATTCAACATTATTGTCTTGTTTAGCCTTAACTTCATTCACCATATCACACATCTCAGCAATACGTTTTTTCAGGTTTTTTATCGTTAAGTTTTTGGCTTCTAGTTGAGCTTTCAAATCATTTATAGCAAAGAATTCACGGAATTCAGGGAGTTCCGGATTTTTACAAGGTAGTTTAGTTTGAAAACTTTCTTCCTTTTGTTGCATTGCAATTTCAAGAGAAATACAATGTTTTTCAAGCTGTAAAAATCTTTTTGAAAGTTCATTATAAACATCCTTTTCAACCATATTATTTGATTTGAAAAACTCAGCCGTGGGCAAAGAACTTGACGCATCATCATGTTCAACATCCTGATCAATCTCTCCCCCCTTATGACTCATATTTGATGAATCAGAGGTGATATTGCTATCAGTCTTTTCCATCAGATATGTGTCATAAGTAGGTTTAAATTGATCAGTATGTTGTTGTTCATTAGAAAGATCATTATCTTGATCAGACAGATGTACCTCAGCAGACTGTGCTTGGTGATATTCAGGTTCGTAGGCTGCTTTCTCACACATTGTGAAATCACCTCTTATGTTGTCACCATCATCAAACTTGTCTGATCTTGTTCCATTCCCCATTTGTTTAGCCCTTTCATCAATGAACCCATTAACATTACTCATCAATTGTAGTAATGTTGTTCTGAACATGACAACCTCAGTTCCAGTTTATTTAGCAAAACACCCTTTTGTCATTTGACTGTCATAGTCATAGTCCTCAGTGTATTGCGAATCAATGAACACCTGGAGTTGGTTGTTGATCACACTGAAAGCTACTCTGGATCTTGCTTCAGAGAATTCTTCTTTATCAAGCTGTTATTCAAGTTGTTCTAAATATAGAGCCATTTTGACTGTGAAATCATGAACATCTTGACCATAGAGTGTTGTGAAAGCCCGTGTGTAACCCATCACGTATTCAGGTTTTTCAAACAGAACCTTGAGATGTGAATGAAGTAGACGAAAACATTCAATGCGACTTTCCTTTGCATTAAGCACCATAAGTGACTGAATCAACTCTCTCTCTTGCGAATTCGAGCACGATGATTCCACATTAGTAATCTCAGAATCACACACGTTTATTTGTTGTACAGAATTGGAAATCTTTTGTTGATCATACGTGTCGTACAACTTGAGTACCTCAGATATGAAGGAATCTGAAGTGGCAGACATGATGTAAACGTGCACGGGATTTTGCAATTCTATGATTTAAACCGAGAAATAGATTCTTTCGCGGGATTTTACAGAAATCAAGAATAAACCGTGAAACGATAATGATTACTTGAATGTGTTATGATTATGATTTGGTTTGGTTGAAATGAGTTTAAGTGATGATGTAGACAAGTCACAGTGAATTTCAGACAATGCTCGTGTTTTGAAATCCGAATAAAACCCGTCGTTTACCACTATATCCAATATACCCGAAAATATCTCAACCCAAAATAATTGTCAATCCCGGAATCTAGAAGCTCGATCAAAATCGTTGTCCAAAATTATACCACAAATTTTGTCACAAACAACAAACTCATCCTTGTGAAAAAAAATCCAACAATAAAAAAAAACTTTTAAGAACTCGTCCTTGTGTTAACAGTCCAACCCAAAAGAAAATAGGCCCAATCATAACACTAGGCACCAGCCCACTTTCTAATCCACACAACCCAAATTATTTTCGGTATAAATCTCACCACTTAATCCCAACTTAATCTAACCCTAAAAATAACAACGCCTCTTTACTCTCCTCACAATCAACAATAAGCAGCCACCAACCTAACACAACCCTAATCTTACTCTATCAAACAAATGCAGTCACAGAAAAATAACCTCCCACCTACCCTTTCTTCTCCACTCAAACACGATCAAATCACGTTTTGATCTAACACAACCATATACCTGCGTATCTAGCTTAATCCGAATCAAGAATACGTTTAAATTCTTCAAGATCCTAGAATGGGTCTCTGGTAAGGTTCGTGTTTATAGTTTATTTCAGACCGAAAAGAGGGAACACCATTGTTTTTGTTCTTTCTTACTTTTTCGGATATAAAAAAAACTTAGATTCTTTCCTTTTCGATTGAAGAACGTGATGGTACGATGCAGAAGAAAACGTGTCCAAAGAGTCTAGAGGTCGAGTGATTGTTATTGTTGAGACACTGAGATTGGCTACGGGAATTGCCTTAATTGGCACGCAACTACTCTTAGAAACAGGCAAATTCCTAGTCTTTTCATGTGTGTTTTTCTTAGCGTCCACTAGGTTTTGATTCTGAACAATGTCTTTATGTCTAACATGTTCCTTTGGTGTCACAAGTGACACTCGCTTTGAACTGATCCTAGAGGAACTAGATGCACTCATATGATGAGGTTTTGAAGGCGTACATTCCTTTTCATTAGATCTAGCCTGTGAAGTGACTGGTTTTGGGAAAACTTGTTTTGCATCAACTTGGGAGGCAAAACGTGTTTTTGAAAATTTTGGACGTTCAGATTTAAACGCAGTCGGTTGTCTAACAATTGATTGGTTTCTAAGTGGTGGTTTCCCCAAGATTGATGGTTTTTCAAACTTAGTGTTCACACTATTTCCTGTCGATTTTCTCAACTCGTTTTTCAACTCTGCAATTGCAAAACCTTTTTCCTGAAGTAGAGCTTTGAATTCATCATTTTTGGCAATCAAAGAGGTTGTTTGCTCTACAGTATTAGTTTTCGTTTCTTTGATTGTATCACACATTTCTTTGCAATGAATTTTCAAAGACTCATTTTCCTTAAACAATTCAGTCACTTTATGTTCTAATTCAACATTATTGTCTTGTTTAGCCTTAACTTCATTCACCATATCACACATCTCAGCAATACGTTTTTTCAGGTTTTTGATCGTTAAGTTTTTGGCATCTAGTAGAGCTTTCAAATCATTTATAGCAAAGAATTCACGGAATTCAGGGAGTTCCGGATTTTTACAAGGTATTTTAGTTTGAAAACTTTCTTCCTTTTGTTGCATTGCAATTTCAAGAGAAATACAATGTTTTTCAAGCTGTAAAAATCTTTTTGAAAGTTCATTATAAACATCCTTTTCAACCATATTATTTGATTTGAAAAACTCAGCCGTGGGCAAAGAACTTGACGCATCATCATGTTCAGCATCCTGATCAATCTCTCCCCCCTTATGACTCATATTTGATGAATCAGAGGTGATATCGCTATCAGTATTTTCCATCAGATATGTGTCATAAGTAGGTTTAAATTGATCAGTATGTTGTTGTTCATCAGAAAGATCATTATCTTGATCAGACAGATGTACCTCAGCAGACTGTGCTTGGTGATATTCAGGTTTGTAGGCTGCTTTCTCACACATTGTGAAATCACCTCGTATGCTGTCACCATCATCAAACTTGTCTGATCTTGTTCCATTCCCCATTTGTTTAGCCCTTTCATCAATGAACCCATTAACATTACTCATCAATTGTAGTAATGTTGTTCTGAACACGACAACCTCAGTTCCAGTTTATTTAGCAAAACACCCTTTTGTCATTTGACTGTCATAGTCATAGTCCTCAGTGTATTGCGAATCAATGAACACCTGGAGTTGGTTGTTGATCACACTGAAAGCTACACTGGATCTTGCTTCAGAGAATTCTTCTTTATCAAGCTGTTGTTCAAGTTGTTCTAAATATAGAGTCATTTTGACTGTGAAATCATGAACATCTTGACCATAGAGTGTTGTGAAAGCCCGTGTGTAACCCATCACGTATTCAGGTTTTTCAAACAGAACCTTGAGATATGAATGAAGTAGACGAAAACATTCAATGCGACTTTCCTTTGCATTAAGCACCATAAGTGACTGAATCAACTCTCTCTCTTGCGAATTCGAGCACGATGATTCCACATTAGTAATCTCAGAATCACACACGTTTATTTGTTGTACAGAATTGGAAATCTTTTGTTGATCATACGTGTCGTACAACTTGAGTACCTCAGATATGAAGGAATCTGAAGTGGCAGACATGATGTAAACGTGCACGAGATTTTGCAATTCTATGATTTAAACCGAGAAATAGATTCTTTCGCGGGATTTTACAGAAATCAAGAATAAACCGTGAAACGATAATGATTACTTGAATGTGTTATGATTATGATTTGGTTTGGTTGAAATGAGTTTAAGTGATGATGTAGACAAGTCACAGTGAATTTCAGACAATGCTCGTGTTTTGAAATCCGAATAAAACCCGTCGTTTACCACTATATCCAATATACCCGAAAATATCTCAACCCAAAATAATTGTCAATCCCGGAATCTAGAAGCTCGATCAAAATTGTTGTCCAAAATTATACCACAAATTTTGTCACAAACAACAAACTCATCCTTGTGAAAAAAAATCCAACAATAAAAAAAAACTTTTAAGAACTCGTCCTTGTGTTAACAGTCCAACCCAAAAGAAAATAGGCCCAATCATAACACTAGGCACCAGCCCACTTTCTAATCCACACAACCCAAATTATTTTCGGTATAAATCTCACCACTTAATCCCAACTTAATCTAACCCTAAAAATAACAACGCCTCTTTACTCTCCTCACAATCAACAATAAGCAGCCACCAACCTAACACAACCCTAATCTTACTCTATCAAACAAATGCAGTCACAGAAAAATAACCTCCCACCTACCCTTTCTTCTCCACTCAAACACGATCAAATCACGTTTTGATCTAACACAACCATATACCTGCGTATCTAGCTTAATCCGAATCAAGAATACGTTTAAATTCTTCAAGATCCTAGAATGGGTCTCTGGTAAGGTTCGTGTTTATAGTTTATTTCAGACCGAAAAGAGGGAACACCATTGTTTTTGTTCTTTCTTACTTTTTCGGATATAAAAAAAACTTAGATTCTTTCCTTTTCGATTGAAGAACGTGATGGTACGATGCAGAAGAAAACGTGTCCAAAGAGTCTAGAGGTCGAGTGATTGTTATTGTTGAGACACTAAGATAATGTAGGTTAGATGTTAGGTTGATATTGATTTTGAGAAAAAATTTGTTGTTGTAGGAAATTTGTAGTCGTTGAATATTTTTGTTCTGATTGTTGGTTGTATTGTTTGTTTTGTTTTCGGATTGAATTTTGTGTTCGGATCGGTTTGGATTTGATCTTGGTTTGATGATGTTTAAGGTAAATGTTTGTTAGTTCTGTTTGAGAGTTGTTTGTTGTTGTACTTGATTAAGAGATGATGTTCTGTTGATTTGTTTTTGTGACTAATGATAACTGAGGTTGATTTGTCCGGGTTCAGTTTGGATGAGTTTGAACCGAACACAAATCGCAAACGGCAAAACGTAATTGCACACTGACAAGCCGCACGAGATCAAATCGCAACTTTAATCAAAAGATGCCAAATCGCAACTCACATGCCAAATCGTAACTGCAAGTCAAATCGCAACACCAAACTCAAAACAGTCAAATCGCAAGAGTTTTGACTTTTTCCCGTTTTGGCAAACTTCCAAACTACAAAGCAAGTACTTGCCAACAACTCAGCCAAACATATCACCAAATGGCAACTTGTATCACCAAATCGCAACAGCAAGTGTCACAATCAACAATTTTGTCACTTATACCCAATTAAGCATGCATCCAACTGAGACCAGTCAAACCGCAATGGAAATGTTTCCTTTTAAGTTCAAATCGCAACCAGTGACTGTTAAATCGCAGTCAAGAACACCACCCAAATCTCAACCAAGAACACCTCTTTTATCCTAATGAAAGCCACATAAATCAATAACTAGAGGAGATAAAAAAAACCCAAACTAAAGCAAACACCACAAAACAGTTAAAGCCCAAACTGTTTCAAGAACAGTCACTAAGTGAAAAGTAGACCAACAAGGAAATCAAACAATGCAAGATTTAATCAGTCACACACAAAAAACTAAAGCTTGTCTATCAATTTTGTGTATCAAAAGTTTTGTGTAATGTAGCATTCGAGAATGACGTCAGTCCCTCCTTTCATGTATCTTGCCGAATATATGCGACCTTTTGAAGTAGCAGCTAACAAACAAACACGTATCAAATCAAAGCTGGAGAAAAAGAAATGCACGTTTTCAATTATAGAAGAAAAAGAAAAACGTAACACTTTAAAACAATATACAGATCTAGACAACTTAAGTGGACTTGTAATGGACTTGTAACCCAAAATTAGTGAACCAATATGATATGGAACTATTAACGTACACAAACCAAATCCTTAAACACGTGAACATTTAAAGTCCAAATTCTTAAGCCACGAATCCAAGCACACACAATCAATCGAACCTAACCATGGCTCTTGATACCAATTGTAACATATGTATACTTGGATTTAATGTTAGATGAATTCTAGAGAGAGAGAGGAAGAAAGAATGGGAGTTCTAGAGAGAGAAAGTGAAAGAGAAAGTGAGTTGAATGATTAGAAGCTCCAACCCTTCCCACACTTGGGAAGGGGAATTTATACTACTAGACTATTTACCCCTAGTGGGCTGTGAAGTGAGCTGACAGTGGGTAAAGACCCGACCCAACTCCACAAATACTAATATAACTAAACTAATATTACGATATCTAAACTAATACTAATAAACCTACGAGCTACATAAATGCTAAATAGATACTCGGGGTGACCGAGTCTTCATATGAATATTTATATTCCTAACATTCTTTAACTAAAATGACCATGTCAAACACCAAACACTTTGTAAATACTTATTCAAAAAAATAATAATAAAAAAATATATATAAAAAAAAAAAAAAAAAAAAAAAAAAAAAAAAAACCTTCTTTCTCCGTGTGAAAACTTCTTATCTTCAAAACAATATTCCTCCATTAAAACAAATTTTGCTTTGCATTGTCAAAATGAAACATGTTTTGAGGGGGAGAAAATTTTCACAACATCATTAAGTTTGCACACCTTATCATAAGTCTTTAAGAAAAATTGTTTCTTCATTATTCATATTAAAAACTCATTTTCAAAAGTTCTATGATCTCTCAAATTAAAATGTGCAAAAAGGTTTCCCAAAATAAATTCAAGTTCGAGGGGGAGAAAAGAAATTTTTCTACAACGATCCCAAATTAACCATGTTTAGACTTCAAATGGAAAAGTAACTAACTTTTAATGAGTAAACTACACAAAAGTCTTAAACTTAGGTATAAGGAACTTGCATGGAAAATAAAACAGGCTCAGGGAATGCAACTGTCAAACAGTCAAACTTTACTCTACACTTAGTGACACTAATAAATGTTTCTACAAATGTTCTCAAAAGTATCACACATAATCGTAAACCTCAACGATTCAGACTAACGATTTTTTTATCCTCGATCTTTTTTTCACGATTGTGAGTTTCTAATTTCTTCATGGTTGTTGTCTAATCGTTCCCTAAATATTTCAAATGATTTCAACGGTCAATAAGGCATAATCAGAAACTAGGGTTTATGTAATGATCAATTGGGGCATTTCTTTTTTATGTGTTTTTTAGTCTAATTAAGCAGTTTATATAGCTTTAGAGAACACTAAAGAATGCTCGACTAGTGTGTTTGCACAGTTAGTAACAACATAGATTTGAAATCAAATGATTTAGTGTTTAAGATGTCGATGTCTTTGCTGCTACTACTAGGGCGTTTGTTTGTACAATGTTCATGCATTATGATGCTAACATGCGTGCAAAGTCTCAAATCATAACCCCAAACCATGATAATAATCGCAAAATTTTGAATGGAAGAATGAATTAATCTGTGATCTTGTGTGTTAATTTGAGAATCCTTAGCACATAGGAAGATTTATAATGAGGATTTTTTTTTATTCATCTGTATGCTTGTTTGTGCCTCATGCAATTTCTGTGTGCAAGTACATGTCATCCCATTTAAAGTCAAAATATGTTTCGTCAAAATTTCAACAATTGTCAAAATGTTTCTTAAGGAACATATTTTGAGGGCGAGAAAAATGGTCAACTGTTACGAAACTATTTCGTTCATGTAGTTGCATATTTTAAAATCGTTGAAAACTTGTGATGCCCATGATCTCTGTTGCACCAATCTCTCATGAGTGTTTTTCAAAATATAAAATTAACTAGATATTATCGTGCGGTGTTTGAGGTCTTACGGCTCAAATGAGAGAGGTCAAAGGGCTAAATGTGTCAAAAGGCTAAACTTAAAAAAGGATTCAATTGATGAGAAACAAGTTTTTCAAACTCTACACTCTCGTTTTACACAGGTAAAGAAAGTGTGGAGAACAAAGCAAAGTCGTTCAAAACCTTTCAAATTTTCAAAATCTGGAATGCTTTTCCTGCAATATAAGAATGACTCTGATTTGAACACTCCGAATACCGGAAGGTTTCCATTTATCACAAAAACAAATTCTCTAAATGAAACACCGAGTTTCAACAACAAATGGAAATCTTCTTCTTCAGATTTCAAAACTCCAAAGAGAGACACCGGGTTTCTCAAACAATTTTCAAAAGAAAAAGAGTTTTAAATCCTCATTGATTCCACGAATGTTATTTCAAAATGAAACACCAGATTTTCAGTATTCGTTGGAATTCAACTTCTTTCTATCGGATTGACACAACTTACAAATGGTTTTCAAAACTTGGTAAACCCGTTGGCGCCGTGCTTAAATGGGTTCCCGAGTGATGAACTCAAATAAGTACATTTTATTACTATCATTTATCATATTAATTTGACTTGTTTTACTATATTATGTATGAGGATTGATACTTAATCGTTTACTTTTGTAATTCTCAGGTAAAAACAAGCATTTGGTGTAACTTAGCGATTTTGGACTGATTATGGAGCAAAACATGCAAGAAGTTAAGAGTCTACTGAAATGAAGAAGATCAAGACTAATCTGCTCCAGATGCGCCGCATCTCACTCATTACATACGGCGCATCTCTATCAAGATATCACCAGATACGATCCAAGATACAAGAGGACATGCGCCGCATCTAATCATGGAGTTACGCCGCATCTTCTGGCGGTGTACGAATATTCCTGAATATTATAATCTTGGACCCCACGCGAAGTTAAGTCAATGCGCCGCATCTACTTAATAGATGCGCCGCATCTTCCCTCAGACAGAAACTATAAATACCCCAAGACCAGACGAATTTCGGGAATAAAATATATTAGATTCGAAGACCGAAGCAGCAGAACCCTAGGACGAATTCAGTCAAGGAGGCAGCACAAGACACACCAAACGAAGATACAAGAGCCGTAAGAAGGTGCTGAATGTGTTTAATTCATTAAGTAGTTTTGTTTTATTGTGTTAGCAAACTTTAATTCATCAGGATTGGTGGCTTGTGTAATGTGACAACGAAAGATTGCACTCCCTTTAATACTTGCTTTCCCATCAATTAAAGTTTATATGTTGATGTCTTTGGTTACTACTTATTAGTGCATTGATAACCTCTGTGTTTATTAGTGGCTTGCGGGCATTTGACTGCGGAAAATAATGTGGCTCCCACGGTTATTACTAAATTGATCACTTAGGAATAACTTTTAGACATAAGTAATCATTAAGGGTTTACTCGCCGATAAGAATAGGACCAACGAGAAAGGGTTAACTACATACACTTCATATAAAGCTATCAATAAAACAAGTGACAATCTACTTAATCATAAGGACAGCCCTCTTATTGTCTCGAGTATTTATCTTTGTACGTGTGTGCTACTTGCTGATTCGTGCCTATTGGTTTATTTTATTATTTAATTGCAAACAAATCGTGCCAGTCTCTCAGGCTGAAACCCCCTTGCGTTAGGATATTAAAATACTGATTAGAATAACGAGATAATACGTTCCACTCTTAGTGATCGACACTCTACTTACTATTATATTCATACTGACCGGGTACACTGCTCGTTAAGTGTGTGTGTTATTGATAAGTCGGCTAAATATAAATTTAAAACTTGAGTAGGCATTAAAACTGCTAAACCGCAACGACACATCACGCGCATCAAGTTTTTGGCGCCGCTGCCGGGGAGTGAATTGTTATTATCTGTTAATTTGATTAGTATTTTAATTAGGTTTTTCTTTTTATTAGATTAATTGCATCATTGTATTATTTTGCATATTTGTTGTTTTGTGTGTTATTTGTTTGCTTTTATTTTTGTTTTTGTGTTTATTTTTGTTTGTGTGTTTTTATTTGTTTTTATTTTTCGTATTTTTTCTGTTCTGCTATCGTTGTACTGTGCTAAATCAAACGATACGGCGCATCTGATCTCTCAGATACGGCGTATTGCGTTTAATTTTTTTTTAAATACAACGCGTTTAATTAATTCGATACGACGCATCTTTTCCCCAAGATACGGCGTATCTGTTTTTAATAAGAAATTTTTTTTTCTAAGCGATAAAGTAATACGACGCATATGCTTTAGCAGATACGGCGTATCTGTTTTTGATAAAAAAAAAAAAATTCTAAAAAAAAAAAAAAAAAAAAATTCTAAAACGTTAACGCCATACGACGCATCTGCTTTAGCAGATACGGCGTATCTATTATTTTAATTAAAAACAGTTTTCGAATTATTAAACAGATACGGCGCATCGATCTCTGTCAATACGGCGTATCCTCTGAATCAAAAATCTCGTATTTTTAAACGTAACAAAAATACGGCGCATTAACTTTCGTTAATACGACTTATTTAATTTTAAATAAATATCGATTTTTGATTAATTAATTCGATACGGCGCATTCATAAATTCTAAGCGGCGTATCTATTTTCTGGATAAAAGTCTGATCTAATTTTAACGATTATAAGATACGGCGTATCCAACTTTTTGGATACGGCGCATCGTCTGCAGATATCAGCTATTTGTATTCATATATCCGTTTCTATATTCATTAATTTCTCTTCTAGCGAACAAATCCTACTGATGATTTTACCTTGGATGACAGATTTTGCTATGGAAGACATGTCAGTTAACGGATATCTTGCTAAGGAATGCTTGTTTTCAGATTCATTCAATGTACTCATGATCGATGCAGATTTATTCTCTTGGGAGACTCCTCTTGAAGCTGCTTTTAAGGAATTCATGCGTTTATGCAACATTGACAAAGAGGTATTCTCTTATGATGTATTTGTGAGGTACACTGGAGAAGAATTGTCGCTCTTATGGCCTATCATTGAAGCCGAAGGATTGAACTGGACTACTATCGAAGAAGATGATGGGAAATTCTATCTTGCATACATGGACTCAAGCAACAACAGCTGTGGTGGAGGCAACACCCAAATCTCTTACATGCCTTATTCCGAACAGTACTGGGGATTAAATGAGAATTATCTGGATAATGACAGAAACTATGCTTTGGCGGAATTACTATTTCATGGCAGATTGGTAAGATTGATAGACCTCTCCCTCAATGATTGGCTAGAACTCAAATATGGTAGTCCGGAATTCGCCCCTGCAAATGAAGTCAAGCAGATTATGACTTCATGGTTGACACGGAGTTTTAAGAAGAAATTTAACGAGTTCATGGAGATAAGAAGGAATATGATTGGGAAGGCCTGCTTTGACGTTAACCACGATCCTAACGATGTTGATTTTTCAGAGTGGTTGGCTAGTAAGTTTAATAACCATAAGAGTATGGATCGAGCTACTAAGGATGCATTATGGGTATATTGGATGAGAGGAGAAGATGAAGAAGTAGAAAGCGATTATGGGTCGTCACTTCATGATTCAACAATCAATGAAGGCATTGAAGAGTTATTCAGAATAGACATTGATGTGTTCGATTATGAAACACCCTTGTGCAAGCAGTTCCAGGAATTTAACTACCTTCTTCAAGTCGACGATGATGTGCTTACTGGAGATCTACCAGGATTTAAGACTTATGACGATTTCAAAAACACCTGGTACTATGAATGGAATGACCAAGTACCATGGGTTTGGGATAAACCATGGGAATTTGAGCACATTAATCACACCTGTACACCCTTCGTTTTCAAGGACGGGAGTAGTGTTTGGCCGACCTGTGATTATATAAATGACGGAACCTGTAATGGGGGAAGTATAATTGGGATGAAACGGGTTGGAAACGATGTAACCTTTGAAGACTATGAGTGGTACGATAATGTTGAAGACTGCCCACAAAAATCAGAGGCTTTACAAGAAAAGGGCAGAATTGAACGCTTGAAAGGACTTAAGGGGACATCGGATACTACTTTCTGGGAATGGGTGCATAAACAATTTGATGATTTCACGAAGCTTAGTCGACGGTTACAATATGATTTGGAAAGAGAGTGGGAGGCGATTCAAGACAATAAGTCATTAATTGAAGAACTAGATGATTATTTGATTAAGGATCCTTATTTTAAGTTTGTTGATAAAGACGAGGAAGAGTTCACCAAAAGAAAGTGTCAACTACTTGGGATTCCTTACAATGAGCCACCCATGATTATTTCTGAAAAATTTAAAATCATCAAATATTCTTTGGGTCCTGATGAAGAATATACTGCGGTGAAGACAAAGAGTTATACTAGATTAAGTCGAACGGAAGAAAACGTCGCAGAGATATACGGGAAAATCTTTCGGATGAAGGAAGAAGGATGGACCGTGACAAGGACTTATTAAAGAGCTGAACGTGAGTCTAACTTGAAGACTCTGGAATAAAGACAAGTGTTGGCCGGGAGACAACCCGGAGAATTTCTAATATTCTGTTTTCTGTGTCGAGTCAGTCAGGCCCGCATGAGGATACGGCGCATCTCAATTCTGAGATGCGACGCATCTCCTGCAATGGTCATATCTTATTTTATTTTTCTGCATTTTTATTTTCGACTTTAAAACTTTTTATCAGTTTATTTTAATGCGGCGCATCCCTGGTTAAGGATGCGGCGTATCTTTATTCTGATCCGTATTAATTCCAGGCTCGATACGGCGTATCTTCTTCCATAAGATACGGCGCATCGACTGACCTGATGATTTTCAGTTTTAATTTTTAAGTTTTATTTTTCCTAACTACTAATGTATTATGCAAGTTTGAACCTTTCTTATCTTAGGTGTGTTTTAAAGTGTTGGTGGTATTATAGTTTCCTGAATTTCCTGTGGATACATCAAGTATGAAGCTTTAACGTTCTCATCCACAAGAAAGATGATTTTTGCTCTTATCAAATGGAGGATCATACCGAGCAAATCTCAGGGGAGTTTTCCTGTTCTAATTCTTTTATTTTCCAGTTTTTAACCTTTTATACAAAAAACGAGGACGTTGTTTAACTTAAGTGGGGGGATTGGAGAATTAGAACACTTAACAATTACTTGTCCTAAATTTTTTCAAAAATTATGCTTAAAATGTGCTTAATATATCAAACTTAAAAATTTTTAGCATGTTTTTGTTTAAGATCTAAGTTGCATAACTGCACACAAGACGTTATTTTCAAAAATTGTGATTTTTCAAAATTCACAAATCTATGAGTGTGCCGGTGACTTGTAAACTTTAGAACTTGGCTTGTATACTATTCGAGACCACCATAATAAGTATTATATTTATATAATTGGAATGACTTGTCTAAATTGGTAAAATTCTAGGATTACACCCAAATAGCCTATTATATGTTATGTGTTATTAACTAACTACACTGGTTAGTTAACCCCCGTATAAACCCTTTTGTTACTCTCATTTTTAGAGTAAGATACCCCTAGAAAAACACTCAGAGCCATTCCTTTCGTTTCTTACACCTATGTTTAAAATGTTTCGTTACACCCTAACACCTTAGCCTACCCTGTAGATTAGAATCCGTGGTTGGTTAATTGCTATAGGCAAAGTGTGTTTCCTTACATTACCTGTGTTCGCGTGCGTAATTCATTATCTATGGTTAGGTCGGGAAATTGCACAATGCAATTGGAGTGAAAGTAAATATTGTATATCTTTGAGTTTATTTTTTGTGTGTTTACTACTTTCACTATTACCGTTATTTCTGAAGTATGAGAAGTATGGAAAAATTAGCCAGAATTATCATTATAGTGATGTGGTGAAATTTTACACATCTATGTTTATGTTTGAAAAAAAAAAAAAAAAAAAAAAAAAAAAAAAAAAAAAAAAAAAAAAAAAAAAAAATTCGAAAAAATAAGAAAAGAAAAAGAAAAAGAGTTGGATGTTTGTTTTAACCAACTCATGTAAAGTTATGTAGGTGGTCGATATCACCACTATTTGTTGTATTATATCTATGGATTGAATGGGAATTGGCAGTTATGGGAACGCCAATTAAGGTTTATTCTTTGATTAAGATCTAGTTGAGTATAATTCGTGTCTACCTAAAGCGTGTGTTTCAAGTGTTAAAGCGTGAGTTATTCGATGATATGAGTCTTATTCATGGGATGGTTGGGATAGTGATTAACCACACTTAGGATTTTAATTTATTTGTTTTGTTTATTTTTCATTTTACACCAATTTATATCCCAAATGTTATCCATGCCCTTTATTATTCTTTATCCAACCAAACCTTTGATTTATTGAGATTAGGGATTTGAGCAATCTTAAGTATCATAGTCGTGGATTCGGCTATGTATTTATGATTTTGTCGCCCTTTTTAATATATTATTATTGGTGAAGTTTGGACCTATCTTTAGCCTATTCGAGTTAAGGATTTGAGCAATTGCAAGTATCGTGTTCGTGGATTCGATCATGTATTTGTGATTTTGTCGCCTTTTCTGGAATTTGAGATCGATAGTGAAAGAGAATAATTAACCCTTAAGCCTACAAACCCTTTTTACCGCTTTAGACTTGTTATTCCTTAGCTTTAGTGGAGGAGATGTGTATACTTGCCAAGCTTATGATAGAATATTCGTCACGACTGGACAGTTAAACGATTAGATTTGCTTTTGGTATGAGGATCGCTTATGTGTGCCTAATGATCCTGATTTGCGTGAAGCTATTCTGACTGAGGCTCATAGTTCCCTTTTCACTATCCATCCTGGTTCTACCAAGATGTATCGGGATCTTAAGCAACACTTTTGTTGGAATGGCATGAAGCAGGATGTAGCTTCGTTCGTGGCTAGATGTATGACTTTTCAGCAGGTCAAGATTGAACACCAGTGGGCTAGTGGTTTGTTACAGCCTTTGGAGATTCCGGTTTGGAAATGGGATGAGATCTCCATGGATTTTGTTTTGGGTTTGCCTTTGACTCTGATTGCGTGGTTTTGCGACCTTACAACAGGTTTTACCTCTCGAGGGATCTCAAGAGGCTTACAACCCCACCAGGCAGTGTACCTGACCGATGTAGTATAGTGTAGTGGTAAGTACGGGGGATTGATCGTTCTCCACAGGGAATAGTGTTCGTTAGGTATGAAAGACTACTCTAATTAGGTCTAAAGGTTGAGGAAGATTCTTTTTATAGTTTTTATGAAAGCAAGTAAAATCTCGGGTTTGAAGGAGTGGGCGGAATTAGTTGCTAGTCAACTAACCCAAATTACTACGAATGCAATAAAATTAAATAACTGAAAATAAAATGTGGTGAGAAACTTATGTGTAGAGAAATGTGTTTACTTAGATTTCCTTACTCCCTAACTATCTTTTACCGGTTAATTAGTGTGTATTAGTCGCGTGGATGACGGGTGTATTCCTTAATACCATTCGTGGGGTGGCGTACTTACTTCCCCAACTCTACAAGCTCCTACTTCACTCCTATGTCGAGCCGGCTAGGAAGCTCCTAACATGGGATCACTAGAATTCGCTTGTGCATTAAATACAACCATAAAAACCTTTAGTACGCATTTGGTTCATATTTCTTAAGACGTTCAAGCAAGTTACCGAATAGGAAGTTAGCCAGTTTTCTTAAGCCTAACATAGATAAACAATCATCCAATACAACTAATAACACACTAACAACCAATAATCAATAGCTAGGTTTCATTAGATCTAAGCAAACACAAGATAAATTTAGCCTAACATGTTAAACAAAAGACAAGAATAAGATAGAATCAAACAACACATAGACATATTGAATGATTAATTGATAACTTATCTTTCAATGAAACATGGAAGATCTCAAGGCAAAAAGCCCTGAAAAAGTAGCTAAAATCGTCTTAGGGTTTTCTCCCAAAATTCCACACACTAAGCTCTCTCTAATGACAAAAAATTAGAAAACTATATATAGATTTTTGGATCTGACGGCGTCATCTTATGGAGTGTGACGCCGTCACCTCGCCGCTTTTAGGGTTCCCGGATGACCATCTTGACGCCGTCCCTCTTTAGCTCTTCAAAAATCCATTCTGGCTTATCAAGGCTTGACGCCGTCCAACCATGAACGTGACGCCGTCCCCTTATGATTTAAGCCGTGACGCCCTCGATCAAGTTAAAGCGTGACGCCGTCAGAATTCACATGCTATCTTCACTGGCCCGTCATGAGTAAATTTCACGTCCAACTTTTCTTGCCAAGGCATGACGCCGTCCAGAGTAAAGTCTGACGCCGTCAAGAGTAACTTTTAGCCGATTTTAGAGACTTTGCCGTTTTCTTCACTTTAATGCTCCAAAAACGTCCAAAATGCTTCCTTTTCCAGATTTCTCCTCAAAAGTACCTAAAATGACAAAAGGAACGATTTAGGGCAATATTTGATCAAATAAATACGATTTAAGGCTTAAATGACCCCTTAAAAGCGGTACACTTTTCGCTTCATCAAATACCCTTACACTTGAGATTTGCTTGTCCTCAAGCAAATGCGCTTTTATTCTAATCAAAATACAAGTTAGGGGTCATTTAATGCTAACATAAAAGTAATTACAACAAATAATCGTTCCACTTCAATCATAATAAGCACGGAGATTACATACTAGCACCTCACAAGTAGTGTTTAGATACTCACATCTCTCAAGTGTCATCAAAATAAATCTCATAAATGAAAACGGAAAATATCTCTCACTACCTGTCATAGCAAATAGATTACCATAGGCTTGGGAAAGGATCGAAAACCTCCTCCACTAGGCGTAAGCACCAAAGATAAACTATCAAAGAGGGCTTTTAAATGGGTTATAACGTAAGGTGTAGGGAAAAGGAAAACACGGTTTTGTTGGATAAAGGATATTTTACTGGTGGCGAGTTAAAAATCTTGATCAATTACATGTACTATACAATGTTGCTAAGCCAAGACTAGACTCGATCTTAAGCTAGAAACGAAATAACAAAAACATAAACAAACATAAAATGAAACGGGATGGTAGTCCGTATGTTTTTTTCTATTTTTTTTTTTCTCATTTTTTTTGTATTTTTCTTGATTTTTTTTTTTTTTTTTTTTTTTTTTTTTTTTTTTGCATACACTTTTACCCTACCATCCAAAATAATACATCATAGGGGCATTGCATCCCCCTTACACTTGAATTTTTACATAACTTTACAAATACTAATCTAATGACTCGAATTAAGATAATTGAAAAACTTGGAGTACTTTTAAAACATTTAGCACATATGGGGGTAATAAATGATGTTCTTCCCCATTACTCCATTACACTAGTACTTTACCCATGAGTCCCAATCGTCCCAAAACAATATGTACAAGGATATGACTCGACTTAGCAACCATGTAATCAATTAGATAATTAACTTGGGTTTAAACAAATGTTGTCACAATAATGCACTAAAAATGAGTGCATACAAGGTAGGCTAAGGCGATTTGGGTGTACATTTAAGTGGGGTGTAACAAATTCTTCCTTTAAGTAAAATGCTTAAAGGTCGAAATGAAAAGATAGGCTCTGAGGGGTGTACTAGGGGTATCGTGTACTGAAAATGAGTACAACGCAAAGGGTGTGGGAGAATTACTTGACCAATGTAGCCAAAGTAATTATAACAAAAACACAGGTGTAAAACAATGGGTTAATCCTAATGCCTCTTATCATGTAGTAAATCTAACTACACGAATGTAGTCTCACTTGTGGCCTTGGAATGGTCCTAACGCAAGTTCTAGAATCTAAGTGCTACCGGTACACACATCATAGCATAAATGCTTTTCCTACCAATTCTAGGGGCGAACCTCACATATTTGGGGGTGGAAAATTTTTTAGTGGTACGGTTTTTGTGCTAGTCATATAACTCCTATCCGTGAGACGCTCATTAAGATCAAAGTTTCACTCCTATATGTTGTAAAAAAATTTAAATTTGGCACTAAAATTACCCTAACAGGTATTTCTCTCAGTTTTATTACACATCTACTATTAAACAAACAAAAATCAAGCGCAATGGCATTCTCTAAAATCGTACTTTTACCCCCCCCCCCCCTTACACTTAAGATGAACATTGTCCCCAATGTTCAAATAACAAGATGTAAAAGTAAAAAGTAAAAGAATGAAATCAAATACTCCCCTGATTCGTTCGGTGGATAGTGAAATTACACGGTTAGATCTTCCTCCAAAGAGAATGTTGAAGCTCCATGACTAATGCATCGCCACAAGCTTGATTCAAAACATTTCCTTGTCCAAAATAACCTGTTAAACCTGAGAAAACAAACACGAAAACCTGCATAACATCGGCGGGAAAAATCTATATATAAGGATATAATGCTTGTGGACTGATAATTTTGCAGATTCCTGGAGATTATAAGTTGGAGATTTAATAAAAAACTTTTTATGAAAACAAAACTTTCAAAAATTTCTGGAAATTAAATCTGACGCCGTCAGGTTATAACCCCTGACGCCGTCAGAAATGACCTGACAAAAATTTTCATTTTAAGTTTCCGGAAAATTTCTGGAAAAACCTTTACCTTACTTCCTGGAAATCCTGCAAAACATCATTATGACTCGATACAAGCATTTGACTCAAACACACACTAATATGTATGCTAATTTATTATTATTACGATTCATGTTAATTTGTGTTCTAATAAACCGATTTAGATTTCCCTTACACTTATCTTTTGCAAAATACCTTTATATGTAGTTAAGACGAAGTTAAAAACAACATAAAGCATTTTCACAAATTAGTTTTTAACATGAATCAATAATAATAAAAATTAAGCACACATACGGAAACAAGTAAAATCAAACAAACAAATAAATAAACACACAAAGCGAATAAAACAAATAAAGCTTGGGTTGCCTCCCAAGAAGCGCTTTTCTTTATTAACGAGTCTTGTAGCTAGACTCAAAGTCACGCTACCCTATGTAAGTAAGCTCGTCATCGAGGACGTCTTTAGGGTTAAGCTTGGATTGAAGTTTCCTATTGGTTCGCTTAGTACGATATATCTTTTCAAACTTCTCTCCATCCGGGTCATACAACGTCATCTTAATATGCCATGACCCATCTCCATCTTTGGGTGGTTTATCCCAATTCCACTTATGATCATCTTCCTCACAAATCCACTTATTCATTCCTAGGTTAATTGGCAGAACTCCTAGGAAATCAATCATCTTTCTAAAAACTAGAGGGTCTTCAAATGGATCCAATTCGGTGTCCCTAGCCAAGAGTTGCTCCACCGAATGCGTTCGGTTAACAAAGTCCTCTTCTAGGTAAAATGGGCGTTGGGGTCCTATGAAGTCTCTATCAATCCAAGGTCCATATCTAGATGGTCTCCTATTTGATTCTAGCCAATGTGGTGTTGGTTCCTCACTAGTATCATAGGCATGTTTCTTAACATCATAGACTGACCAAGTATCTCCTTCTCCTACCGCTATCTTGGATTCCTTACAATCAATCATAGCACTAGCGGTCGCCAAAAATCCTCTACCTATCAACAAGGGGCATGTAGGGTCGCTAACCATATCAAGGACGTGGAAATCGGCTAAAATGGTTAGTTTTCCAATGTGCACTAACACGTCCTTAACTACTCCAACCGGGTAAGCAACACTTCCATCCGCTAAGCCTATTATCACCTCGGTTTCTTCAAGTTTTCCTAGTTTTAGAGAGGTGTAGAGAGGTAACGGAAGTAGGTTAAGGCTTGAACCAAGATCGGCTAATGTGTCATAAGCCTCCGAATTACCGATCTTGCAAGGTAGAACAAATAAGCCCGGATCATCTAACTTCTTAGGTAGCTTGTTTTGAACAAAGGCGGTCCCTTTTTCGCCTAACTTGAGCTTCTTCTCATCCAACTCATCATCAACCGGACTTTCAAGGTGGAGCTCCTTGAATTCTTCGTCAAGGTTTTGAGTGGGAGGTGTTTCAACTATGTTGTTGACCAATTTGGATGTCATAACTTCTTGGTCATTTGGAACGACTTGGGTTTGTTTGAAACACGTGCTCATGGAATTGACCGAATAATATTGTGGACAAGAACTAGGGGACGAAACCGATGCAATAGCGTTGACGTTTAGTTTCGGGTTCTTGACCGTGTTGCTAGGTTGTGCTCCCATTTCTCGGTCATTGAGGGCTTTCAACAAGGTGTCAATCTTATCGGTCATCTCGCTTTGTTTTTGTTTGAAATCGGCTTCAAACTTGGCTAAACGAGCTTCTTGAGATGCCATGAATTGGGACATCAATCCTTCAAAGTTATCGGTACTACCATTGCCGGAAGGATTGTTGTTGAAAGTACGGTTCGAGTTGGAACCGCTTGATTGGAAACGATTAGGTGGGTTGGAAGAATTGGTTTGTTGTGTGTTTTGGTTTTGTTTCCACCTAAGGTTCGGGTGATTTTTCCATGAGGGGTTGTATGAATCACCGTAATGGTTTGGCTCGGGTTTGAAATGTGTACCACTTGTCTCCCGCTCCGTCGGTACGCGAGGATGCGTAGTCCACAAAAGCTTGTTCGGGGAGTTCCATGCAATCATGAGTGTCGTGGGGGCCACTACATAATTCACATGAAGAAGTGATTTTGTTCACTTGGCTTGAAGGTTTAGGAGCCTCGTAGGATTTCATGAGAAACTTGACTTGGTCTTCAAGTTCTATGATCCTACGGTCGGAAGTGCTTGAATTATTCGAAGGCAAAGATATTGCCTTGACCGTTTTATTCAAATCACGGGGGTCACTCCAACTTTCGTTGTCATAAAGAGCAAGATCCTCTAGGAGAGCCCATGATTGTTCCGCACTTAGATCACGTAGCTTGCCACCGGCCGATTGGTCAATGGTTTGCCTCGTGGAGAGATTGATATGGTCATAGAAGATTTGGACTTGGAGCCAAAGTTCTATGCCATGGTGGGGGACTTTTTGGAGTAAGTCCTTGAATCGAGTCCATGCCTCGTAGAGAGTTTCGCCTTGACGTTGTTGGAACATCAAGATATCATTCCTTAGCTTGGTAGTTCTTCCCGGTGGGAAAAACTGAGCAAGGAAACGAGTAGTGAGATCATCCCAAGAGGTGATGGATCCTGCGGGTTGACGTTCTAGCCACTGACTAGCTTGGTCCCGCAAAGAGAATTGGAAGAGACGCAATCGGGTCGTCTCTCGAGTGGCAACATCAAGGTCTATAGAATCAACGATTTTAAGAAAGTCCTTGAGATGTTGATTAGGATCTTCAGAACGAAGTCCATGGAATGCGCATCCGCTTTGCACCAACCGGATGGTGTCGGATCGCAAGGGTGTGATATTGGCTCCTTGAGTGAGCTCAATGGTGTTTCGATAGCCATGGTGGCTAGGACGGGAATACTCTCCTAAAGTACGGGCTCTAGGAGGTGGTGGTGGTTGTTGTGGTGGTGGGTTGTGGGGGTTAAGGATATTACCATCTTCCATGATGTCGGACGGTAATGGTTACGAACAAAGACACGAAGAAAATAGATAGACTAAAGAAAACCTACAAAAATAAAATAAAAATCTCACTAGAAAGGAATCTAGTGAGTAGACCTAATAGAAATAAAAATTCAACCTAAACAATAACTATTCCCCGGCAACGGCGCCAAAAACTTGATTGCGTGGTTTTGCGACCTTACAACAGGTTTTACCTCTCGAGGGATCTCAAGAGGCTTACAACCCCACCAGGCAGTGTACCTGAAGAACTCAAATAAGTACATTTTATTACTATCATTTATCCTATTAATTTGACTTGTTTTACTATATTATGTATGAGGATTGATACTTAATCGTTTACTTTTGTAATTCTCAGGTAAAAACAAGCATTTGGTGAAACTTGGCGATTTTGGACTAATAATGGAGCAAAACGTGCATAAAGTGAAGAGTCTACTGAAATGAAGAAGATCAAGACTAATCTGCTCCAGATGCGCCGCATCTCACTATCAACATGCGCCGCATCTCTATCAAGATATCACCAGATACGATCCAAGATACAAGAGGACATGCGCCGCATCTAATAAAGAGTTACGCCGCATCTTCTGGCGGTGTACGAATATTCCTGAATATTATAATCTTGGACCCCACGCGAAGTTACGTACATACGCCGCATCTACTTAAGTAGATGCGCCGCATCTTCCCTCAGACACAAACTATAAATACCCCGTAGACCAGACGCATTAAAGAGATTCGGAAGTTCGAAAACCTAAAGACCGAACAGAAGAGAAGGACGAATTCAGTCAAGAAGGCAGCACAAGACACACCCGAATCTAAGATACAAGAGCTGTAAGAAGGTGCTGCATGTATTTAATTCATTAAGTAGTTTTGTTTTATTGTTTTAGCAAACTTTAATTCATCAGGATTGGTGGCTTGTGTAATGTGACAACGGAAAGATTGCACTCCCTTTAATACTTGCTTTCCCATCAATTAAAGTTTATATGTTGATGTCTTTGGTTACTACTTATTAGTGCATTGACCACCTCTGTGTTTATTAGTGGCTTGCGGGCACCCGACTGCGGGACAAGGTGTGGCTCCCACGGTTGTTTCTAAATTGATCACTTAGGAATAACTTTTAGACATAAGTCGTCATTAAGGGTTTACTCGCCGATAAGAATAGGACCAACGAGAAAGGGTTAATTACATACACTTCATATAAAGCTATCAATAAAACAAGTGACAATCTACTTAATCATAAGGACAGCCCTCTTATTGTCTCTAGTATCTATCTGTGTACGTGTGTGCTACTTGCTGATTCGTGCCTATTTGTTTATTTTATTATTTAATTGCAAACAAAACTGTGCCAGTCTCTCAGGCTGAAACCCCCTTGCGTTAGGATATTAAAATACTGATTAGATTAACGAGATTATACGTTCCACTCTTAGTGATCGACACTCTACTTACCATTATCTTCATACTGACCGGGTACACTGCTCGTTAAGTGTGTGTGTTATTGATAAGTCGGCTAAATATAAATTTAAAACTTGAGTAGGCATTAAAACTGCTAAACCGCAACGACACATCACGCGCATCAAGTTTTTGGCGCCGCTGCCGGGGAGTGAATTGTTATTATCTGTTAATTTGATTTAGTATTTTAATAGAAAAACCTAATTAAAATACTCGTGGTGTATCTTGATTTGTTTTTCTTTTTATTAGATTAATTGCATCATTGTACTATTTTGCATATTTGTTGTATTGTGTGTTATTTGTTTGCTTTTGTTTTTATTTTTGTGTGTTTTATTTTTGTTTCGTGTGTTTTATTTTTTGTTTTTATTTTTCGTATTTTTCTGTTCTGCTATCGTTGTACTGTGCTAAATCAAACGATACGGCGCATCTGATCTCTCAGATACGGCGTATTGCGTTTAATTTTTTTTTTACAACGCGTTTAATTAATTCGATACGACGCATCTTTTCCCCAAGATACGGCGTATCTGTTTTTAACAAGAAAATTTTTCTAAGCGATAAAGTAATACGACGCATCTGCTTTTGTAGATACGGCGTATCTGTTTTGATAAAAATTTTTTCTAAACGTTAACGCCATACGACGCATCTTCTTTTGAAGATACGGCGTATCTATTATTTTAATTAAAAACAGTTTGCGAATTATTAAACAAATACGGCGTATCGATTTCCGTCGATACGGCGCATCTTACTGAATCAAAAATCTTTTATTTTTAAACGTAACGAAAATACGGCGCATTAACTTTCGTTAATACGACGCATTTAATTTTAATTAGATAAATTGATTTTTGATTGATTAATTCGATACGGCGCATTCATAAATTCTAAGCGGCGTATCTATTTTCTGAATAAAGTCTGATTTAATTTTAACGATCATAAGATACGGCGTATCCAACTCTTTGGATACGGCGCATCGTCTGCAGATATCAGCAACTTTTATTTTTCTAATTTCCGAACGGAAAATACTCCGACTTACCCTTATACCTGGAAACTTTTACTTTGAAATCTTCTTGTCCTTAATTTTCAGGAACGATGTTCGATATTTTCCCAAACTGGTTCGGAAAGGCCCAAAGAAACCTCACTATGGAAGAGTTTGCACTACTAATCGCTGAAGCCAATGAAAAAGAACATCATGAAGCAAGAAACTTTATCACTGAATTCAAAGGCAGTCATGAGCTGTTACTTTTCTGAAGAAAAAGAGGAAGTTGAAAAAGAGGCTTTGATCTTTCAAGTTCACTCGAGCTTGATTACTTTTCTGAAGAAAAAGAGGAAGTTGAAACAGAAATAATGGGCGAAAACACTACTATGGAGGAATACATGAACAATACCCGTGCTGATTACACTTCAGGAGTTGCTAGACCTAAGTTTGATGACAAGTCAAAATTTGAGTTGAAGGGACAATTTCTCAAAGAGCTCAGAGAGAATGCTTTCAGTGGGACGGAACAAGAGGATGCTAATGAGCATGTTGAAAAGGTCCTGGAGATTGCAGATTTGTTTACTACAGAAAGTGTCAATACCGATCAACTCATGCTAAGAATCTTCCCAATCTCACTAAAAGGAGCTGCTAACAAGTGGCTAAGGAATGAACCTGCTAGTTCAATCACTACGTGGGAAGGTTTGAAGAGCAAATTCCTGAAGAGATATTGTCCACCTGCTAAGACTGCTAAGAAGATGGAGGCTATCAATAGTTTCAAGCAAGAGCCTGATGAAACCCTTTATCAAGCTTGGGAACGATTTAAAGATTTATTGATAAAATGTCCTCAACACTATCTAACCCCTATGCAGGAAATAATATTGTTTTATCAGGGATTGGACGTGCCTACTAGACAGATTTTGGATGCTAAGGGAGCTGTACCTCAGATGAGTGCAACTAATGCTAGGAAAGCGATCCAAGAAGCTGCTGATCATTCTCAGAAATGGCACGATGGGACCTCTACTAGATCTAAGAGCAGCACTAATTTTGATGGAATTGCTGCTATTCAAGCTCAATTGGATAAAATTAGTAGGGAGATGAAGAAGCGAGATGAAAGAGCATATGCTGCCCAAGTTGGATGTGAAAAATGCGAAGGACCTCACTACACTAAAGATTGCCCGAACAAGAATGAAAGTGAGACGTTTGAAGAAGCTTATTACACCCAATTTGGACAACCATTCCGACCTTCAGCAAGATTTAGGGAAGCTAGTCCGGGATTCTATCAAAAGAACAACTTCAATCCCGCTTATCAAGAGAGGAGGCAGACTTTAGATGATACTTTAAAGCAAATTATGGCCGATGCTGCTAAAAGACATGAAGAGAATACTGCTATGATCAAGGAAATTAGAGCTTCAACGGACACTACTACAAGAAATCAAGGAGCTTCGATCAAAGCATTGGAACAACAAATTGGTCAAATGAGCAAAGTTCTTCAAGAAAGGGGATATGGGAGTTTACCGAGCTCAACTGAAACCAACCCAAGGGATCATGTCAAGGCCATAAGCACCACTGAAGAAGTCACTCCTAATATACCTAGAAGATCAATGAATGGTAATGATGGTGCAAGACCCGAATTTTTCTTTAACTCTTCAATCAGCTTAAGGAGACTACTAAAAGAGAAGACAAAAATTGAAGAGGAGATCAAGGCAACAATGAAAGAAGAGAGCCCTGCAACCGATTCAAATGCCTTGCCTCATAAAGAAAGAGACCCAGGAAGTTTTACTCTACCTTGCTCTATTAATAATATATCTTTCAATAATGTGTTGGCTGACTTAGGAGCTAGTGTTAGTGTTATGCCTCTTAAGACATTCGCTACCCTAGGACTAGGAAAATTAGCACCAACTAAATTACTTATTGAATTGGCTGATAAAACAGTAAAACGACCTGAAGGGATTGCTAATAATGTGCTAGTTAAAATTGAGCAGTTTATTTTTCCCGTGGACTTTATTATACTAGACATGCCCGAGGATGTTAAGATTCCTTTAATCCTCGGAAGACCTTTCTTGTCTACTGCCCATGCTAAGATTGATGTGTTTAAGAGAAAAATTTCATTAAGGGTAGGGAATAATAAACTAGTCTATAAGTGCCAAAATCCAGTTAAAAGCATAATTAGAGGTGTTTATGTGCTAGGATTAAGAGAGCGTATGGACCTCGATCTTGAAGCTAGACTTATGGGAGAAACATTGATTCAAAACAACTCAGCTAATCCTAATCATGAAGACTTTGAGGAATTCATTGACCTTAATGTACCTACGGAACTTAGACGCGATATTGTTAGTGATTCTGATGATGAGTGGTATGATTGTGTAGTAATTAATAAACGTAGGAGAGTAGTTGAGAAGACGAATTTGAATAATGATGTGTTTATTGAACTACCACCCCACCTTGCTTATTTGTGCCTGTATGATAATAAGAATTTCCCGTCTATCATTTTGTCATCTCTGCCCGAAAGGGACAGGACTTTGTTTATACAGATATTAAAGAAAAACGGCGTGGAAATTAAGGACGAGCAAGGAGTGTTCAATATTACTAAATTGGGGATGAAGGAGCGTGATGTTTCCGACTCCTTCAATGATCGATACTAAGGAGCTGAACGTGAGTCTAACTTGAAGACTCTGGAATAAAGACAAGTGCTTACCGGGAGACAACCCGGATTTATCTTTTATTATTCTGTTTTCTGTGTCGAGTCAGCCCAGGCCGCACGAAGATACGGCGCATCTCAGTCCTGAGATGCGACGCATCCTCTGCAATGGTCATATCTTATTTTATTTTTCTGCATTTTTTATTTTTCGACTTTAAAACTATTTATCAGTTTATTTTAATGCGGCGCATCCCTGGTTAAGGATGCGGCGCATCTTTATTCTGATCCGTATTTATTCCAGGCTCGATACGGCGTATCTTCTTCAATAAGATACGGCGCATCGACTGACCTGATGATTTTCAGTTTTAATTTTTAAGTTTTATTTTTCCTAACTACTAATGTATTATGCAAGTTGAACCTTTCTTATCTTAGGTGTGTTTTAAAAGTGTTGGTGGTATTATAGTTTCCTGGATTTCCTGTGGATAAATCAAGTATGAAGCTTTAACGTTCTAATCCACAAGAAGTTGATTTTTGCTCTTACACTAATGGAGGATCATACCGAGCAAATCTCAGGGGAGTTTTTTCTGTTCTAATTCTTTTTATTTCCAGTTTTTAACCTTTTATACAAACAACGAGGACGTTGTTTAACTTAAGTGGGGGGATAGGAGAATTAGAACACTTAACAATTACTTGTCCTAAACTTTTTCAAAAATTATGCTTAAAATGTGCTTAATATATCAAACTTAAAAAAATTTTTTTTAGCATGTTTTTGTTTAAGATCTAAGTTGCATAACTGCACACATGACGTTATTTTCAAAAATTGTGATTTTTCCAAAATTCACAAATCTATGAGTGTGCCGGTGACTTGTAAACTTTAGAACTTGGCTTGTATACTATTCGAAACCACCATAATGAGTATTATTTATTTAATTGGAATGACTTGTCTAACTTGGTAAAATTCTAGGATTACACCCAAAAAGCCTTTATATGTTATGTGTTATTAACTAGCTACACTGGTTAGTTAACCCCCGTATAAACCCTTTTGTTACTCTCATTTTAAGAGTAAGATACCCCTAGAAAAACCCTCAGAGCCATTCCTTTCGTTTCTTACACCTATGTTTAAAATGTTTCGTTACACCTTAAACCTTAGCCTACCCTGTAGATTAGAATCCGTGGTTGGTTAATTGCTATAGGCAGAGTGTGTTTCCTTACATTACCTGTGTTCGCGTGCGTAATTCATTATATATGGTTAGGTCGGGAAATTGCACAATGCAAATTGGAGTGAAAGTAAATATTGTATATTTTAGAGTTTATTTTTCGTGTGTTTACTACTTTCACTATTAGCGTTATTTCTGAAAGAATGAAAAGTATGAATAAAAATTATCCGGAAAGAAAGTTGTAGTGATGTGGTGAAATTTTACACATCTATGTTTATGTTTCAAAAAAAAAAAAAAAAAAAAAAAAAAAAAAAAAAAAAAAAAAAAAAAAATGAGAAAAGAAAAAGAAAGAAAAAAAAAAGTTGGATGTTTATTTTAAGCCAACGATGTAAAGTTATGTAAGTGGTCGATATCACCACTGTTTGTTGTACTATATCTATGGATTGAATGGGAATTGGCAGTTATGGGAACGCCAATTAAGGTTTATTCTTTGATTAAGATTTTGTTGAGTATAATTCGTGTCTACCTAAAGCGTGTGTTTCAAGTGTTAAAGCGTGAGTTATTCAATGATATGAGTCTTATTCATGGGATGGTTGGGATAGTGATTAACCACACTTAGGATTTTAATTTATTTGTTTTGTTTATTTTTTATTTTTACACCAATTTATATCCCAAAAATTATCCATACCCTTTATTATTCTTTATCCAACCGAACCTTTGATTTATTGAGATTAGGGATTTGAGCAATCTTAAGTATCGTAGTCGTGGATTCGGCTATGTATTTATGATTTTGTCGCCCTTTTTGATATATTATTATTGGTGAAGTTTAGACCTATCTTTAGCCTATTCGAGTTAAGGATTTGAGCAATTGCAAGTATCGTGTTCGTGGATTCGATCATGTATTTGTGATTTTGTCGCCTTTTCTGGAATTTGAGATCGATAGTGAAAAGAGAATAATTAACCCTTAAGCCTAAAAACCCTTTTTACCGCTTTAGACTTGTTATTCCTTAGCTTTAGTGGTGGAGATGTGTATACTTGCCAAGCTTATGATAGAATATTCGTCGCGACTGGACAGTTAAACGATTAGATTTGCTTTTATCGACTTATTTTATTTTACTTCTAATTCGTTAAGTGTTTAGTTGTGTGATTACGAAATAAACGAATACATGCTTAAATATAAAAATAAATCCTAACATCTTTTAGGATACATTTTCATGAGATTTAATCTAAGGTTTACTTGGGGACAAGTAAAGTTCAAGTGGGGGGATATTTGATGAACTCAAATAAGTACATTTTATTACTATCATTTATCCTATTAATTTGACTTGTTTTACTATATTATGTATGAGGATTGATACTTAATCGTTTACTTTTGTAATTCTCAGGTAAAAACAAGCATTTGGTGAAACTTGGCGATTTTGGACTAATAATGGAGCAAAACGTGCATAAAGTGAAGAGTCTACTGAAATGAAGAAGATCAAGACTAATCTGCTCCAGATGCGCCGCATCTCACTATCAACATGCGCCGCATCTCTATCAAGATATCACCAGATACGATCCAAGATACAAGAGGACATGCGCCGCATCTAATAAAGAGTTACGCCGCATCTTCTGGCGGTGTACGAATATTCCTGAATATTATAATCTTGGACCCCACGCGAAGTTACGTACATACGCCGCATCTACTTAAGTAGATGCGCCGCATCTTCCCTCAGACACAAACTATAAATACCCCGTAGACCAGACGCATTAAAGAGATTCGGAAGTTCGAAAACCTAAAGACCGAACAGAAGAGAAGGACGAATTCAGTCAAGAAGGCAGCACAAGACACACCCGAATCTAAGATACAAGAGCTGTAAGAAGGTGCTGCATGTATTTAATTCATTAAGTAGTTTTGTTTTATTGTTTTAGCAAACTTTAATTCATCAGGATTGGTGGCTTGTGTAATGTGACAACGGAAAGATTGCACTCCCTTTAATACTTGCTTTCCCATCAATTAAAGTTTATATGTTGATGTCTTTGGTTACTACTTATTAGTGCATTGACCACCTCTGTGTTTATTAGTGGCTTGCGGGCACCCGACTGCGGGACAAGGTGTGGCTCCCACGGTTGTTTCTAAATTGATCACTTAGGAATAACTTTTAGACATAAGTCGTCATTAAGGGTTTACTCGCCGATAAGAATAGGACCAACGAGAAAGGGTTAATTACATACACTTCATATAAAGCTATCAATAAAACAAGTGACAATCTACTTAATCATAAGGACAGCCCTCTTATTGTCTCAAGTATCTATCTGTGTACGTGTGTGCTACTTGCTGATTCGTGCCTATTGGTTTATTTTATTATTTAATTGCAAACAAAACTGTGCCAGTCTCTCAGGCTGAAACCCCCTTGCGTTAGGATATTAAAATACTGATTAGAATAACGAGATAATACGTTCCACTCTTAGTGATCGACACTCTACTTACCATTATCTTCATACTGACCGGGTACACTGCTCGTTAAGTGTGTGTGTTATTGATAAGTCGGCTAAATATAAATTTAAAACTTGAGTAGGCATTAAAACTGCCAAAACCGCAACGACACATCACGCGCATCAGTACCTGACCGATGTAGTATAGTGTAGTGGTAAGTACGGGGGATTGATCGTTCTCCACAGGGAATAGTGTTCGTTAGGTATGAAAAGCTACTCTAATAGGTCTAAGGGTTGAGGAAGATTCTTTTTTATGTTTTTATAGTTTTTATGAAAGCAAGTAAAATCTCGGGTTTGAAGGAGTGGGCGGAATTAGTTGCTAGTCAACTAACCCAAATTAATACGAATGCAATAAAATTAAATAACTGAAAATAAAATGTGGTGAGAAACTTATGTGTAGAGAAATGTGTTTACTTAGATTTCCTTACTCCCTAACTATCTTTTACCGGTTAATTAGTGTGTATTAGTCGCGTGGATGACGGGTGTATTCCTTAATACCATTCGTGGGGTGGCGTACTTACTTCCCCAACTCTACAAGCTCCTACTTCACTCCTATGTCGAGCCGGCTAGGAAGCTCCTAACATGGGATCACTAGAATTCGCTTGTGCATTAAATACAACCATAAAAACCTTTAGTACGCATTTGGTTCATGTTTCTTAAGACGTTCAAGCAAGTTACCGAATAGGAAGTTAGCCAGTTTTCTTAAGCCTAACATAGATAAACAATCATCCAATACAACTAATAACACACTAACAACCAATAATCAATAGCTAGGTTTCATTAGATCTAAGCAAACACAAGATAAATTTAGCCTAACATGTTAAACAAAAGACAAGAATAAGATAGAATCAAACAACACATAGACATATTGAATGATTAATTGATAACTTATCTTTCAATGAAACATGGAAGATCTCAAGGCAAAAAGCCCTGAAAAAGTAGCTAAAATCGTCTTAGGGTTTTCTCCCAAAATTCCACACACTAAGCTCTCTCTAATGACAAAAAATTAGAAAACTATATATAGATTTTTGGATCTGACGGCGTCACCTTATGGAGTGTGACGCCGTCACCTCGCCGCTTTTAGGGTTCCCGGATGACCATCTTGACGCCGTCTCTCTTTAGCTCTTCAAAAATCCATTCTGGCTTATCAAGGCTTGACGCCGTCCAACCATGAACGTGACGCCGTCCCCTTATGATTTAAGCCGTGACGCCCTCGATCAAGTTAAAGCGTGACGCCGTCAGAATTCACATGCTATTTTCACTGGCCCGTCATGAGTAAATTTCACGTCCAACTTTTCTTGCCAAGGCATGACGCCGTCCAGAGTAAAGTCTGACGCCGTCAAGAGTAACTTTTAGCCGATTTTAGAGACTTTGCCGTTTTCTTCACTTTAATGCTCCAAAAACGTCCAAAATGCTTCCTTTTCCAGATTTCTCCTCAAAAGTACCTAAAATGACAAAAGGAACGATTTAGGGCAATATTTGATCAAATAAATACGATTTAAGGCTTAAATGACCCCTTAAAAGCGGTACACTTTTCGCTTCATCAGACTCGTAAAAGACATGATGCGATTTGGGTGGTTGTTGATCGGCTAACCAAATCTGCTCATTTCTTACATATTCGTATGAGCTACAGTGTTAGTAGGTTGGCGGAGATTTTTCAGCAGGAGATTGTTAGATTGCATGGTACTCCTTCGGCTATTATTTCTGATAGAGATCCTCGTTTCACTTCACGTTTTTGGAAAGGGCTACATAAAGTTTGGGGCGTTCGTCTTAAGTTCAGTACTGCTTTTCATCCCCAAACTGATGGTCAATCGGAGAGGACCATTCAGACCTTGGAAGATATGTTAAGGGCTTGTGCTTTGGAATGGACCGGAAGTTGGGATGAGTATTTGTGTCTGGTGGAGTTTGCTTATAATAACAGTTGGCATGCGAGTATCAACATGGCTCAATTTGAGATGTTATATGGGCGTAAGTGTAGAGCGCCGGTTTGTTGGAATGAAGTGGGTGAACGTCTTCTTGAGGGTCCCGAGATGATTGAGATCACTAATGAAAAGGTGGTAGTTGCTAAGGAGAAATTGAAAGAGGCACGTGCTCGTCAGAAGAGTTATGCTGATAAGCATCGTCATGACCTGGAGTTTAATGTTGGTGACCGGGTATTTCAGAAAGTGTCTCCGTTCCATGGGGTTAAGCGTTTTGGAATCAAGGGCAAGCTCAGTCCTCGATTTATTGGTCCGTTTGAGATTCTGGAGCGTATCGGAGAAGTCTCTTATCGTTTAGCTTTGCCTCCTCAGTTGTCACATGTGCATAACGTCTTCCATGTATCTCTTTTGAGCGTATCGGAAGCTGTTTTAGATCGACAGGAAAAAGTCATGAGAAACAAGGTTATTCCGTTTGTAAAGATTCTTTGGAAGAATCACCCGGAGCGTGAGGCTACCTGGGAAACCGAAGAGTCGATGCGAACCAGTTATCCGCATTTCTTGTTATAGTCTGGTATGTCTTTGTTCTGTTTCCGTCCCACTTTCTTTCTGTTTCCTTGCAAATTTCGAGGACGAAATTTTTTTTTAGAGGGGAAAAAGTTGTAAAACCCAAAATTTAAAATCATGCAAAATTACCAAATTGCCCTTGTAACCTAAAAATTCCACATATTAATTAATTAAAACACCAATTAAATCCCAAACTCTTTGAAATTAACACCATGTGAAGTAAAATAATTTTGGCATGAACATTTTACTATTTTAAATGTCTTAAAAATGTTTGTCACATTATATAAAATGTAATAGGGCCGAAAATAATTATGTACATACATATATATATTATTATGTTTACTTGTTAATTGATTTAACATTAAATAAAAGGATATAATCATCATAAAATAGGAAGATATGATAAAATCAGTTTTGGTTTTATCCCTTCACACATAAACCGAAATTCCATCCCCCCCTCCTCATCTATATACACGGTTTCTCTTTTATTTCCTTTTTATACATCCTAAAAACCCTAAAACTCAAACCGTATAACACAAAAACTTCTCTAAGCACCATACGAACTTATGGAGGCTGGTTCTTATTTTTCCTGAGTTCATTCAAGTCTAGAGAAGGTGGGAAAAATAGTCTTAAGGTCGTGGGATTGCTAGTGTACGCATAGGAGTTTTCTTTGTATCAAAATTTCTAGCCGAGAGGTATAATTATTCTGCACTTGATCCGATCATTCTGAACTCCATCTGGTATTTTTACAACCCTCTTTACATCACATATGGTCTAAATAAAATGCTAAACAAGATCCATGCATGCTAGATAAATCGTATGAAAACTATATGTTAAAAACGTATGTAAAACCCTAAAACGATTATACGAATTTTTGAGGCTTTGTACATAATTTATCTTGGTTCCATACGTGTCATGTAACATCAGAAAAATGCTAATTGAATTTATAAAAGCCTAGATCACGATTGGTGAGTTTTGTTCAAACCGGATCATAAAAGGAAAAAGGTTTTAAAAAATACAATATGGGTCGAATGGCTAGGGTTTGGATTTTTGGGTGTCATGATTGAGTGTAATTAATGTTTTTAAGGTTTAATTAATGATTGAAATGATTGGGGAAATTAGGGTTAGGGTTTTTATGGTTTAATGTTTTACCGATTGGAAAATAAAAACTATAAGGGTGTGTTTTGTAATTATTCAAACTTGAGGGTTATTTTTGTAATATGTTTTGGACTAAGGGTAAATCGTATAAAATATAACATGGGGGTCCTATGTGTAAAATTTGTAATTAAAAGGTTTAAATGGTAAATTGTTATTATATTTAATTCGAATTGTAAAATAATTAAAAGGTGGGACTTGTTTTGTAAATTATGAAAAGTAAAGGGTAATTCGTATAAATGTTAATGTTAATGGTGTAATGTGTAATTTTGAATAATCAATGGCTTAATGTGTAAATATGAATATTGTAAGGATTTAATTGTAATTTATTTAATTATAGGGTTTAAATTGTAATTTAGTTTATTTAAAGGGTTTAACTTGTAAAATGGTTAAAATTAAAGGATTGGAATTATAATTATGGGAAACTATTGGATTAAAATGAATAACTTGTAATGTTTCACTTTAAACCCTTATCTTTGACATATTTACATTTAAAACCCTAAAATATGGAAAGTTATCATAATTAACCCTAAACTTTTATAACTTGATAAAATGAACCCTAATTCCATAATAATATTAAATTAATGACTTAACCAAATTTTATCTTTCTGATTTTGGGAAACCTGCTAATTATAGAAACTTACTAAATAAGGAAACTTCCTAAAAATGGAAACTTACTAATTTTGGAAACCTGCTAAAAATAGAAGTTACTTAAAATGGAAAGATAATTAGAAACCATTTGTAATTCTGGTCTTCTACTCCTTTAGGTCCGAAGAGGGAGTGACTTGGTTTCCTATCAGTATTTGCTACTTTTGATTTTGCTTGCTAATAAGGTACAGATATTCTACCCTTTCTCAGGAAGGGTGTCTTTCTCATGACTTCGATCTTTGATTCTGATTTGTTATAGGATTCCCTAAGCCATTGCTATGTTCCCCTTTGATTTGTGAACCTTGCTATGTTTCTCTCTTTGATTTGTGAACCTTTGATATGATCCATTTGATTTGAACCTTGCTATGAACCCGTTGCTACGATCCCTTCATTTTGACCCTTTTCCATGAACCATTTGATCTGAACCATTTGATAAGGACAATTTGATATGAAACTTATGATATAATTGAAAAGGAATTTTGACTTGAACTAATTGATATGAAATTTGAATTTGGATATTTGGACATTTGATATTTGACCCTTGACCCACGGTTTGAGACTACGAGCCATTCACTAGGAATGAAGGTTTCATATCCATGTCATTGATGCACCAATGGCATGACTCTAGGGTAGGAGAGTGATGACCTATCCCGTCCCATATTTGATTTGATTTGATTTGTTACGTAGAGGCAGACTCTGGCCACCTGGGGCGTATGGATGCATCCTAGATTTGTTATTTGGGCTTTGCCATTATATTTGATTTGATACTTGATTTGTTACATTTGGTGACTGATGGTGTGTGCGATACACGTCTTTCACGTATTTGGGAGCCCGCGACTCCACCCTTTGGAGGTATCCCCTCATATTTGGTACCGAGTTCTCCCCTCCGTACACATATTTGATTTGATATTTGATTTGATTTGCGCTCGTAGTGGATTACTGTTTCCTACACCTTATATTCTTGTACTTATGATTTTACTCTAATCCTTGACATATGCCTTAACTCTTATTGACCTTACTTCATTTACTTTGCACTAACCCTTATTACTGCTTTGTTATCGTTATATCTGTTCACTGAACTTTCGTAGCTCAGCCGCATTTCTTTTCCTGCGGCAGGTATTTAAGCTAGGAGCTGGGGTTTTGCTATTGGGATGAGAGCACCTGTGTGAAGCTTTAACCTTAGTCATATTAGTTTACCATTTGGATTTAGACTTTGTTTATGCCATTGTTTGGGCACTTGGATTATTGTACTTCATATATTTCCATTTCATTGTCTTGATGTACTTGATATAAGTCTTGTTGACTTATTCTCCTTTGGTTATTGATGTTAAGACTTCCGCTATTTTGTTATTGATTGTTCTGATATGAAGCCATATTTGTGACATCTTTACCCTTGTCGGGTCGGGGTGTTACATCCTCAATCCTGATTTAAGGAGCGAAGGCTTCTTACTTTTGAGTAGAATTAAATCAAATTTTCAAAAGTCTTTTCATAATGCTGCTCAAAAGAACAAGTATTCCCTCTCGTATTTAAAACCTCAAAAAGTTATTTCACTTATTGAGGGGGAGTATTTGTAATATCTTTGTTCGAAAAACAAACTTTCTTGTTCGTTTCTTCCCATAAACCTCAAAGAGCATATTTTAATCAAACATTTCATCAAAAACAACATCCATATGCTATTTTTGAGGGGGAGAAAAATAAAATGTGATCAAAATATGTTAGCAAATGTGTTGAATCTCATATGAGCTCGACTTAGATATAACCATTGAATTGACGAAACTTAACTGTTAGTAATCGAAAAGACTTGTCCTGGACGGGTAATAATTACAAGCTGTTCTAACCAGTGATGTAAGCGTGTCTCGAATAGGAATTGTCTGAGTAGAGTGTAGCGTCTCAAGAGATTCTCTTTGGATTTGACCAGGATGGGTAATAATTTCAAGCTACTCTAACTAGTGATGTAAGCGTGTCTCGAATTGGTCATGTTCACTGAAAATCAATCAATTCAAAAGTGCGAACTCTACCCAACATATGTAAACTCATCTAAAAACTTATAAGCATATGTGAAGGGAGAGTATTTCAGAAAAATACAAAAGTCTCAAAGTGTTTTCAAAATATGTTTTATAATCATAAAACACTTTGAGAGATTTTCACAAAAGGTTTTATGGCATGTGATCAATGAACCTAGGATAATCATGGAGTAATAAAGAGATTATGGTTAGGTTTATGTCCTATGATCCGCCAGAGCCAGTGGGATCTACCCAAGGATAACACCAATAGTTTAGTACAAGAAGTGCTTAGGTATGATTTAGTAAAGTGATGAAAGGAGAAATAAGGGGTTGGAGAATTAAAAAGAAAAGTTTATGAAAGGGTGAAAAGAAATAGCCCTCCATGAAACATAGGGCAGAAATCGGGTCAATACATCTGCTACTGGTCGTCACTAGATGACACTGGTAATGAAGACATGACGTCATGGACCCAGTGACGCATCGCACAACCCATCCTAGCCACTCAAGTATCTCTTAAAAGATATTTGTTTCATTTCTCACGGAGTACCTTGCGTAATCTATCAACCTCTCACTCCGAGATGAGTTGGTATTAAAAAGGAGGCACTCTGCTCCATGCCTCCGACTACTAAAACCAAAAAACATTTAATCGAGTTTAGAGCCACGAGATTCATCAAAAGATCTCTTAGGATACACTTTCCAAAGCATACACTTGTGTTCGCCAAAAAGAACACAAGTTGTATAAGAGTCTTTTATGAGATCTTCGGATCTTGCCTTACATATTATGGTGGTTACTTGTTTCAAACAGTCTACAGTCATGGAGTGATACTTCGGTATACTTGAGCGGCTCACCTGAATTGTTGGTATACTTTTGTATATCTTCGTAAGCCTTCTTGAGGGTATCCAATTCAGGAACAGCCCTTGTAAAGATTAGAGATGTTTTTTCACACTATGCTGATAATACTCTCAACGTCCGAACCTGTAAGTGCTGGAAATCCGGCTAAGGAGATTCTTTTCACGAATCGAGACCTGATGACATGGGTCGTTACTTGGATTTATCTAATGTAATGATAACTGTCCCTAATGCGATTTGGACGACTGATGTGCCCGATCAAGGTGCATGGAATCAAGACATTCATCAGTAAAACAAATCGTAGTGAACAATTCTCTAAGAAAGGTTCACTGTGATCGATTGGTGATTATCACAAACCTTTACCATGCAGCTACCGATGATTGTTCCTTGGAAGTAAGACCGTTACCCTCATGATTCATCAACTTACATTCAAGATCCACATGCTCATACCAACATCACGAAAGATGAAGTTCTCACCAAAGATCAAAGCAAAGTTCTGAAAGATTCTACGTCAATGTCAAAGAAACTACAAAGTTGACAGAAAAGGATCAAAGCTACGATATGAGAACTCTACAAGTATCAAGATTCAAATTCAAAAGAAGTATGAGCATATACGAAAAAGATGTAAAGACAACAGAGTAAGGACGTTGACGAAGTCAAGGCAAAACCAACACAAGATCACAACCACAAGAACAAGAGACAAAGATTAAAGAGATGTTTGAACCATAAGAAGTAAAATACGTCAAACGACCTATGATGATGACCAACCCTTAGAGGGAGATTGTTAGGAACACGTTATAAGTTAAAGTGTAGGTCATTATTATTTGTAATAGGTCGTAAGTTAATATGGCTTATAATTGTTTGTTACTAGGATCCTAGCTCATGTAGTAAGCCCATGGGCTTCAAAGTATTCTTCTAGATCTAGGGCAACGCCCCATCTCTTGTATGATACTAAAAATACCCTTTCCCTTGAAGGGAGAGGGTGTTGGTTCTTGGCTATTTCATTTTCATTTCTATTACACAAGTTCCTTCCACTATCTTTCTCTCTCTAACTTTCTCTCTCTAGAATCTATGTTGTGTGTGATAAATAAAGTGACCCAACACTTCCTATCACTTACCTTAGACTCTATTTCATTCTTAATTACAGGCTTAGTAACTAACTCACTTAAACAAGACAATTCAGGTGTAGGAGGCACAAACTTTCCTTTAATAGGAGGGGGAACCTCATTATAGCCTAAACCACTACCCTTCTTTATAATTTGACACTCTATTATTTTGTTCACACTTTCAGATGCATGTTCAAGCCTATTCACTTTAAATTGAATGCTTTCTTTTTCCTGTTGAACTACATCTTTTTCTTTTTGAGCTTTTTCAAGCCTTTTCCTAAGCTCTGTAATAAGTGATTCTTTTACGAAAAGTTCACCATCTAAAACATTAACTTTCTCTACATACTCAGCCTCATTCTTCTTATAGAATTCAAGTCTTTGTTCTACAGACTCTAAACCTACCTTATAGCCTAAAATATGCAACTCAGCTTTCTGTAAATCTTCTACAAGTTTATTAATCTAAGCTTTAAATGACTCAACAGTATCTAAACAAGATTTGTAAGAACAACCAGAATCATTGGATACCTCAGAGTCAGAACTTGAGGATGAAGATGAGTATGCCATAAGTGCATAGTTAGGTCCTTCTTCAGCTTGATCACTCCAATCATATCCACCAAGACCATCACAAGATACCAAAGCTGTAAAATTTGATGTTTCTACAGGCACAGTTCTCCTTGAGCGTTCTCCATTCTTGTAGTCTTGGTTTCTTTGTGCCCTGCATTCTCTAGCAAAGTGTCCCCTTCTGTGGCAGTTATAGCATTCCACCTTGGACTTGTCAAAGCCAATGTTATCATTCCCATTGACTGTCAGTTTCCTTTCAGTTTTCTTCAAAAATCTCTTAGCTCTCATTGTAAACATAGCCATCTGCCACTTCAAATCTATCTCTTCCACATCATCTAGATGAATTTGTTCGAAATCCTCATTTATGAGTTGAGGACTATTGGGTTGACTTGACAAGAGAGCATAAATCACAACATCACTCAAGTTGTCAACATTTGTTAAGTTAGTAGCAGTAACTTGAGTATTAGCAGTAGTAACTCCATGAGCAGTAGTAACTGCTTCATTGATACTGCTAGAGTTGTTTGAGGAGGACACAAAAGCCATGTTTTGTGAATTTGTACTTGAGCTAGTCCCTTTGACTTCTGGTTCATAAAATTTGAGATTTTTGTAAAGATCATCCATGCTCATTGTGTCTAAATCAGGTTTGTTTCTCCACACAACAACATGTGTGTTCCACCCTGGTGACAAACTTCTTAGAAACTTCTGATTGATATCTTCTTGGGACAGTGTTTCACCCAAAAGCATCAATTGACTAATAAGATTTTGAAGCCTATCAAAGGTTTGACCAAGCATCTCTGTGCTTGGAGCAGAAAAATTCTCATACTGTTGCTTCAAAAGGTTCTTCTTGGTCTTCCTAGTAGCAACATTCCCTCCAAATCTTTTCTCAATGGCTTCTAACAATGACTTAGCATCTTTGATAGGATTAATTGTCAACTGATGTTCATTAGGAATGCCCATCATGAGAGTACTTCTTCCCTTTACCTCCAATCTTCTTTGTGCCTTGTCTTCAACAATTTTGATAGGCAAAATAGTCACAACACCAGCATCAGATGTTGATGTTTTTGGTAAGGTATTACCTTGCTATATGACCTCCCATAGAGAACAGTCAATCATCTGAATATACCGCTCAATTCTCATTCTCCAGATCTCATACTCACCAGGCTTGAGCATTGGTACCTTAGATGCAGCAACCATATGTGCAAACTCTGAATCCATGTCTTCAAATAAGATCTTGTATTAAAACAGGTTATTCTTGATCACAGCTTCTAGATCACAAGCTCTGATACCAATTGTGGAGATTGTTATAAACTCAACTAGGATTAATAATAACAAAGATAACAAAGATTGCACAGCGGAATTAATCAAACACAATGTTATTAACAAGGTTTTACATATATCAACCCCAATTCTATTTGATCATGATAGAATGTGTTACCTAACTGTAACAAGGATCAAAGAACATTGATCTTAGGGCTTGGACCGATCTCAAGTTGTGAGATCGGTGATGTGTTCCTAAAACATGATTAAACACATACATGAAAACAATGTCTAGGGATCTCTTTATATATAGAGTCCATCTAGACTTACAAAGGAAACCTAATTGTATTAGGAAACTAAATATTTTCTAATCTTTATCTTTATCTTTTTCAACAAGTCTTCTAGAATCCTCCATCTTCTAGAATTCCAACATGTCGATCTTGGTCCTTTTGTTATTATCAAATCAATAATTCCTAACAATCACTTGTTGATCACAACTGAACACTTGATCGAATTCCCTTAGCTTGTAAAGGTTTAGCTATGCTAGATAAACTAACACAACTAGAATAGAAACTATGTTGAATTAACTAAAGTCTATACAGAATCTAAACTTTAGTATTAAGAAGAATTCTTTTGATGAAACAGTAAATACAAGATTAACAAACAAAGCTTCAATATTATTAATAATACGAATACTGAAAAGTATTAGGGTTTACAACCTTGAAGCTAATCGATTTTCTAATAACACGTATCTATCTCAATGCCCTAGGACCTCCTTTTATAGACTAAGGAGTCCTAGTCGGCTTACAATAACTTTCTATACAAGATAAATCTTTTTCAAATATTTTCTATAATTATCTAAACATTCTAAACATTCTAAACCGACTATTCAATGTTTATCTCTTCAGCAGTCTTAACTAAATACTCTAGCAGTAGTAATATTAACTCTGGCAGCATTAACTCTTCAGTAGTTGTAACTTAGTACTAGTAGCACTAAGTTTGTACTAGCAGCATTAACCACTTAGTGTTTTTCCCTTGAGGTTCTTAGCAATTGTAATATACACTAGCAATCTTAATATTACACCAGCAGCATTAAACACTTAGAAGATTTTCCAATTAAGTCCAAGAGCAGTCTTAACCATATGAGCAGCAGGAACTTCAAGAAGCTTTAATTCCCAACAGTTCATTTATGAGCAAATAGATTATAAGAAGTATCAGCAAAATTTTGTACCTCAGCGAGTCCATCTATGTCGTAGGTAGGTGCAACATCAACATCAAAATCTGATACAACCTCCTGCAACTTTGCCAGGAAAATACAGTTTGCACTTATGTCTAATTCCTCTTCTCCATCTGCATTATCCAAAAAATCATTTTCCTCAGCAGTCAAGGGAACCCCGACTTCATCTTTCTTACACAATAGCGTCTTTTCCTTGTGATATTCCTTAGATTCCTTAGCACGATGTCCAATACAGTTGTAGCAACAAATACCCGAAGTCATATTTCCATGTAACATATTTCCCACAACAATATTCCCATTTCTAGCATTCCCAATCCAATATTCCTTGTTCCAGTATTTCCAACTATCCTTGTCTTGCCAAATGCCCCAATATTCTGAACATTCTGACGTGGAGGTGCATAATTCATTATTGGTGCATGAAACCTTGAAGGGTTGTAACCAACAGTGTGCCTTGGGTTAGATGATTATCTAAATTGGTTGTTGGTGGGCGTTGAGTAATTATGAGTGATAGCCCTGGGAAGAAGTGACATGGAAATATTGAGATCTTGATTTGGATCGGGTTATGTGTTAACTGGTGTTGAGTACTCAGGTGGTAATGGCAAATGAGAGGATCTAAACACACTAGACTTGTGTTGAGGATACTTTGAGTGTATATCAAATAGTATGCGAAATATACTATATGATACTTAGAAGATTTGTGTAATGTAACAGTAATGGACAGTTTATATGAACAATGAATATCACCAAACGCTTCAATATTATTAGGTATAATACGAGTGATCTTGCTTATCACTAGGGTTAACAAACCTTGAATCTTAACAAAACATATATCCAAACATCTAACCTAGTACCTCCTTTTATAACACAAGGAGTCCTTTACAAGATAAGTATTGATATTCTAAACATGCAGAATATCCGTATAATTCTAACTATATATGATTTACATGAAATCTATTCTATACTTATCCTTTTACACGTCATCATGAGCAGTACTAATCTTCAATCTTCAAACAGTCTAGGAGTATCATCTTCTATACTAGCAGTACTAACTCAGCAGTTAGTACTGTTAGTTATATCTTCAACAGTCTTCAACTTACACTAGCAGTACTAACTCCATTAGTATAGTTAGTGTTATTCTTCAGCAGTACCAATACAAAACCAATTCCTTGAACATTTAATTCCTAACAATCCTCCCCTAAACTTGTGATTTACCCTAAATCATCAAGTTTCTAAATTAAATCATTACCTTGTGAGAATTATTCCAAACACTATCTTCTTAGTCTTAGTCTTGTAGTCTTTATTTCTTCTGCTTGCTGATATATCTTCCTCACTAATTCTCTTGCCATTTCTGAGTATTCATCAACTCTGAGCTTAGCAGCTAAGGGTGGAAACGAGCTGAGCCGAGCCCGAGCCTGCCAGAGCTCGAGCTCGAGCTCGTTTCGAGCCTAATATATGAGCTCGAGCTCGGCTCGTGAAAATTTTCACAAGCTCGGGCTCGACTAATTTGTATGATTTTTAAAGAAAACAAAGTTAAATGGAGCTCGGCTCGTTAATTACATAAGGCTCGAGCTCGTTTACTACTTTTAAGCTCGTTTATACGTATAGACAATATATATACGTATATATTTCTAGGGCTCGTTTAGGCTCGCGAGCCTATTCGATCTTTTTTTATAGAGCTCGAGCTCGAGATCGATTATTAAATGAGCCCAAACTTAGGCTCGAGCTCGTTTAGGCTTGGCTCGTTCGAGCTTTTTACTGATCCGATCCTGAGCTTTTCACGAGCGGCTCGGCTCGTTTCCACCCTTGTTAGCAGCTAACATAACAAATAAGATACCTGCTCTCAATGGATAGTTCTTCTCAATTAGCATGTAGACATCCACACCATCCTTTGTAGATACCTGGTGAATAACACAAGTATCACATAATATCCAAGTAGTAGCTAGGTCATGAGCTTGAAATGTCCATAGAATGTCTTCTGGATCAGGTTCATACAACGTCTTTAGTTCCACCCACAGCTCCTTGTCTTTGTCTTCTATAGAATTTGTAGATCTGAACCATTCTTGAACCCGACTCCATAGCTTGTCCAAGTCTTCTCTATCAAAAGCCTTCATCATATCTTCAAAATGCTTGTAGACTTCTGAGTGTCCTCCTACCCTGATAATCTTCCAGCCTTTCCCAAATGTATCTGTGTTTATCTCCTAATCAATAATTGGGTGTTTAGCTTGAATAGGGTCAACATTCAAAGCTTCTGGGATTATGACCATCATATGCTGAATCCTTTCATCAGACAATTCCTCTGCTGTTTCTTCTTTCTCAACTGCTTGACCTTCTTTATCTTCTTCAGTCTTTTGCTTCTTTTAATCCTCTAACTCTAACTACTCACCTGTTTTCTTATCAACTCTGCTTATCTCAACAGTTTCTCAGAATCCTCTTAACAAAATCTGGATTTTCAAATATGTTGTGCAGTACAATCTTTCAATCTCTTCCTATGACCTGCCTTTTAATAGTTTTTCAGTCCAATAGTCTTGATGTTTCAGATAGTCCTTCATGTACCTCATATGTTGAGCTTTTGTTAGAGGTTTCTTCTTTGCAGCTGACTTCTTACTTTGATTCTTTCTTATCTCTTCCAGTAGATCATTTATGGCATTCTCTTGTTCTTCAGTTGTAAACTGTGATCTTTCTTCTTCTTGCATCTTTAAAGCTAACTCTTTATCTGCCTGTTCTTGAGCTTCTATTTCTTCTTCTTCACTTAGTAGCTTTCGTTCAACCATGAATCTTGCAATTCTCTCTTCTTCAGCTACTCTTGCTTGTTCTTCAGCTTGAAGTCTTTGAGCAACTTCATGATCAAACTCAATTTGTGCTTGAGACTTCTTGCTAATCTTCTTGGATGGCTCAGCTTCAGTCACTATAGCTTTTCCTTCGTCAATCCTTCTTGTTCTCTTGTAAACTGCATCAGCAGTACTAAGTCCTGCATCAGCAGTACTAAGTTCTACACCAGCAGTACCTTCTTGAGGACCTTCTTGAGCTTCTTCCATGTGTTCATCTGGCCTCCCCTGAGTATTAGCACCTTCTTGAACTAATGAAACATGGGGATCTTCATCTAGCTTAGCAATCTTCCTCCCCTGTTTGGAAGACTCCTCACCCATGTCATCATCTTGATCATCATCAGAACTGGATGAGCTTGAAGATTCCACCATCTGAGCTATTCTTTTTCTCTTGAGAGTCTTGACTTTCTGCTCCAAATTTTTGACCTTCAAGATTAGCTTGGTGTATACCCTTCCGAAAACCTACTTGGTTGTCTTGAGCTTATTTTCCAATCTAGTTACTTTATCTGTCAACCTGGTACATAGTTCCATCAATTCATTAAGTTTAAGACTGCCCTCAGCACTTCCTGATGTGTTACCTTCAGGGAGAGTTGCATCATGGGGCAAATACTCAGGCTCAACCAAAGGATGAGTATCTGAGCCACCCATTGTTTCCATGTGGCTTGGGATTCCACCACCTGTACTAGGTTCAAAAGAACTTTGCACATTAGGTGTTGCCATAGGTTGGGTCTTAGTTATGTTAGCCCTTTCCTGTCCAGCTTCTAAGCCTGAGACAGTAGGGGCAACCCCTCCTACACTGACATAGCCAGCCTCATCTGCTACTAGGGAAGTGGTAGGCACTCTGTGCTGAGGTACACTAGAGCCCTCTCTGGATATACTCCTAGTTGGTGATGAAGTTGGTTGTGTGGCTGTGTCTGATGAACTTGTGGGTGTGTGTTGGGAGTCCACTGGGGTAGCTGACCCTTCACCCTGTACCTGCAACATGTGATCAAAAAGAGTCACTTCTACCCCCACTATAACCCTTTGAGGCCATCCTCGTGCTACTAAATAATCTCTGTGTAAGGGTTGGGGTTGGATAAACAGTTTGATGAGGTAGAAGCTGACTTTTTCTCATATTCAAAATTGTTTGAATAAAACGTGGATACATTAAAAATTTTGATTTGCTATCCACATTCTTTACCATACCATCAAAAATAAGTTTGGAAAATTATAAGTCCTATTAGTTGATAAGAAAATGAGATCAGTTGCATTATTACTACTGAACTGTTCCCATGAAGTTTTCTTAGGACTCATACAGTGAAGTATAGTATGAATGAAAAACCTCCATTGTGGGGCAAAACAACCTTTTTGAAATGTTAAAGATTGAGATATTGTGTTATACCCCATTCTGGATAGAGTTTGAAAGATTTCAGTGTTTGGCAAATCACTAATACCATTGTCATCTGCTAGTTGGAGATGCCTCCTAACAGATGATTCAGTAAGAGTGATGGTTTTTCCATCAACTGTTGCATTAAGCTCTTTGTCTCCATTCTCCATAGTATTAACAGTGACAGTCTACCAAAACTGCTTGATTTGGGAGACATAGATAGTAGGGTTTAGAGTTAAAGCATACCTTATACGGGTAGAGTTCAAAAAGTCTACTATATGATGGAAGGAAGCACCTTCCTCTGATTTCTCCAAATATGCCACCATGTTATATTTGTCGACAAAGGTTAAATTGGCCATGATTGTCAGTAAAAGAGTGATTTGACTGCTGGGATATGATTGATTAGGTAAGAAAATAGGTTGAGTAAAGCGAATTGAGATTTTATATAAGAATTATTAAGGTTTCTATTGGACCGACTTCAATAAAAGATAACTTTAGATTGAAGAAAGTGAATAAAATAGATTAAAAGTAAAAATATCCTATTTAGGAAACCCTTAAGTAAGGCTATTGACCAGAATTTTCTCAACGGCTTCTCAACGGCTATATTCAAAAAGTGGTTATGAATCAACAGTACAAACGGCTATCCAGCAGTACAAAGTTTTGCCTAGCAGTACTAACTTTTGCCTAGCAGTATTAAGTTTTGGAAAAACTTTTACTCAACAGTATAAACTCAATTTTTAGTTAAAACAATACTGCATACCAACATTTTGAAAGGATTAAGTGTAAAGGAAGACACTTAGTCAATTTTTGGTTTAATCGAACCTCTGGTTGTGTGAGAACCAATAATTTCAGTTATAAATAACTGCCTATGATCATATAAACTCATTCAAACAGCTTTCTTGACAGGGTTTCCAGCTCGTGGCAGGTGTTGCGTCTAACACAAATGTGTTAGATTCACTTTTCCTCGTTGTTCTCTTTACCAGATGTCCTTGGACTAACACATTATACTAATAAAAGTATAAAATGGTAAAGAGTAAGTTAGATCAGTTACTATCTGACTAACTATGCCATCAATTCATATGCAAGAATATCATAATTAGATTTCAGGAGAGAAATTTTAAAGAATCTCTGATGAGTGTCTAAATACTCATCATTTCTGTCACATTGTATCTGCAAAAACATTTAAAAACATGCAGATATGCTTCATAATACAGAAAATATCATAAAATGTGTTTTTATATAATTCAGGAACAAAAAGATTGAAAACAAGTGAAAAACATGCAAAGTTCACAAAATTGTCATTTTCAGTCCCTGAAGTTTCACGAATTGGCAGAATTAGTCGCTGAAGGTTTAAAATGAAAGAAAAGTCAACTTTAGTCCTTGGGATATCAAACATGTTCACTTTTAGTCCCTGGATGAAAGTTTTCTAAAAATGGCAACTTTTACCCCTCAAGTTTCAAAATTGGCAAATTTAGTCCTCGGGTATTTAAAAAAATATAATTTATCAAATAATACCCTTGTACTATTCACATGTTACAATTTAGCCCTTTTGATAACTTAATGGAAATTTCACTTTCAACCCTTCATGAATTCAGAAATTACAAGAATGGTCCTTGTGTTTAACAAACCCAACCGGATCACTTATTACCACCAAACAAACCCAACTAATAAACCTAACCCAACCCAACTTTAATAAACCCAGTTACATACCCCAGCCCACAAGCCCAATCCATAAATAAAACCAAACCCGACCCTTTTATTTAAATAAAAGGTTTGACCTTCGGTCAAATCCTTCTTCTATACCACTCAACCGCAAAAACCACTCACCAATACCACCACCATTTCCACCGCCTCTCTGACACACCCACCCCCTCCTCTGCTACACTCTACCTTACCAAACAAACCAAAAAGCATTTATTGCTTCTTCCCCATCACCTCAGACCCATGTGCAGAGTTTTCCCACTATATACATTTTGGCGCCAAATATGGTTTAAGTGGCTGAGATGATTTCAAAGGAATCCAAAGGCTGGGATTTTCTCAGAGAACCAAGACAAAGGAAACCCTAATGTTTGTAGTATAAATAGAACTCATTGTAAGCCTTAATTGGCAAGTAGTAAAAACTAGTGTAATCGTATTTCTAATTTAGTAATCTTAGTTTGTAATTTCTCACGTTCAGTTGTAAGTTTATGTTATAATCAATCAAAGTAATCTTGTTTTAATCACTTTTGTTCTAAATTTCAAGTATTGATAAGTTTCAAGTTATATGTTAATTCGTATAAGCTCATAGACCTGTTAAGACATCATCAAAAGCTTCAAACAACCCTGTTATATGCTTATGAAAGCTTTTCATACCTTTGTGTAAGCTTATTTAGTGTAACTCAGTTCATAATTCCAAATGATGAGGAAAGTCAACGAAAGTCAAACCTGGGGTCACTAAGCTGTTCTGGAGTGTATAAGCTGTTCAGGAAGCTTATTTGGGTTTTCTAACTTGTGTTAACAAGCTAGGATTGTTCTGGTCCTTGTCTTGCTATCCCAATAGCCTCTTTTCAGTTGTAAGAAATTTCCAAGTTTACTTAAATTTCCATGTTACTGTTGCATAGCTTATTGTCAGCTTATTATTGTATTTTTATGCTTATTATTAGGCTCTAGTCACATTTCATCAATATTATCAGTCTAGATTAGTTCATATCCTTATTTTCCTTAAATCACTAAAAAAAGCCAAAAATAGCCTTTTGTAGTATAGCTTATATTACTGCTTATTTGTGTGTTAAAAGTTGCTTAATATAATCAACATAAGTTAGATAATCAGTGTTAACCAAGAAACCTAGCTTATTTAGCCTGTGTCATTTCAAAAATCCACACAGACCCTATTAAAGGGCTGTTTGGCATAAGAAGGTCATATAGCTTTCTACTGTTCATTTGCCAAAACCCCAACTTCAAACCAGCTTAATATGTTCTATATAAGCTGTTTCTAAGTCCTAATTAGCCAATTTAATAGAAAATCTATATTTGAAGGGTCTGTGGTGAAATCAGACCTCAAAAAGGCCAAATAAGCTAGAATAAGCCATGACCTCATTTTGGCCTTTTTCTTTGCTTTTCTGAGTCCTTTGTGAACCATTTAGAGTAGCCAATAAAGTTGGTTAGAGGCCCTTTGCTGTGTGCACCACTTTGTGCAAGTCTGCACACACAGACAAAACAAGCAGTCTGCTACCATTTTCTAGATTAGGATTTAGTGCTTATTTGTGTTATTAAGCTCTTGATCTTTGGCTTTCTGAGTAGTTTGCTAGGTAGATTCTGCTTATTTCCAAAATTCATGACACAGTTCAGCTTATTAAAGCTTAAAATTAGGCTTAAAAGTCCCCCCCATCACACAAGCATGTACTGAGCAATCAGTACATACTTGTTGTGAAGAGCTTCTTTTCTAGCTTATTTTTAAGCCCTAGATAAGTTCTTCTAGATCTGAGTTTTGGACTGTGAGATATTTGCTACGTCAGTTTTCAATTTCTGAGCTTAAGTTCCACATTAGAGCTTATTAGACAGCTTAATTTGGGCTGCAAAAAAGTCCCCCATAGGACTGCTGATTGAGCCTGCTACTTCTCTAGTTCCTAACATCAGCTGAACTAGAGCTTAATTGGACTTCAATTGGCTTATTAAAATTGGGGCTTTTTGGTTTTTAAGATAGCCAGTAGTACTGAGGAGCTTTTGCCCCCATTAGTTTGCATCTCAATAGCTTATTGGAGTGCTTAATCAAGTCTACAAGTTAAGGGTTTAAACCCCCTTTTCTGTCTAAAAAAGCCAACTGCCAAGTGCTTAATTGGCTTATCTATTGTCCTTATTTATGCTTATCCTGTTGTTTTAAGCTTCTTATAGTATGTTAAACTTGTTCTGAGCCTTTCGTAAATTTTTGAGCTTATTTGCCCAACTGCTTATCTGCCCAACTGCTTATTAGGGTTTAGTATACTTTTGATTTCAATTTTCCTATATTAAGAATATTAGTTTAGACTTAACCTGAATTTTTCAGATTTTTCCTAAGTCATTTGATATTTTTAATCTTTTTAATTAGTTTCTATTAGTAATTAAATCATAATAAATATAATAATAATCAGAAAAATATAATTTTAATTTTCATAATTTTCTTTTATTAAGTAGAATCTAGGAAAAATATAATCATATCTGTAGACCTTAAGTAAAACAAAATAGAAAATAAGTGATAGCATCTATTTAATAGATTTTATCTTTTTAAATTTTTAATTAAGCAATTTTCATTTTTATAATTTTCTTAGCTTCTTAATAATATTTATAGAAAAAGTTTTAGATTTTTCTTTGTTCATTTAGTATTTATTATAAATTTAAATAGTTTAAAAAGTAATTAAATAATAAATAATTAATAATAATTAAATAAAAAGTGTAAAAAAATATATAATTTTAGTTTTAAAATAAGTTTTAAGTAATTTTACACTTGTAGGTTTTAATTTTATATATTTCAGTTTTTATCCCGTTTTAGATTTCTCGTTACGCGTTTTCAGTTTATTTAAATCGCGTTTAATTTTGTATATTTATTTCTCATTTGTTAATTAGATATAAAAAAGCAAAATCCAAAATATCTAAATCATCAGTCACTCTAATCCATACTTTCCACAGTTTGCCCATTCACACCTCGTTGGGAAACGATTCGGGTAATCACTTACCTGGTTTTACACTACACACGAACGTGAGTTTTTGCAAGTATCCTTTTTCACAAAAGGGTGATTTGTATTTATTCACGTGTATCCGTCGTTGCATCATATTTATATATATACGTTTCAGCACGGAACAAAATTTTGGCGCCGCTGCCGGGGAGGTTGTGTTGCGACAATATTGTGTAGAGTTTAAGCGATTAGTGATTTGAGATCCTTCTTCCAGAAGTTCCTATTTCCCATAAACCATATAAAATACAAAAATATTTTTCTTTTCTTTTCTATATATATTATCATATAAAAAATAAAAACACCAAAAACATTTTCCGTTTTCTTTGTTTAATAAGAACAACAATAAAATTTACCATCGAGAACCAAGACAGAGTACTACCTGACTGGGGGTACGACCATAATAAGTTCCCAAACTTCAGATTTAAAACTTGCCTCTGTATCACTTGCGAATATCGGCTCACATTTGATTGATAAACAAACTATAACGGAGGTTTAAGGATAGTTTGACATTAAATTGTCGAACTGAAAGAAGCGGGTTTTTAAGGAGCATTCATTGCCCACCTTTGCTTCTCCGCCACTCTGTGCGTTTTTCAGTTAGAGAGCTACCGTACGCTTGTTGATTGTTGGTTTAAGTTCACTTGTGTTTTGCTTCGATCTTGATTTAATTAAAATATTTTATTTAGTGCATGCGCACTCGTTCTTCCACGTCATCAAGCCCTTTACGCGAACTCGTAGATATTCCGAGAAGACGTAATCGTAGACGTGCTGCCCAAATAGTCGAACCCGAGATTCGTACTGTTCTCACTGATAATATGGCAGACGAACGCACAATGGCTGAAATGCTCCAAGCACCCACCGAGGGTTACGGAGATGCCATCGTTTTACCACCCATCGATTCTGATCATTTTGAACTGAAAACACACTTGATTCAGCTCGTGTCCACAAACCAATTCCACGGGTTTGAACGAGAGGATCCATATGCACACATTCGTTGGTTCAACAAGTTGACCTCTACAATCAATTACAAGAATGTGCCGCAAACAGTTATCAAATTGATGTTATTTCCATTCTCACTCGAAGGGGCAGCCCGGATTTGGCTGGATAAAGAACCCCCTCGATCCATTGAAACCTGGGAAGATCTCGTAAAGAAATTTTTCAATTATTTCTTCCCTCCATCAAAGACGACTAATCTAAAAAATGAAATTGCTGGATTTCGTCAAGGTTTTGATGAAAACTTCGGAGAGGCATGGGACAGATTTAAAGATCTCCTAAGAAAATGCCCGCATCACGATTTCACGGAGTTACAACAGATCAATACGTTTTAGAATGGGTTGAACCAAAACGATCAAGATTCACTTAACGCAGCCGCCGGTGGCAATATCTTGAATCGTAAACCTAAAGAGGTGGTTGAAATTTGTGAAAATAAATCAAAAGTTCCTATTTCTCAAAACAAAGTGAATGTTCCTGTCACTCCTGCTCCTTCATCCGGTAACTCATCGGAGTTAGCCTTTTTAACAGACGCAATGCGTTGTATGATGAAGGAAATGAAAGAAATTAAGAGTGAAATTCATAAACCAGAACAAATCAAAGCCATAAACAAAGTGTGTGAAACTTGTGGTGGTCCGCATGCATATTATGATTGTCAAGCAACCGATGCTTCTCTTTACCCAGCTCCCGTAGCTGCAGTAAACCAAAATCAATACCGACCGCATGCTGAAACTCAATACCGAGCACCGAATGCTATGGTACCACCTGGTTTTCCACCCGTGCCAAATCAGAATAATCAAAATCGCTTTGTTCAAAATCAGGGACAAAATTTCAACAATTCCCAAAATTTCAATCAAAACCGAGGTCAGAATCAGGGTAATTTTAACCAAAAGCCATGGAATGTCCAAAACCAAAATCAGACGTCCTCAGATGAGTTGCTTAAGCAATTCATAAAATCCCAAGAGGAGACAAATAGGACCCAATATAAGACAAACCGGTTATTGGTTACCCAAATAAATGATATAAAAAAGTCTTTAAATGATCTACCTTCTACCTCGGGAGGTCTCCCAAGTAACACTGTTGTCAACCCAAGGGGTGAACTCAAAGCTGTCACTACACGTAGTGGTAAAGCTCATGATGGACTCAAGATGACAAAGGACCAGGTACTTCCCTCTAACAATGGAAGTGCTAAATACGTCCAACCTATGGTTGTCCAAAATTCTACACCCACAATTGCTCCTCAACCGTCAAGAATGGATCCTACTCTTTCACGATTTACGGTTAAAAGTTTGTCAAACAAACTTAGTGAGCAAAGAACAGCCAGAGCTTATTCCAATATGCTCAATGCTACTCCCATAAGTGTGCTTGATGACAGTGATGATGATGAAAGTACCAATTTCATCAAAGCTATCACCACTCGTAGTGGTGCGGCTTATGAGGGACCCTCTGGTCCTATTCCTCCTCCATTGTATGAAATGGAGAAAGAGACGGAGGTTACAACGGACAAAGTGCAAATTCCAAGCCCACAAAGTGCAGCACAAGTCCACCCTCCAGTTGTCCCGAAAAAGAAATCCAAACCAGGAGTTGTCTTTGAATCTGTTGAGACTCCTGAAGTCATTGCCCCTAAATCCAAACCTTATATTCCTTACCCATCGCGCTTAAATGAGCAAAAGCTCCGTGAGAAGGCTAGTCAACAAATGGACAAATTCTTTCAAATCTTTAAAGAATTACATTTTGACATAAGTTTTGCGGATGCTATCATTCTGATGCCTAAGTTTGCATCAACAATCAAACACTTGTTAAGCAACAAGGAAAAACTGATTGAAATGGCTAAAACTCCATTAAATGAGAACTGCTCAGCGGTTATCTTGAAAAAGCTTCCGGAGAAGCTTGGAGATCCCGGAAAGTTTCTAATACCTTGTGTATTTCCGGGAATGGTTGAATGCTATGCCTTGGCCGATCTAGGTGTAAGCATCAACCTGATGCCTCATTCAGTATGGAAGAAACTTTCTCTTCCGGCTCTTACTCCTACCTGCATGACTCTTGAGCTTGCAGATCGAACCATATCTCATCCATGCGGCATTGCCGAGGATGTGTTTGTCAAAGTAGGGAAGTTTCATTTTCCAGCTGACTTTGTGGTTGTTGAATTCGACGCAGACCAAAAGGTTCCTCTCATTCTTGGAAGAGGATTCCTAAAAACGGGTCATGCTCTTATTGATGTATTTAAGCATGAGATCACATTGCGTGTGGGTAATGAAGCTGTTACCTTTAACCATGATCAAACTTCGAGGTACTCCTCAAATTATGATTCTAAATCCGTTAACCGAATCGATGTCATTGATGTTGCTTCAAAGGAGTACTCTCAAGAAACTGTTGGTAATTTTCATAATTCTGTGAGTGGGGTTCCCACCACATCTTCTCTACCTATCATTTCCGACTCTTCCCCTTCTCTCACTCCGTTTGAGGGAAGTGATTCCAATTTGGAAGAGATCGAGGCTTTTCTCAAGTGTGATTCATTTCTAGAAGGAATTGATAACGCTGAGATTGATCTGGAGGGAGATATTCTTCTTCTTGAAAAATTGTTAAATCAGGACAATTCTCCTCCTCTCCCTCCCGTTGAACTTCATAATGAGGAAATCAAGTCAGTTGAGAAAACTGATAACATTCCTGAGATCAAGTTTAAGGACTTGCCTCTTCCACTTGAATATGCAATTCTTGAGGAGGAAGTTCTTATCTTAATTGCTATTCAGATCTCTCTTCTTCCCTTCACCTACCCGGTGATTTCCCCTATCTTTCACTCATTTGGGAGTGAGGATATTACCTTTGACCCCGGCATTTTCCATCTAACATTGGTTTAAATGCCGGATATATCTCATCAGTGTGGAACTTTCAAGTACTTCAGTGTTTATCCAAAAATCTTGAACGAAAGTCCGATGGAGATTTTTTGTTCCACTTGCTTCCCCATGAACCAACGAATTCGGGGTCGAGTTAAGCTAGCGACTCGGTTAATAAAAACAGTAGTAAAACATGGGTTTTCACCCATGTCTCACCTAAGTGTCGGGGAGATGCACCACATGTTGTATATATGAATCTTTCAAAAAAAAATATTATAAATAAAAAAAAAAAAAAAAATGGCTATTTGTATTTCCTTTTTACGTTCTAAGTGTCGGCATAATAGCCGGTACTTTGAATATTAAGGGCAATATTCAGTTCTAAGTGTGGGGGGGAATTCTAGCGAATTTGATCATATGTACCATCTAGTACCCCCATTTTGGCCAAAATTTTAAATTTTTTTCTCACTTAGAACGCAATAAATTGTTATCAGTCCGCCATGTCTAACCCACATAAGGATTGGCTAATCCGAGAGCAAACGGCTCTTGGTAAAGATGTCTCAAATCCGTTTATGGCTTACAATTTGCCAAAAATTGTATGGTATTCAACTCGCCATATCTTTATAAGTGAAGAGTTGGCTAGCCCGCAAGGTTATGGCTTGTGGTAAAGGCAGTGAAAAACAATGATTGGTAATCAGCTCACCAAAGATAATAACTGTATTTTATCTAAGAGTTGGCTAGTCCAGAAGCAAACGGCTTTTGGTAAAGACAAATCAAATCCGTTGACAGCTCCAGAAGTAATGGCTTTTGGTACAAAGTATCACATACTAAAACATTGGCTACTCCAGAAGTAATGGCTTTTGGTAAAGAGATAAAATCCATTAAATTTTCATAAATGATTGCTAGGGACTAGCAATAGTTTAGTGTGGGGGATTGATGAGTGTCTAAATACTCATCATTTCTGTCACATTTTATCTGCAAAAACATTTAAAAACATGCAGATATGCTTCATAATACAGAAAATATCATAAAATGTGTTTTTATATGATTCAGGAACAAAAAGATTGAAAACAAGTGAAAAACATGCAAAGTTCACAAAATTGTCATTTTCAGTCCCTGAAGTTTCACAAATTGGCAGAATTAGTCCCTGAAGGTTTAAAATGAAAGAAAAGTCAACTTTAGTCCTTGGGATATCAAACATGTTCACTTTTAGTCCCTGGATGAAAGTTTTCTAAAAATGGCAACTTTTACCCCTCAAGTTTCAAAATTGGCAAATTTAGTCCTCGGGTATTTAAAAAAAATATAATTTATCAAATAATACCCTTGTACTATTCACATGTTACAATTTAGCCCTTTTGATAACTTAATGGAAATTTCACTTTCAACCCTTCATGAATTCAGAAATTACAAGAATGGTCCTTGTGTTTAACAAACCCAACCGGATCACTTATTACCACCAAACAAACCCAACTAATAAACCTAACCCAACCCAACTTTAATAAAACCAGTTACATACCCCAGCCCACAAGCCCAATCCATAAATAAAACCAAACCCGACCCTTTTATTTAAATAAAAGGTTTGACCTTCGGTCAAATCCTTCTTCTATACCACTCAACCGCCAAAACCACACACCAATACCACCACCATTTCCACCGCCTCTCTGACACACCCATCACCCTCCTCTACTACACTCCACCTTACCTAACAAACCAAAAAGCATTTATTGCTTCTTCCCCATCACCTCAGACCCATGTGCAGAGTTTTCCCACTATATACATTTTGGCGCCAAATATGGTTTAAGTGGCTGAGATGATTTCAAAGGAATCCAAAGGCTGGGATTTGCTCAGAGAACCAAGACAAGGGAAACCCTAATGTTTGTAGTATAAATAGAACTCATTGTAAGTCTTAATTGGCAAGTAGTAAAAACTAGTTTAATCGTATTTCTAATTTAGTAATCTTAGTTTGTAATTTCTCACGTTCAGTTGTAAGTTTATGTTATAATCAATCAAAGTAATCTTGTTTTAATCACTTTTGTTCTAAATTTCAAGTATTGATAAGTTTCAAGTTATATGTTAATTCGTATAAGCTCATAGACCTGTTAAGACATCATCAAAAGCTTCAAACAACCCTGTTATAAGCTTATGAAAGCTTTTCATAGCTTTGTGTAAGCTTATTTAATGTAACTCAGTTCTTAATTCCAAATGATGAGGAAAGTCAATGAAAGTCAAACCTGGGGTCAATAAGCTGTTCTGGAGTGTATAAGCTGTTCAGGAAGCTTATTTGGGTTTTCTAGCTTGTGTTAACAAGCTAGGATTGTTCTGGTCCTTGTCTTGCTATCCCAATAGCCTCTTTTCAGTTGTAAGAAATTTCCAAGTTTACTTAAATTTCCAAGTTACTGTTGCATAGCTTATTGTCAGCTTATTATTGTATTTTTAAGCTTATTATTAGGCTCTAGTCACATTTCATCAATATTATCAGTCTAGATTAGTTCATATCCTTATTTTCCTTAAATCACTAAAAAAAGCCAAAAATAGCCTTTTGTAGTATAGCTTATATTACTGCTTATTTGTGTGTTAAAAGTTGCTTAATATAATCAACATAAGTTAGATAATCAGTGTTAACCAAGAAACCTAGCTTATTTAGCCTGTGTCATTTCAAAAATCCACATAGACCCTATTAAAGGGTTGTTTGGCATAAGAAGGTCATATAGCTTTCTACTGTTCATTTGCCAAAACCCCAACTTCAAACCAGCTTAATATGTTCTATATAAGCTATTTCTAAGTCCTAATTAGCCAATTCAATAGAAAATCTAGATTTGAAGGGTTTGTGGTGAAATCAGACCTCAAAAAGGCCAAATAAGCTAGAATAAGCCATGACCTCATTTTGGCCTTTTTCTTTGCTTTTCTGAGTCCTTTGTGAACCATTTAGAGTAGCTAATAAAGTTGGTTAGAGGCCCTTTACTGTGTGCACCACTTTGTGCAAGTCTGCACACACAGACAAAACAAGCAGTCTGCTACCATTTTCTAGATTAGGATTTAGTGCTTATTTGTGTTATTAAGCTCTTGATCTTTGGCTTTCTGAGTAGTTTGCTAGGTAGATTCTGCTTATTTCCAAAATTCATGACACAGTTCAGCTTATTAAAGCTTAAAATTAGGCTTAAAAGTCCCCCCCCATCACACAAGCATGTACTGAGCAATCAGTACATACTTGTTGTGAAGAGCTTCTTTTCTAGCTTATTTTTAAGCCCTAGATAAGTTCTTCTGGATCTGAGTTTTGGACTGTGAGATGTTTGCTAGGTCAGTTTTCAATTTCTGAGCTTAAGTTCCACATTAGAGCTTATTAGACAGCTTAATTTGGGCTGCAAAAAAGTCCCCCATAGGACTGCTGATTGAGCCTGCTACTTCTCTAGTTCCTAACATCAGCTGAACTAGAGCTTAATTGGACTTCAATTGGCTTATTAAAATTGGGGCTTTTTGGTTTTTAAGATAGCCAGTAGTACTGAGGAGCTTTTTCCCCCGTTAGTTTGCATCTCAATAGCTTATTGGAGTGCTTAATCAAGTCTGCAAGTTAAGGGTTTAAACCCCTTTTTCTGTCTAAAAAAGCCAACTGCCAAGTGCTTAATTGGCTTATCTATTGTCCTTATTTATGCTTATCCTATTGTTTTAAGCTTCTTATAGTATATTAAACTTGTTCTGAGCCTTTGGTAAATTTTTGAGCTTATTAGCTTATTTTTAGCTTATTTGCCCAACTGCTTATTAGGGTTTAGTAGACTTTTGATTTCAATTTTCCTATATTAAGAATATTATTTTAGACTTAACCTGAATTTTTCAGATTTTTCCTAAGTCATTTGATATTTTTAATCTTTTTAATTAGTTTCTATTAGTAATTAAATCATAATAAATAGAATAATAATCAGAAAAATATAATTTTAATTTTCATAATTTTCTTTTATTAAGTAGAATCTAGGAAAAATATAATCAAATCTGTAGACCTTAAGAAAAACAAAATAGAAAATAAGTTATAGCTTCTATTTAATAGATTTTATCTTTTTAAATTTTTAATTAAGCAATTTTCATTTTTATAATTTTCTTAGCTTCTTAATAATATTTATAGAAAAAGTTTTAGATTTTTCTTTGTTCATTTAGTATTTATTATAAATTTAAATAGTTTAAAAAGTAATTAAATAATAAATAATTAATAATAATTAAATAAAAAGTGTAAAAAATATATAATTTTAGTTTTAAAATAAGTTTTAAGTAATTTTACACTTGTAGGTTTTAATTTTATATATTTCAGTTTTTATCCCGTTTTAGATTTCTCGTTATGCGTTTTCAGTTTATTTAAATCGCGTTTAATTTTGTATATTTATTTCTCATTTGTTAATTAGATATAAAAAAGCAAAATCCAAAATATTTAAATCATCAGTCACTCTAATCCATACTTTCCACAGTTTGCCCATTCACACCTCGTTGGGAAACGATCCGGGTAATCACTTACCTGGTTTTACACTACACACGAACGTGAGTTTTTGCAAGTATCCTTTTTCACAAAAGGGTGATTTGTATTTATTCACGTGTATCCGTCGTTGCATCATATTTATATATATACGTTTTAGCACGGATCAATCTCCCAACTCAGGTATAAAACCTTTGTCAAGTGATCCCCAAATTCTGTCCATCATCAATCAATCATGTCAGTCTGCAAATGTTAGTCCAAAACCAAGAAACAAAATACAAAGCATTTGCTTCATAATAGTATAAAATATGACTAACAGTTCAAACACAACAGTCTTAATTTGCACTAGCAGTACAAATTATACACAGCAGTACTAATTGACACAACTAGCAGTACAAATCCATTTTCATTTACAAAAACACCAAGATTAAAAACTTTAGGGATTAAGCATTCCAATACTTGCAATCAAGTATTGAAACCTTCCAACATCAAAAGCTTAAGTAAATAGATCTGCAAGATTGTTATCAGTATGAATTTTAACAACCTGAACTGGTTTTTTCTCATTGCAGTCTCTTATAAAATGATGTCTAATCTCTATGTGTTTTGTTTTAGAGTGTTGAACTGGATTTTTAATAATGCAAATTGTACTGCTATTGTCAATATATATCACGGTATTCATAAAGTTGTACCCATAGTCAAGCATCTGATTCTGAATCCATAGAACTTGACCACAGCAACTAGCAGTAGCCACATACTCAGATTTAGTTGTTGAAGTGGCCACAATAGTCTGCTTCATGCATTGCCATGATATCAGCCTGCAACCTAGGAATTGACAACCACCTGTTGTTGATTTCCTATCCAAAATAGCACCAGCATAGTCATTGTCTGAGTATGCCACCAGATCTAAAGGAGATTCTCTAAGATACCATAGACCCAATTTAGGTTGACCCTTAGAGTACCTAAAGATTCTCTTCACATCAACTAAATGGGAAGCTTTGGGAGTGACTTGAAACCTTGCACATGCACACACAGCAAACATAATATCTGGTCTTGATGAAGTGAGGTACATCAACGACCTAATCATGGACCTGTAGGTGTGTACATCAACATTTTCACCATCTGAATCTTTGAGCAAAGGTTTCTCTAGATCAACAGGTGTACTTGCTACTTTTGCATCAGTAAATTGAAACTTCCTCAATATCTCAGTTACATATTTATCTTGACAGTTAAATATGCCTTCAGCTGTTTGCTTCACTTGCAGCCCCAAAAAGAAAGTGAGTTCTCCCATGGAACTCATTTGAAACTTATCAGGCATAAGCTTCTCAAATTCAATGCACATCTCCTTCTTTGTGGATCCAAAAATGAAGTCATCCACATAGACCTGAACCAGCAAAATATCTCCATTGTTCTTCTTGATAAATAAGGTCTGATCTATCTTGCCTCTCTGAAACCCATTTTATAACAGATAAGTAGCTAAAGTCCCATACCAGGCTCTAGGAGCTTCATACAATCCATAAAGAGCTTTCACCACCATGTACACCTTGTCTGGATGTTCATGATCTTCAAAACCTGTTTCAATACTATCTTCTGAACCTGCAAAATCATTAGAATATGTTCCTGCAACAACTGGTACATAGTTCATAGATTGTGTTAGAGTATCAAGATCAAACAGATCGTTTTGGACCTTCTCCTGCAACATTAGACTTATTCTCTAAAAACTGAACATGCAGGTTTTCCTCTACTTTCCTGGTTCTTATGTTGTATACCCTAAATGCCTTGCTGTTTAACGAGTACCCAACCAAGAAACCCTCATCTGACTTTCCATCAAATTTTCCTAAATAATCTAAGGTATTGAGAATACTGACATGACATCCAAATGGTCTTAGAAAACCTAATGCATGTGTTTGTAGCAACCTATAAAATTCTCCAGTAATTTGTAAATGTTAATCAAGTATTAATCTACCATTACAGTTCATCTAACCATTTTTACGAGAAAAATTTATAATTTTTGTATATTATGTGGAAAACTAGAAGGGGGGGTTGAATAGTTTTTACCGTTTTAAACTTTTCTTCGCTATGTATACTTAACGTGATTTCAAAGTGAAGCAAACAATCAAGCAATAATAATTAACTAGTAAGGAAAGAAATGATCAAACCACACAACACGGATGTTTATAGTGGTTCGGCTACAAGGACTCTCTTCCTTGCCCTACTCCACTCCTCGAGCCTCTAACTCGAGAGTTTTTCTTCACTAATAAACAAGCTCCCTTCTAGGCAGAGAAAACCTTTACACGTCGATTACTCTTTATCTGGTACTAAGCTAAACACCGGGTTCTTTACAAGGGTACAACCACTCCCGTTGGTTCTTTAAAAAGGGTACAACCACTCCCGACACTCTTTGTGTTTTAAAGACTAAAACACTAACCAAACTCTACTAAATGAAAGGTATAACAATGATGTGTGAACACTAACAAATCACACAGTATCTAACTAATAAAACTTGCAACAGTCTGTTGAAGCTTGTATGCTTGATCTTCTTTGCTACAAAAGATAGATCACTAAGAATGAAATGAATGATATGGGTTAGTGATGTATAAATGAATGAATATATAATTTAAGCTATATTATTGATAAGTGTGCCTGAATGATCAGCTTGCTCTTTATAGGCAAAGCTGATCAACTGGGCACGGATTTGGCGGATCCAAATTCTGGGATCCGCCAGTTATGGTGTTTGGTTCCGCGGGAACCAGACAGCTAAGATATTCCCATATCTTTCCATATCTTGCACAATCTTTCCATATCTTCCAAAGTCAACTCTTTAGCTTGAAGATCTATACAAGATATCACCTAAATCCTCAAGATATCCTAAAGATATCAAAATGAGGTATGCCATGATGTCATGTTTAATATTTCTAATTTAAGAAATAAAAGTAAAACATGTAAATGTAAAATGTATATATGCAATGTGAATCCTAGTGATCATGTAATGTGTAAATGTGTTTTAAAAGACTTGTTACTATAAATGTAAAAGACTTTAACTTATATTTATGCTTTGCTAAAAATAAAACTTATTATTGTCATTAACAAAATAAAGCAAAGATCGTAAAATATAAATAACGTTTTTAGGACGATATTTGTATTAACAATCTCCCCCTTTTTGTTGATGACAAAACATAAAGTTTATTTTTAAGCAATGTAATAAGTAAAGTGAAAGTCTTTTAAATATATAGATTAAGTTAGTTTTATGCAAGTTTTGAAAACTATTTTAGGCATAAAAACATGTACTGTGATGATCACAGTGATGTATAAACTTAATCCTATCTCCCCCTTTTTGTCGAAACAAAAAGAAGATATGCGTAGCGGAATGTGGCGAACATTTCTTGGTTATTACTCCCCCTAAATTGGAGTACCAAGATTGTTTCAATGATTTTGAGAACTTTAAAGCTCCACCTTGGATAATACTCCCCCTAATTGGAGTACCAAGGTTATGAACCTACAAAACAAATGGTTAGCATATGATATGTTCCCCCTCGATGTATACTCCCCATTGCTAGGGTACCAACGTATACGTTTCAAGGATGAGAAATGCTACTAAATAATGAGTTAGTACATGATATACTCCCCCTTGATCTATACTCTCCGTTGCTAGGGTACCAACGTATATGATTCAAGGTTGAGAAAAGCTACAAAACAAAGGTTAGTTGTGAATCAATCCAACCAAGTAGCATAATGCATATGTATATATCAACCAAACATGATAGTTCAACCCATTTGACTTTAAAAAGTCAAAAATACGTGTCTGATCAAAAATGCACCTAAGTATAAGTGGTCAAATCATTATGAGAATTCAAACCAACCACACAATAATGTTAGTAAATCAATCAAACCAAGATATTATGCCAAATAGTGATCACCCATAAGCATAAATATAACATCCATTACTTGAAAATTTGTTTGTGACAAAAGTCACAAAACATGATGTTACAAAATAAAAAGTTCCTAAAAATAGAAAATTACTAAAACAATCCTATGAAATCCTATAAAAGGAGACTAGGAAGAAACTAAGAATTGCTTATTGCGGAGGATGAGAGATTGCAATTAGGCGTTCGAGAATATGGTTCAAAATGAACCTCATTTCATTTTGGAGCTCATGGACCAAAATATTAGTCCTTTGGGCCAAGTGAGCGGTCCTCTCGCATTGTGAGCATTCATGCCTTTGATACTCAGGAGGACGAATGGGCTCATTGTTTTGTGGTGGTTGTGGTTGGTTGTTTGATGGTGGAGGTGGCGGAATGTAGGTGGGTTGTTGGTTGGTGTTTGTTTGTAGAGTTGTGATAGAGGCATGCAAAATGGATTGAAGATCCATGGCCTCACTAAGGTGGGAATCCACCATATTTGAGAAAGCATAGAGACGATCTAGCTCCTCATTGATCGCTTGTTGGGATTGGGGTTGATTTATCCACATTTCCTCATCTATTGCATTAAGGGTGGATCTTGGTGAGAGTTGTTAAGTTTATGGTTGTGGTGGTGGTGCATCATGGTAAAGTGGTCCGTGGATATCCCGATAAATGGGATGGAAGAGCATAGGTGTTTGACCTTCAAAGGTCATGGGAGGAGGATTGGTTGACCTTGGTGGAAGGTCTTCCAAATCATCCAAGTAAGGATGAGGTGATGAAGGTGGAGTTCTAAACAACTCAAGGGGCTGAAGTTGTGGTGATTTTGGAGGTGAAGGTGATCTAGTGGGTTGAGATGGAGCGGGTGGTGGTGTGGTAGCAACAGGAGTGATTGTTGGTGGTGGAGTGTTGATGATGGTTTGAGGTGGTGTTGGAGTTGCAAGGTTGAGGAAATTCTCATTGGCTATTGGTGAGGAGATGTTGAGTGGAGATGACTCCTCTGATGATGAATTAGCTAGATTTACAAAGCAACAAGGTCGGACACTTATACGAGCTGTCCTTCTTGCGGGTCTGCTTGTGGATGAGTTACTTGATTTTGTCATTGTTGCAATGTGAGAAGAGTTGCTCTAAAGTACAGGAATGATAGTTACTAGTGATGGTGGTTGTGTGATATATGATGATCCTGAGGTTCTAATTTATAGACAATAAGGTATATCGAACTTTGTGTTTGGATTTGATGTTAATCCATTGAAGGATGGAGGTTCCTAATGATTTGGAGCAAAAATTTGTGCTAGTCACATCATCTAAGTCAAACCATTGAGATTAAGTTGAGTGAAAGGTTGAAGATATGTAGTAAATGCAAGACTTGAGTGGCAAATCCATTGATGTGATGTTCCCACGGATTGCAAGGAACCAATTTGAGGGTTCCTTGCTTGTTACAGAAAGGTAACTCACATGGAAATTTTGAATTTTCAAATTTTGGTGGGAAATGGATTTCTTATGATTCTAAGTGTTCCTAAATCATCCTAATGTGCCTAATGATCTGGAGAAGTATCCTAAGAACTAGAGTTAATAATCTAAGGATCGGGATTAGTCGGGAATTTTGAAAAAGTTACTGTTGGATACGGCGGATCCAATCGATAACAAGTGCGGATCCCTTATTTGGGTTCCGTAGAATCCGTAGGGTGAGAGATGGCGGAGCCAAAGTACACAACAGGCGGAACCCAGAATTTGGTTCCGCCAAATCCGCCGATCAGAAGTGTTAATTCTAACAGAGAGCATGTCATAATTTTCGTTACCCGTTCAAATTCTAAAAATTCTCCTAAAACATATGTAACTACTAATATGTGATAGAATAAAACTAAAAACACGGGTTCTAACACACGTTTGCACATAGATTAATTTGATGATAATAACTTACCATAAAAGTGGTTAAGCCAAACAGTGGCTTAAACATGGAAAATCGATAACAACACTTGTTATCATCATGCAATGTTAAGTTAGTTCACATACAAGTTAAGTACTAGCATAATATCCTAAGAAACGCCCAAGTTCAACACATCATTGTTTGAATAAGTCTAATACCAAACACTCCCAACACTTCACTTCTTGCTCATCTTCTTGTGGAGCTTCATTACCCATCGTCCAAGATTCTTCATCATACCCTTTGTTTGTCAAAATTCAGCTGATTCGTTCGGGATAGGAGGAAGTTGGCTTAAGTACTCAGGTAGAGAGATCCTATATTTTGGCAAACCATCCTCTTCACTCATGGATGATGATGATGATGATGATGATAAGGTAGGTAGATGAGCTCGCTTTCCCTTTGCTATGGCTACCCTATGATCACTAAGTGGAACAAAGGTGTGTTTAATCTTGGTGTAGTCAGGAACAAAACCTCTAGAATTTCGAGGGATGTGAGCAAAGGCTCTATAGAGACGGGTGAGAAGCATCCCGTAGGGCATGGCGGTGGTGCCTTGAACAAGAATATCGGCCATTCTTTTGGCGATATAGTAAGCTAGGTTGAAAGGTCGGTGGTTTGTCACACAATACATCATGTAACAAAGGCTTGCATTGACATGATCTCGATTTCCTATGGAGCTTATGACATTTTCTCTAAGGACTTCTTCTAGCTTCTTAAATTGGGGCCTAAGTTCATTTAGCTCCATAGCAAATGGATCTCGATCTACTTGACGACCTCGACTTAACCTAGTTTGGTTGTTTCTAGGATTGAAAAGATGAGCACGAATGTCCTCTTTTGAGATTAGAGGTGTGTCGTATGGATGTATACGATCAAGGTTGGATTCGAGAATGGACAATGTCCATTTTTCCGAATAGAAACAATCTCCATGACTTGGAACACCTAATACATCTCTGAATTGATCTAGAGGAATGTTGAATTGAGTTTCGTTGAAATGGATGTTCATGTATCCATAATCATTTGTGCTAAGACCTATAGTTGCATAGAATTCAAGTATGAATCTGGGGATTATGAGTTCATCGATGTTTAGGAGACAATCGAATCGAATGGCAGCAAGTTGTTCTCTAAGAACGGTTCCTTCTAGGAATGAGGGGTCTATGGTTCTACCCTCATGTACATAGCATTTTTCTAGGGCTTTGAATATTTCAACTTGTTCCTCACTAAGTCCTTTGGTTTTGTGATGTTTAGGTAGGTATTTGACGGTTTCTTTGTGATCATAATAATTCGCGGGAGGCATGATTATCCTAGACACAAAAATTTCATAATTTAGTTAAAACTATCAAAACTAAGTATATTAATTTCTAGTGTGTGCCTACATGGGGACAATGTGGAGGTGCGGTTATCTCGACTCCTTTTGATGCATGAAAATTTCGTTTATGCAAGTTTTATGATAAAACAAGAGATAACCCAAACACTCCTACTTCAATGTGGCTACGATTGAATGTACCCGAAAATACATATTAGTTATGTATTCCCTTTAGCATTCAAGAGACATTATGCAAGTGATGTTTAAAACATAACGTTTTTGTATTTGTATGAACAATGTGCTAAAAATCATTTTTCCTAGTCGTGAGAAGATTTTTGCAAAAATTTCTCATGGGGTTTTTGATGAATTATGATAATGTACTACAAGATGCAATTCCTAACTAAGGAAAACATGATTTGTTATGTAATTCAGTAAATATGTTTCATGATTTAGCTAAAAATATGCATAGACCCAAGTTTTGATTTTGTACATGAAATAGAAATCTTAGACACAGATCAGGAATGTAGACGTTATTAGGATACTTACAGAGATGATTAGAGCACAAATTGATAGAAGGAGATGACCTAAATTTTGAGTTTGGATGATGTTGAGTCGAGTTCCAGTAGGTGTTATGTTTTGGGGAGTTGTGTTGTACAGTACATGGTGTTTGTTAAATAAACTAATAATCTGACTCAGGGATCCACGGATCCGGCGGAACCAAAACAAGGGATCCGCCCTTGTTGTCGTTTGGTTTCGCATGACCAAACTCAGGCTTTGGTTATTGCCGTGTTTGGCTAATCTAAGGTTCAAGCTACGGTTTCATCTACTTACTAGGTTCCACTACTCCTAAACCAAGCCTAAGAAGATTGAAAGGTTCCCTTTTGAGAGGTTTTGTGAGGATGACGGAAATGTTGTCCTCTGAGGATACTTTCTTAATTGAGATGTTTCCCTTCTGAACATTGTCGCGTAGGAAATGGTGACGTATTTCTATGTGTTTGGTTCTGGAGTGTTGGACTGGAGTTTTGCTGAGGTCGATAGCTCCTTTGTTGTCACAAAGAATGGGAATGTCATTGAGTTCAATTCCATAGTCGACGAGAGCTTGTTTCATCCATAGTGCTTGTTGACACGCCTTTCCTGCAGACACGTACTCGGCTTCGGTTGTTGATATTGCGAGGGCTGTTTGTTTCTTAGCAAACCATGAGGTGAGACAATGTCCTACAAAAGTACAAATACCACTTGTTCTTTTTCTATCGACATAGTCACCGGCATGGTCTGAGTCGGTATACACTATGGTTTCCATTCCCATTCCTTAGGGATACCATAATCCTAAATGTGTAGTACCTTTGATATATCTAAATATCCGTTTAACGGCCTCAAGACGAGATATTTTGGGATCTTCTTGAAAGCGTGCACATAGACAAACACTAAACATAATGTCCGGTCTACTAGCCGTGAGGTAGAGTAAACTACCAATCATTCCTCTATATTTAGTGCTATCTACGGATTCACTTTCGTCATCCTTTGTGAGTTTGGTTTCGAAGGACATGGGTGTTTTCATGGGTTTTGAGTCTTCAAGACCAAACTTTTTAAGCATATCCTTGATATACTTAGATTGGTTGAAGAATATCCCATCTTCTAATTTTTTTTATTTGGAGACCTAAGAAAAAGTTTAGTTCCCCCATCATACTCATTTCAAACTCGTCATGCATGATTTTTAAAAAATCGTCGCATAACTCTTGACAAGTTGAACCGAATATAATGTCATCCACATATATCTGGACTATGATAATATGTGATCCCTTTTTCTTGGTGAAAAGAGTATTGTCTACTAGGCCCATGGTATACTTATGGTCAACTAGGAACGTCTTAATTCGATCATACCATGCTTTTGGTGCTTGCTTAAGTCCATATAATGCTTTCTTAAGTTTGTAGACGTGATTTGGTTTTTCAAAATCGGCAAAGCCGGGAGGTTGTGCTACGTACACTTCCTCATTAATAAAAGTATTTAGAAAAGCACTTTTAACATCCATTTGGAATAGTTTAAAGTCGTTTGCGCATGCATATGCAAGTAATATTCTAATTGACTCAAGCCTAGCAACGGGTGCAAATGTCTCGTCGTAATCTATACCTTCTTGTTGATTGTAGTCTTGAGCTACTAGCCTAGCTTTGTTTCTAGACACTATACCATTTTCATCCATTTTGTTCCTAAACACCCATTTAGTTCCAATTATGGTTTGATTTTGAGGTTGAGGTACTAATGTCCAAACGTCATTCCTAACAAACTGATTTAATTCCTCTTGCATCGCTATGACCCAAGATTCGTCTTTTATGGCCTCATTTATATTTTTAGGCTCAATGGTTGAAACAAAACAAAAGAAATTACTTTCGTTTTGAGCTTTAGATCTTAATGTTCTTTCATTGATTTTTCCTATGACGTTTTCTAATGGATGACTTCTAGATTCTTTTATATTAACTATTTCTCTTTTCACAGGTTCATCTTCTTTGTCATTTTCTACAATTTCTTGATTTTCAACCATTTGACTTTCAACTAAGTCATCATCTACCAAAGGTGATGTCTTAGAGGGAGGTGGACTTTCGTCAAATGTTACGTTCAACGATTCCTTGACTCTTGAAGTTTCTTTGTTTAAGACAATGTATGCTTTACTATTCTGTGAATATCCTAAAAATACACCTTCATAAGACTTTGGGTCAAACTTGGTGAGGTAATCCTTAGTGTTTAATATGAAGCACTTGCTTCCAAAAACTCTAAAATATCCTAACGTAGGCTTTTTGCCTCTATAAAGCTCATATGGTGTTTTATTCAAGAATGGTCTAATTAGGACTCTATTTAGGATGTAAGTGGATGTGTCAACGGCATTACACCAAAACTTTTGGGATATGTTTTGCTCATTTAACATTGTTCGACTCATTTCTTGAAGTGTTCTACTCTTACGTTCTACTACACCATTAGATTGAGGGGTTCGAGGAGCCGAGAAATTATGTGTTATGCCATTAGCATCACAAAAAGCTCCGAATTGGATTTCGTTATCAAATTCATGACCATGGTCGGTTCTAATTGACACTATATTATTTCCTATTTGATTTTGAATTTTCTTACTTAGAATTTCAAATTTATCAAGTGCCTCTTTTTTATTTTTTAAGAACTTAGTCCAAGTATACCTAGAGTAATCATCGGCTATTACCAAAGTATAGAAGTTTCTCCCGTAACTTTGTATAGCGGATGGACCAAACAAATCCATATGTAACAATTCTAGACACCTAGATGTAGACACCATGTTTTTAGCCTTATGGCTATTATGAACTTGTTTCCCAATTTTGCAAGCATCACAATAGTGCTGGTCGTATTTCAACTTGGGCAGGTTCCTAATGAGTTCCTTAGATGATAAGGATTGGATTAACTTCATATTAGCTTGACCTAAGCGTCTATGCCATAGAGTTGAGTTTTCGTCCAGAGAGGTGAGACAAAGTTTGTCTTTAGGTGTTTTGTCTAATTTCATAACGTAAACGTTATTCTTCAAAACACCTTTTCCTACGGTTATGCCATCTTTTAGCATTTTACTTCCATTTTCACTGAAAAGGACGTTATACTTTTTGTGGCATAATTGACTAATACTAAGCAAGTTAAATCCTAAAATATCTACATGAGCAACATCATCAATAGTGAGAGAGTCATGAGAGATTGTACCTTTTTCGATGATTTTACTTTTAAGCTTGCTACCGAATGTGACATTACATCCGTCGTACACTTGGTAGGATGAGAAAAGGCTTTTGGTCCCCGTCATGTGTCTTGAACACCCACTATCTTTAATCCACTCATCTAGTTCTAACTCAACTTTTAAGCATACCTCTTCTGAGTCATGAGCCATGAGAGCAACTTCGTCGTTCTTAGGCTCGTCGTCATCACCTTCACTGTCACTCCAAGTTCCACTAACAAATGCTCTTTGAGACTTGTTCTTTGGAGGCTTTGGACATTCTCCTATTAGATGACCGGAATCCCCGCACCTAAAGCATTTCCTATCTACTTTTCCTTTCCTATCATCACGGTCTTTCCGGAAGGATTTCTTTTCTTCACGAGGTTGTCTTACGAACTTTCCTGGTCTCCTAAAGAACTTCTTGAAATCTCTAACGGCCATGGCAATGGACTTCATCTTCTCCTTTTTGCCTTTAACTATTTCTGAGTCTTTTTCCATCACCATTTCGTGAACTTTGAGATTTCCGATGAGCTCATCAAGTGTCAAGCTTGAAAGATCCTTGGATTCTTCAATAGCCGTCACCTTTGCTCTCCACTTCGGATGAAGTGCTCTAAGAAATTTCCTGACAAAGTTCTTACTAGAAAAAGATTCGTCAAGTGCTTTAAGAGAAGTAATTATAGTATTAAACCTAGCAAAAGCACTATCAATGGTCTCATCTTCAGAGATAACAAATTGTTCATATTGTTGAACAAGAAGATCAATTTTGTTATCTTTGACTTGTGAGTTCCCTTGATGAGTGATAATCAATGATTGCCAAATATCCTTAGCCGTTTTACACATAAAAACTCTTTCATATTCTTTCTTAGGTAAGGCATTATAAAGCATCATTTTGGCTTCATTATTTTTGGCAATCAACTTCTTTTGCTCATCACTGTGACTAGTAAGAGAAGTACCTTCATCCCGACCACCTAATACATTTGATATAGGTTTATAATCACCTTCTATAATAATATACCATAGATCTATATCCTTTGACTTCACATAAGTTTCAAAGTGATTTTTCCAATATATGAAACAATTTGGGTCAAATAGTGGTGGTCTTTGCATAGATTGCCCTTCTTTAAAGTTTTCAAAACCCATTGATCGTTTCAAGTTTTAAAATACAATATATTTTGAAAATCTTGACTAACGTAGCTCTGATGCCAATTGTGGAAAATTAGAAGGGGGGTTGAATAGTTTTTACCATTTTAAACTTTTCTTCGCTTTGTATACTTAACGAGATTTCAAAGTGAAGCAAACAATCAAGCAATATATAATTAACAAGTAAGGAAAGAAATGATCAAACCACACAACACGGATGTTTATAGTGGTTCGGCTACAAGGACTCTCTTCCTTGCCCTACTCCACTCCTCGAGCCTCTAACTCGAGAGTTTTTCTTCACTAAGAAACAAGCTCCCTTCTAGGCGGAGAAAACCTTTACACGTCGCTTACTCTTTATCCGGTACTAAGCTAAACACCGGGTTCTTTACAAGGGTACAACCACTCCCGTTGGTTCTTTAACAAGGGTACAACCACTCCCGACACTATTTATGTTTTAAGGACTAAAACACTAACCAAACTCTACTGAATGAAAGGTATAATAATGATGTGTGAACACTAACAAATCACACAGTATCTAACTAATAAAACTTGCAACAGTCTGTTGAAGCTTGTATGATTGATCTTCTTTGCTACAAAAGATAGATCACTAAGAAAGAAATGAATGATATGGGTTGGTGATGTATAAATGAATGAATATATAATTTAAGCTATATGACTGATAAGTGTACCTGAATGATCAGCTTGCTATTTATAGGCAAAGCTGATCAACAGGGCACGGATTTGGCGGATCCAAATTCTGGGATCCGCCAGTTATGGTGTTTGGTTCCGCGGGAACAGACAGCTAAGATATTCCCATATCTTTCCATATTTTGCACAATCTTTCCATATCTTCCAAAGTCAAATACAAGATATCACCTAAATCCTCAAGATATCCTAAAGATATCAAAAGGAGGTATGCCATGATGTCATGTTTAATATTTCTAATTTAAGAAATAAAAGTAAAACATGTAAATGTAAAATGTATATATGCAATGTGAATCCTAGTGATCATGTAATGTGTAAATGTGTTTTAAAAGACTTGTTACTATAAATGTAAAAGTCTTTAACTTATATTTATGTTTTGCTAAAGATAAACCTTATTATTGTCATTAACAAAATAAAGCAAACATCGTAAAATATAAATAACATTTTTAGGACGATATTTGTATTAACATATTATATTACCATGAATCAAAAATGTTGTTACGTGATCCACAATACTTTGGAATGACCTCACACACGCACCACGATAATCCAATATACAAATAAAAACCAAACGGATCCTTATTACTTATTTCTCGGCCCAACAGGCTATACAAGCCCACTACTATTCAAGCCCATTATTCATTTTTCTTTTATTCCATACGAGCCAACCCTCATTTACTTGGCCTCGATATTTTGATTATTCGACACACAACCCATGCCACATTTTACATGGTTCGATTCACCACACTTCAAGGATTCAGGAATGACAATCCATATTGTTTGATTCGAACGTTTGCTATTTAAACGAACCTCAAAGCTAACTCAATTTGAAACATGTGCAAACCAATTCGAGTGTTAACCAAAATCAACAAAACTTATTTTTACCTAAGTCATTGTGTGTTATCTAGTCGAAAAGGTTCCACAAGCCTCACCATATGTTTCCTAGACTTTTTGGTCACGTCTACAAGTCGTGTGGACTATAAACATGTCGAAACTATTATTGTGACCAAGCCACTTGACCCTTATGTCTATAAACCGAAACACCCTCACACACACCTCTCTTAATATCTAACCACTCGAGTGCCTAGCTAGGCTTAGTCCCCAAATCCTTATCTAATCCTCTCGGCATCTAATCACCAACTTGTGTGATTAAATAAACTATACTATATTAGTTTCCATGCATATACATATACGTATAATAACTCACAAACTCATTCATTCACAAACTTATATCTCACAAATATTTCCTAAGTATTCTCTCTACCGAGTCCATTAAAGAAGCAAGAGCCAAGATTCCTAGGTGTTCATTCCAATTCCAACTCGTAAAACCATTGAGCTCAACTCTTTTGTGGTTGTTCTAACGAGCTACGTGCAAAAACCCATCGTCCTTAGTCCTGTTTCAATGTTTCTCACCACCCTTGTTGGTGTAGTAAGTCCCTCGAACACCATTTCAATACATACATATGATTTTCTTAGTTCAAGCACTTTATTATCTCATTCGTATCATTTCTAGCTTTGTATTTATATTTTTGAGCTCTCTTTATTCATTTTATCTACATATATGACCTCCTAATTCTATGGATGGCTAGACATGAAGTACAATACTCATATTCATATCTAATATCAATGTTTAAAAAGCTATCGAGACTCTTTTTAAAACTATGTTGTATAATGAATGTAAATATGTCATATAAATCGTATCGGACCACTTGATGTCGTCGACTAGAAAACGAGCCATAAAATCATTTCTAATCGTGTAACCTATCGAGCTAACTACTCAACTCATTTTTCCGTAAGCTAAACTAACAAGCAGTACCAATAAGCTCATTTGATAAGATCTTATAATACCTTTTCGAACCTATAAGTAAATCGCCCTCGAAACAGTTTTAAAACTATACATATTACCAAGTGGGCCTTAAAGCCTACTAAGCTCATAATAAGCACTTCCTTAATAAGTAGACCATAAGCAGTTTGGATAAGTTAAAAGTAACTTATTTTGAGCCCATAATAAATCCCAAATCGATTCAAAACCTATTGGACCCTTAAATGTTAACGGGCATGTTTTAAATACCTTAAGGCCCAATAACTTAAATATAAGCTTTTTTTAAATAAGCTATTTAAGACTTATGTAATTCTCGGAAATGTTAAAATCTAATATTGGTGATTTTTGGACTATAAATGCAAAATATTATGCTAATCGGGTTAAAAATGTAACTTTCACATAAATTAGTGTCAAACTGTCATTTTAATAAGTTAAGGGTAGAAAATGATATACAGTAACCAGGAGTGTTAAAATGTCATATTTGGACATTTTGGACCAAAAATGTAAATATAATCTAACCTTGGACTAATGATGTTAAAGATTCACCGTTAGGGTTAAAAGTGTAAATTTCATATAACTTGAAGGACCATTCAGTAACTTTATTCTATTTATATTCACACTAAATGTTTTATACAATTTCATCTTAAAAAGGCATTTTTACATTTCGTAAGGTTATTTTAAAGACGATACGTATATATATACATATTTATATAACGGAGTTTCTAACAAATAACATAACTTAACATCCACCAAATTTCGAAGAGACGATATCTACGGATTCAATAAACATAAAAACAAGATAATATTATATATTATACTATTTTTGAACTTAAAGCATATCATCCATCCTCATCACAAACCAATTCGTTATCCGATACTATTTCCACAATCATTATTCGCATTAAGCCAAGCTTAAACTATCGAAATCTCAGACTTCCCTATTATTCAGGTCGTGTGTTGGAGCTGTTCCCATATTACATTTGACTACACATTATCTTTGTCAACTACATCTGAGGTGAGCTCATAGCCTCACTTTTATCTTTTATATATTTTCAACTCGTGGGGAGATACATGCTACAAACAAAACACAAGTATTTTCTGTATGCTATACCTGATTGATATTGCCTAAGTTACCACTATTGCTACTAAAAGCCCCTCCCATCATGAGCCATTAATCACTTGCGAGTGAATGCGAATATAGTGAACAGATCTGTTGGAGTCTGACTGCCTATTTGAACTAGCCGGAAGATGGCCTTAGTTGCTAGCCGGATTAGTCAAATGCACTTTATTTGAAGGAAATAGGAAGATGGCAATCTCCTATCCGAGGGCCACATACTTACACCATTTCGGTGGTGTATTCATATCATTTCGATGGTACTTGTTAAGGTTTGAGTGTCATGAGACTTAGGGCAATATATCGAACTGCAATATTACTATTTCTACTAGGATTGTGTTTCTATACAATTATACAAATTGAGACTTGTGTTCAAACTGATTACTAATACAAACACTATGGATTCACTCAAAAATTTTGTTGACTTTTAGCATGTTTATCTCAGGTAACTAATGGAGCATACAAGGCACAGAGTGGGCAAATAAACTGATGGTTTTTGGTGTCAAATAAATTCTATCATTCATTTCAAACTATCATATCTTTTGTGAGATATTAAACATTGGAATTCCTTTTTGTATCTGAATTATTAAATGAATGATAATAACTTTCAAACCGCCTCTTTTGAGTCGTTTTCTATGATTATGACTGTGATCCTTCTAGTAATACCCCAATTAGTCTTCCGCTGTTAAGTTTAAATTTAGGGGGTGTTACAGATTGGCATCAGAGCCATGGTTATAGAGAACCAAGTGTATTTTAAACACTGGACTATAACTATGCTTTCAAAATAGACTACTTTACACCATAACACCTTACGCCCTCCGTGCCTACATATTTTACAACACCATGTATAGAGTGTTACTTAACAGATCATTTCATATCAACTTTTATATACTTGATTTTATATTGATGGCTTACATTTACTACTTCCGGGGTTATTACAGTACCATGTCTTTAGTTTCTCACCTTAGCACCTTACCTTCTGACGTGGAGTCCGAGGATACTCTATCGTCCATCACCTCACCAGTATTTCCTAGTACCTCGACTGCTACAGTGTCGAATGTCGCATCGGACGAAACGGAGCCCTTCGAGGAGGGTGAAGTTGTTCCCACACCACCTATGACACCTGTTGCACCAGGAAACCCAAACTCACCCCTATCAGAGGACCCGTACGTAAAGTTAGACGGGCATATATTTCCCCACATCCCTCGGAGAACCATCCAGCTTCTTCTACCTACACTCCACTATCATATGATCAGTATATGCAGTCGCAGTAGTGGCTACCTGCATCTGATGCAGAGACTCCTTTACCTACACCACCACCCCTACCTGCACCGGTATTCTGGCTTAGACGAGTCAGAATCCTAAAGCCGTATGAGCCTGAGCCTTTTATGAGACCATTCAGGAGTCATCCAAATGGTCACATCAGGATGCACACTCCTCGCAAGAGGGTACGATTACCAGTAGTTCCGATTATACCACCATCAGCACCTCTATCCCCAACATCACCATTGGATATGATCAGGCTGACACCACCATTTTCTCCTGAGCACACCTTACCACCACTACTATCATCACCCCTTCCACCGTCGGTTAGACCCGACTACCTGTTCAACCTACTTACTCAGTCCTACCCATTCACACCTCATCATCGGGAGCCGACACATGAGGAGGATTTACCCCCTCAGAACCGGGCCCGCATAGCAGATCCTAGTGATTCGTCTTCCTCATCATTATCATTCCCTCCAGGTTTTACCCCTCCAGCTCGAGTCTTCGAGACTGAGGAGAGCTCAAGAGCAGCAGCTACCAGCACACCCACACCCACCACTATCATGACGCGACTGGAGCGCCATGAGTTGCAGATTGACACGCTACTGAGCATCGTTGACAGGGTATCTCTCGACCGCCCCAAGGCGGTCGATGGCACTATACATGACCTTGTAACATAGAGGATGGACCTACAGGATGGTTTGACAAGGATTCCGACAGAGATGGTTGAGACGCGCTCTTATATGACAGTTTTACAGTGGGAGAGACAGAGGCAGATAGAAGAAGTTCTGCAAGCTCGCCGCAGGGCCGCTACACTAGAGAGCCTCATCGAGGACATGCAGGTCAGGCATCAAACAGATATACAGAGACCCTTGGATCAGATCACAGAGCTCATGGGACACATGGATGAGACATCCAGTGGTTAGACATATGTACATCAGTTATAGTTTTGAGGTATCTTAGCCTGCCACATGTGGCATTAATAAAGGATCTTGTATCGTTCTGTTTTGAAAAACAGCTGATCAAGTTATTAATATATGTTGTTGGTTATGGATTTACTATGTATTGATGTTGATTTATGTTGCCGTGGTTGTTCATGTGTATTGTGATTGTATTCAGACATGTCGTGATGTTATTTGTGATTGTTATGTTTCTTTGTATGTTATAACTGGGCTATAATCACAGACTTTTAATAAGGAAAACTTCGAAAGAAACTTGATAAATGTAGAGAAAGTTGCTGAACTTCAGCCTTTGTAGATGATGAATCAGTTTGTTCCTTAGCAATCATATACCAAGAGTTGATCATTTGTTATAATACATGTACGATAGTACCCGGACATGTCGTGATTTTATGATTCTCAGTTGGTTGTGATTTTACACTGTGACAGTATTGTTAGGACTTACCTTGTTACTCGAATTATTCTAACATGGTCATTATGTGGATTCTAAATCTGTGTTTTCTTGTGGTATTAATAGAAGTATGGCTCGCACAAGAAAGGAAACTACGACACCAACACCAGCCATGACTTCAGCAGCTATCCAGAAACTGGTAGCCGATAGCGTTGCTACAGCTCTTGAAACTCAAGCGGCTACAATAGCTCGTTCAAGTAGCAACAACAGGGCAACAGCCAAAAGCGAGGCATCTGCATCTCGCAAGTGTACCTACAAGGATTTCATGAGTTGCAAGCCAACTTACTTTAAGGGTTTAGAAGGAGTGACTGAACTTGCTCAGTGGTTTGAGCGTACTGAAACGGTCTTCATGAGAAGCAATTGTCCTGACAATTGCAAAGTCACCTATGCGACAGGGGCTATTCTGGAAGATGCACTATTATGGTGGAACGCTACCGCCCAAACCATGGGTATTGAGGAAGCGTATCAGATTACTTGGGCCAAATTGAAACAGAAAATGCTAAAGAAATACTGCCCACGTACTGAAATTAAGATACTGGAAGAGGAATTCCACCAGCTGGTTGTGAAGGGGAAGGATATGAAAACTTACAATAGGAGGTTTCAAGAACTTGCTGCACTGTGCCCAACCATGGTGTCGAATCTTGAAAAGATGTTGAAGAAGTACGTCGAGGGACTGCCTCGAAGCATTGAGGGAAATGTCACCACATCAAAACCACCAACTCTGGAAGAAGCCATCACCATTGCACAAAGATTACTAGACCGGGAAATTAAACGGAGTTCTACATCCGGAAACAATGATCATAAGCGAAAGTTGGATGATCGAGGAACTAATACTCACAACAACAATAGGTACAACAACAACAACAACAACAATCGTAACCGTAATTATCAGTCAAATCGCAACAACTACCACCACCAACAAAATCGTCGGCAGGAAGCTGCCAGGGCTTATGTTGCTGCACCAACTGACAGAAAAGGTTATACCGGAACACTACCCCCGTGTAACCAATGCAGAATGCATCACACTGTGCCTTGTCCTACCAAATGCGGAAAGTGCCAAAAAATAGGCCACAGAACTAGTGACTACAGGGCCACTGGTGCAAATTTACAACCGATAGCAATAGTGTGACACGGGTGTTGCGAGAAGGGGCACTACAGGACCCACTGCCCAAGACAGAATACTAATCAGACAACGCTGCTCGTGGGAGAGCATATGTACTAGGTGACGGAAATGCACCACAGGACCCTGGCGTAGTCATGGGTACATTCTTACTTAACCAACAAAGTGCCAAAATATTATTTGATTCTGGAGCTGATAAGAGCTTTGTGTCTACTTCATTTGCTTCTCTGCTTAACATTACCCCAATAGAACTAGACACTACGTACGAAATTGAAATAGCTAACGGGAACCTAATAGGCACCAATACGGTAATCCGAGGTTGCACCCTAACCTTACTAAACAAACCTTTTCCCATCGATCTCATGCCTATTCAACTTGATAGTTTTGACGTCATTGTTGGCATGGATTGGGTATCCAAACACCATGCTAGAAACATCTGTGACGAGAAAGTCGTCCAAATTCCACTCAATGGTGAAACTCTTATTGTTCGTGGCGATCAAAGTAGAACTCGACTTAGCATTATCTCGTATATCAAGACAGTGAAGTATATGAACATGGGATGTCACGTGTTTTTGGTTCAAGTGACGGAAAATGAATCGAAAGAGAAACGACTTGAAGAAGTGCCAGTTGTCAAAGATTTTTCTAAAGTGTTTCCGGAAGATTTGCCCGGTATTCCACCCGTTCGTAAAGTAGAATTTCATATTGATTTAATGCCTGGGGCGGCACCAGTAGCAAAAGCACCCTATAGGTTGGCACCTTCTGAAATGAAAGAGTTATCTGAGCAATTGAAGGAGCTATCAGATAAGGGATTCATCCAACTGAGTTCATCACCTTGGGGAGCTCCAGTCTTATTCGTCAAAAAGAAAGACAGAACGTTCCGAATGTGTATTGATTATAGAGAGTTGAACAAACTCACCGTGAAGAATCGATATCCATTACCCAGGATCGATGATTTGTTTGATCAGTTACAAGGATCGAGTGTCTACTCGAAAATTGAACTGAGGTCGGGATATCATCAGCTGTGAGTCCGAGAAGAAGACATTCCCAAAACAGCTTTCAGAACGCGGTACAGACATTAAAAATTTCAGGTGATGCCATTTGGTCTAACCAATGCACCCGCACTGTTCATGGACTTGATGAACCGAGTATGCAAACCTTACATGGACAAATTCTTGGTCGTGTTCATAGACGATATTCTAATCTACTCCCGCAGCAAAGAAGAACACGCTAAACATTTGAGAACCATCTTAGAGTTACTCAAAGAGGAAAAGTTGTATGCGAAGTTCTCCAAATGTGATTTTTGGATTCCAACGGTACAATTTCTTGGTCATGTTATCAACAGTCAAGGTATCCACGTAGACCCTGCCAAGATTGAGGCGGTTAAAGATTGGGCATCTCCTACGAACCCAATAGAGATACGCCAATTTTTAGGTCTTGCCGGTTACTACAGAAGATTCATAGAAGATTTCTCAAAAATCGCCAAGCCTCTGACAGAACTGACCCAGAAGAACAAGAAGTATAACTAGGAAGAAAAACAAGAGTCAACCTTCCATCTCTTGAAGCAAAAACTCTGTGAAGCACCAATTTTAGCGCTACCCGGAGGAAGTGAAGACTTCGTAGTGTATTGTGATGCGTCACATCATGACTTACACGCAGTACTGATGCAAAGGAGCAAAGTAATAGCCTATGCTTCTCGACAACTCAAAAAGAACAAAGATAACTATACAACTCATGATCTAGAATTAGGAGCAGTAGTCATTGATCTTAAGATATGGAGACATTACTTGTACGGCACCAAGTGCACGGTATTCACCGATCACAAAAGTCTTCAACACATCCTGGATCAAAAGTAGTTGAACATGAGACAGCGACGATGGTTAGAATTGCTCAACGACTATGATTGTGAAATTCGCTATCACCCAGGGAAGGCAAACGTTGTGGCTGATGCCTTGAGCAGAAAGGAACGAATCAAACCTCTCATAGTCTAATCTCTGGGAATGACCATTTGTTCACCCCTTCCATCGCAAATCCTCAAAGCTCAATCTGAAGCTCTCAGGGAAGAGAACAGACCCAGTGAAAGAATCCAGGGTATGCCAGAAAATGAGAATGGTTTTGTGAAAAGATCAGACGGAATGCTTTGTTTCAAAGAACGAAGTTGGGTTCCACTCTACAGAGGTATACGTGACCTCATTATGAATGAATCCCACAAATCCAAGTACTCCATTCACCCGGGTTCTGACAAGATGAATCAGGATCTCAAGAAACTCTATTGGTGGCCAAACATGAAGGCCGACATCGCCGAGTATGTTGGGAAATGTTTGACCTGCTCCAGAGTCAAGGCGGAATGTCAAAAGCCGTCAGGATTACTTGTACAACCCGAACTTCCAGTATGGAAATGGGAACGAATTACTATGGACTTCATCACCAAATTACCAAAGACGTCAACTGGATTGGACACCATCTGGGTCATCATTGATCGTCTCACCAAGTTCGCTCATTTCCTACCAATCAAGGAAGCTGAGGAGATGAGCACTCTCGCACAGTTGTATCTGAAGGAAATAGTGTCCCGACATGGAGTGCCAATCTCCATTATCTCAGATAAAGATAGCCGATTTACTTCTAGATTTTGGCAGACTTTGCAGAAAGCTCTTGGTACCCGTTTAGATATGAGCACTACTTATCACCCTCAGACTGATGGGCAGAGTGAAAGGACAATCCAAACCTTAGAAGACATGCTTCAGGCATGTGTAATAGACTTCGAAAAAGGTTGGGACAAACACTTGCCGTTGGCAGAATTCTCCTACAACAACAGCTATCACGCCAGTATCAAGGCGGCACCGTTTGAAGCACTTTATGGTCGAAAGTGCATATCACCTATTTGTTGGGATGAAGTGGGTGATGTACAACTCACAAGACCTGAACTTATCCACAAGACAACGGAAAAGATATTTAAGGTCAAACAAAGACTACAAGCCGCACGAGACAGACAAAAGATTTACGCCGATGTGAGGCAAAAATCGATGGAATTTCAGGTTCGAGACAGAGTTATGTTGAAAGTTTCTCCCTGGAAAGGAATGATACGCTTCGGAAAGCGTGGAAAGTTGAACCCAAGGTACATTGGACCATTCAAAATCCTGGAAATGATTGGTCCAGTGGCTTATAAACTTGAGCTCCCAGAGGAACTCAGCAGAGTACACAACACATTTCATGTATCGAACTTGAAGAAATGTCTGTCCGATGAATCTCTTGTCATCCCAATGAAAGAAATCCAACTTGATGACAAACTCGTATTTACAAAAGAACCAGTGGAAATAATGGACAGGAAGGTAAAACAGTTGAAGCAAAACCACATCCAAATTGTCAAAGTTCGATGGAACTCTAAATGTGGACCAGAATATACTTGGGAGCATGAGGAACAAATTCGCGACAAATACCCAAATTTATTTCCGTAGACAACCCTGACAACTACCTTAGACTTAAATTCTGGGACGGAATTCTGTTTGATGGGTAGGTACTGTAGCAACCTGTAAAATTCCCCAGAAATTTGTAAATGTTAATCAAGTATTAATCTATCATTAAAGTTCATCTAACCATTTTTATGAGCAAAATTTAAAATTTTTGTTTATTATATTACCGTGAATCAAAAACGTTGTTACGTGATCCATAATACTTTGGAAAGAGCTCACACGCGCACCACGATAATCCAATATACGAATAAAAACCAAACGGATCCTTATTACTTATTTCTCGGCCCAACAGGCTATTCAAGCCCACTACTATTCAAGCCCATTATTCATTTTTCTTTTATTCCATACGAGCCAACCCTCATTTACTTAGCCTCGATATTTTGATTATTCGACACACAACCCATGCCACATTTTACATGGTTCGATTCACCACACTTCAAGGATTCAGGAATGACAATCCATATTGTTTGATTCGAACGTTTGCTATTTAAACGAACCTCAAAGCTAACTCAATTCGACACATGTGCAAACCAATTCGAGTGTTAACCAAAATCAACAAAACTTATTTTTACCTAAGTCATTGTGTGTTATCTAGTCGAAAAGGTTCCACAAGCCTCACCATATGTTTCCTAGACTTTTTAGTCACGTCTACAAGTCGTGTGGACTATAAACATGTCGAAACTATTATTGTGACCAAGCCACTTGACCCTTATGTCTATAAACCGAAACACCCTCACACACACCTCTCTTAATATCTAACCACTCGAGTGCCTAGCTAGGCTTATTCCCCAAATCCTTATCTAATCCTGTTAGGAATATAAATATTCAGATGAAGGCTCGGTCACCCCGAGCATCTAATTAGCATTTATATAGCTCGTAGGCTTATTTATATAAGCTTAGTATTATTAGTATTATTAGTTTTATTAGAGTAGTAGTATCTATATTTGTGGAGTGGGTCGGGGCTTTCCCCACTGTCAGCTCACTTCACAGCCCACTAGGGGCAACAATATGTAGAAGTATAAATACCCCTTCCCACACTTGGGAAGGGTTGGAACTCTTGTCACAATTAATCTAACATATTTAGTTTTCTCTCAAAGAGTCTCCCTCTCTCTCTAACTTCTCTCTAAAACTTCACCATGGATCTTATCTTCCATGAACCAAGACCACCCGAATCAACCACACAATCATGAAGGTTATTCCCTACAATTGGTATCAAGAGCCATGGTTTCATCTTGGTCAGATCTGTGGTCAAAGGCTGTACATTCGGTTGGTTTCATCTAACTCAGATATGTGGTCAAAGTAATTATATTCGGTTGGTTTCATATTTGGCCATTCGGTCAAAGTAATTATATTAACTCAGATATGTGTTCACATTGATTGTGTGTGAGGTGTCTATTTTTTTTTGGTTCGAGCTATATTAACTCAGATCTGTGTTCACATTGATTGTGTGTGAGGTTTCTATTTTTTGGTTTGAGCTGTTACATCCTACAAGTGTTTTACCCATTTGTTTGCTCTAATATCATTTTTTATATTCATGGTTTCTTGTACGTTGTTACAAATTCATCAGAAAGAGCAAAACAAATGATATACGTCATGGGCTAATTGCACGCTTGTTTTGCTTGGGCCCAAATGAATTTATAACTCTCAACCAAAAAATTGTTTTGCAACTCATCTCTAAATGGCTTGTGGTCTCAATGTCTCGCTGTCAATGTTTGTGTTTTATTCCGGCTTTTGTTGTCCACTGATACTCGCGTGTGATTTGTGGTACTCATTTGTACTTATACACCATTTTCTTACGAGTGACTTATGTTGATTGATTAATGGTTGTCGTGACTGTTTTGGTCAAGTTGTTTGTATTGTTAACGAGTGTCAAAGCATGAACTCGTTTTGGATATTTGTGGACTATAGAAGGTCGTGTGTTGATTATTTGTGGATTAATGATTCGGTTTATGAGCTATGTGTTGGATTCGGTTTGTGTCATGAAAGGATGTACTTGGTTACTGCTAGTGTTAGAAAGATGATATTCTTGAATGCGGTTTGTCATGAAAGAGAAAAACACAAACACAGATCCGGTTTTTAAGGAAAAGTACGAAAGTGACGGGTTTGACTGGTCAAACGCGGTTTGTCTATGACGCGGTTTGTCTATTGGCTCACAGACTCGGTTTGTCTGTTTTACCCTGGACTCGGTTTGTCCATACTGTCATGTACTCGGTTTGTCCTCTTAACCACGAACTCGGTTTGTGTTCATAAAGTAGACTCGGTTTGTCTGTTTTACCATGAACTCGGTTTGTGTATATATTGTCGACTCGGTTTGTCTGTTTTACCACAGACTCGGTTTGTGTATATACGAAGTCGCGGTTTGTCAATTGAAGGGGATAAAAAGATAAAAACCAGAAACAAAACAACAACACAAAAACAAATTCATATCCATTCTTAATCTACACAAATTACAACAACTGACACATTAACAATTAACACAGTCACATGATCAATCAAAAACAAATCCGAATCCACTCGAAACTACCACAACTTATCACAACACAACTCATTCGGTGTATACAACCGGTTCTTATTCACAGCCCATCCTAACCGCCTATTCTTACAAAACAACCGAGGTCTTATTTCACTCTTCATTCGGCTTAGGCAACAACGAGCATGAAAGAAATTAAATCGATGAAGACCTCAGATTCTTTTCTTTTCTTTACCGTGTGAAACAATAGCTCTTAGATTTTTTAAGGATCTAAACACGAAAAAGAAAAAAAAAATCATCATTGTTCTTGTGCTCAATATCTGAAAACTCAAAAGAAGAACAATAACAAGAGTGTTATCATTCTTTTCTTCTTTTCGGGTTGACCTAAATTCAAAACAACAAGAACCTTACCCGAGACCCACCCTAGGATCTTGAAGACTTGAAATGTATTCTTGACACGGATTGTCAAAAGGGTTAGTGTGGTCGTTCGAGCAGATAACAAGAAAAAGAAGAGGTGACGAAGTTGTTCTTTGATCCGTGCCTCTTGTGGTGAGTGAAAAGGATAAGTGGTAGGCGAATATTTTTTGGTCTGAGGTTATAAGTGATTAGGGTTGATAATATGTGTTGTTATTAGGGTTTGGGTGTGAGGTTGTTAAGGTGAGAAGGAGGCGGATTAGATTTTAGCAAAGGGATTAGGGTTTGACTTGTGTGTTATGTGGGTGTTAAATACCGGTATTTTAGGGTTAAGTGAGAATTGGACTTGGACCTTAATTCGAAATTTATTTTAACAATTCAATGGGCCTACGCAAAATGTATATCGAATTGATGTTGGGCTATCGTGACAATGGGCTGCCTCGTGGACTAAACCTTTTGATTGGCTGGAATGAATACATCACAATGATCTTGGAAGGCATTTGATAATTTTTCAAGAGTATACACATGTCATGGCTATTTTTTTTGGGTTTATGAATGTCTTCGTTTATTCAGAGGTGTGGATTTGGCAGCAGTGTCCTATTGGTACCTACGACTAGAGTGAGTCTACAATTTGACCTTTGTAATTTGAGTTTCAGTTGACAAATTGTGATTTGGTTATTTGCAATTTGACAAGTTGCTAATTGACTTGTTGCGACTTGACGGATTGCTATTTGACCAGTTACAATATGACGTTGCGAGTCAACACTTGCGATTCGACTTATTGTGATTTGGTTGATTGCAATCTGTCTTGGTGCAATTTGACAATCTGTGACTTGGCCTGTTGCAATTTGATCATGTTGTGATTTGACTTCTGTGATTTGAATTTCGAAGATTGGTATTGCACCTCACTCTTGGGTATTCTGGTTGAGCTCACGGTTTCTCTTGTAGATTTTAGAAAATCCCGCGAAAGATTCGATTTCTCGGTTTAAATCTCAAGAGCTGCAAAATCCCGTGAAATTAATATTGGACAAGTAGGCTAGACTTGAATGTAGACATTATGAAACTTACGGGGTTTGACTGCTTTCTTTTTCGGGATAAGTTTGTGCTTCAAGATCAGCAGGAATTGGGAAATTATGGTAACTTGGTTGGTTTGTTAATTCACGGGTTGGTGTACTTAGTGTCACAAACATCTCGGGGTGGATGGATGCACGATGTTTGTTGACCCTTGCTCGAGCGCATTTAAGGTGGTTAGACCTGGATGTTCAAGAAGTGGATATATACAATAAAGGATGGAAGGTTGGGTATATATCACTACCTATATTTAAAGGAGTTACGTTGTTGTACTCAATATAGGTTCTAAATCACAATTTGCAATTTAAGGTGATTAGACTTGGATGTTCATGAAGTGGATATATACAATTAAGGATGGAAGGTTGGGTATATATCACTACCTATATTTAAAGGAGTTACGTTGTTGTGCTCAATATAGGTTCTAATTCATAATTTAGTGCAAGTTTAAGTCGCGGACTTGTTCTTTATCAAGCTTCATCAATTGATTGTTGTTTCTCAAGCTTCTAATGAGATTGTTGTTCAAGATCTTCTCAAGAGGTAGTCAGGCTTTCAGACAAGAGGTGATTTGTTTGGTGACATGTTATAACCTTTTACTCACTTTAAGGTCGTATGCATTTCATCAAGTGGTTTTGGCATATTACGAGCTTCAATGAATTGTAAATCTACTAAACCATTGATGATGAGGAAAGCAAGGGGTTACTACAAGAGAGTCTGAATCACCTTCTTCGTTGCAGTTGTTTCGTTTGTCTCTTTCCATGTTTGGTGCCTGTCGAATTCACGATCATCACAAAATCTTAACTTTGGCAAAAAGGTCATTTCATACCCTTTTTGAGGGGAGAATTAGCGCGAGTCTCCTAGTGGTTCCGTCTCCAGCGATGTGAATTTTAGCGGTTCCAGTTTCAGTGGTTAAGGTCTTAGCTATTTGCCTAAGATTTCAGCAGTTTGATACTTACTGTTGTGCAGTTTGTTCTTGAATTTATTTCTCGGATAAATCTCAAGAACTGTAAAATCCTGTACACAGTACGACAACTATTCCATGCACTGAATCGGACAACATCCAAGTAGCTGGGTCAGACAGCTTTGTTTGATAGGACTGACTATGAGTCATGGGCACTGTTGAGAATTGGCGCTTGTTTCTTTCCCTTTTGACTTGTCAACAGCACAAGATGATCACGAAGTTCATTTGGTATTCCTTATTTGAGATTGAAGCTGAATTTCAAGAAGGCGTCTACTTATTTTATCTTGAAGTCGGGGTTGATTGGATGCATGACTTTCAATGATAACTTGCTCGTGCTTAAAATTTAAGTTGAAGACTTGGGTTATCTAGTTACCAGCAGTCGGGGTAACTATCACTTAAGAGTTATTGGAGTACTCAGTGTCACACATCTATGACGTTGTCGATAATCACAAGAGGTGTTAATGTCTCATACTTTGGTTGGGTATGGAGCTCTTAGAGATTTGCTTGAAGCATTAATTCTCTACACCGTTCTTCCAACATTAGTGCAAGCTTAAGTAACAAATTTAGGGACTTCTACTTCAGTTTTCAGTATTGGTATATCGGGTTTTCTTCATCGAGTGGTCTCTAATCTATGTTCAAGGTTGGTTAGTTGGCCAAAGGTTTTAAAAGTAGTGATGTGATCTGTAATTCTCACGAAATATTCTTAACCCAAACTGATGTTCACCAAAACCAAATCAGTCACGCCACATTCAATCTGTTACTGTCTCACGGTTTCTTCTTGGTTTTGTAAATTCCCGAGAAAGAACTTATTTCTCGGTTTAAATCATAGATTTGTAAAATCCCGTGATGATGGTCTATGCGCTCTTAACCATGATCGGGTTAAAACCATTATCAAAGTTCAGTCGATACACCATACAGGGCTAGATTTGGGCATTAACCACAAGAAGTGACTACGGCGTTAATTCATTATTATTTATTTGAGGCTGAAGTGAAATTTCATGGGTGCGTGTACTTAGTATCTGAAGATATCGGGGAGGTTGGATGAAGATTCTTCGAGATCCTTGTTCGAGCTTTCAATACAATGACAAGGACTTGGATATCTAGTTATTTTTTTTCTCCCTATTTCAAAATAACTATCACTTTAAGGGGTCACGTTGTAGTGCTCAGTGTCACACGAAGGTGTGGATATCCAAGAGGTGATGTATGTCTTATACTTGATGGTTGGTTGGTTGAAGAGTATAGAGTACTTAGGGATTCGATGTTGCACGAAGTCTCTGCACCGCTCTTTGTCTCGCATTAGCACAAGTTTAAGTCACAAGTTCAGGTTATGTTACTTCAGTTTCAAGTTCATCATATTGGGTTTTCTCCATCAGTGGTCACGACATCAAGCCGACAGAATGATAATGGGGTTGGTAACGAGTTAGATGAGAGAAGAAGTAAAGAGAGAGATATGACGTTTGAACACAGCAGTTCAAGCCTCGCTCTTCATCAAATGACGTCTGTACACTTCAGTGCAGGCCTCGTTCTTCATCAAATGACGTCTGAATTCATCAGTTCAGGCCTCGTTCATCTAAGAAAAGAAAAGTGTACGCTTGAGTGCACTTTATCTTCGAAAGAAGAGGAATCTTCTTTTTAATGGCCATTCTCATCAACAAGATTCATGCTCTTTCCGTGCTTATTCAGTCTTCAAGTGGATCGGCGCATATTGGAGTATATTCTTATTCACTTGTTCAACCAAAAATTGCAGTTGACAGGCATATGCAATTTTTGAGGGGGGGAAAGAGTGAATAAACAACGTGTTAGTCTTCAAGAACCGTCAAGCGGAGTTACTTATCGTTGATGGTATTCATATTCACTGGTTCAATCATCAAAAATTGCAGTTGGCAGGCATATGCAATTTTTGAGGGGGGGAAAGGGTGAATATTAGTCTACATGTTGGTTGATGATTGAGAAATGGTCATACGACTCCTGAATACGTCAGTTCAGGAGTCGTGCAAACCATGGTTCTCCAACACATCTTCTTCCTCTATCAAGGTGTTGAAGAACATGGTCATGGAATGCTAATCGAGTCTCACGGGTTGGTATAATCAGCAACAATGGGCTTCTAGTCAATGCTTCAAGTACACGTCATCAGGCTACATGTACACATCATGATGATGATTCCGATTAATCGTAACCATCATGGGGGAGAGAAATGTGTACACCAAGGACGCACAACAGGTTCACGTGATCAGGGCTTAATATCCAGAATGGATAAATACTGTAGATGATCAGTGGTTCAACTTGTTACCTTGGTATTATCGTTTCACTGCTACGTTATGTGCTGATTAATCGTAACCATCAGGGGAGAGAGAATGTGTACATCAAGGACGCACAACAGGTTCACGTGATCAGGGCTTAATATCCAAATATGGATACATTCTATAGATGATCAGTGGTTCAACATCTCATGTGTATGCTGCGGGCTGATGGGTTATATGTAAGGTTACTGGAAGACATTTGGTGAGATGAAAATGATTGGTATTCTATTCCTCCACATTGGGCAATCTTGAAGAAGGTCGAGTCTTCAGTCTTCTCTACATTCAAGAATGTTGAGCTCTTTTCTTACAACTTGATATTTAACTTAATCCCATGACAGTTCTTGTTTGATGAGTTGTGGAGTTAAGTTAGGTTCAAGTTGTTCCGTAGTTTTAGGTTAAGTCCAACTTGATGTTAACCTAACCTCATGACAGTTCTTGTTTGATGAGTTGTGAGGTTAAGCTAGATTTCAGTTGTGGCTCAACTTAAACTACCGAAAAGATGCATAAGGTTTTTGACGGCGTCAATCAAGGACGGGAGTGTTAGAAGATTAAAGACGGCAAGCATTTGGTTATCAAAAGACTTCTTCTTATTATGGGTGTTCATCCAAAGGCTTCTTCTTCTTCCTATTTTTGGGTGTTCATCAGAGGTTGTCAGATTGGGGGAGTGCACTAATTAGGGGAGAGTGTTGAACCAGAATCATTCCCTGATTGAAAGTGCTCACATTGCTCTTCAGCAAGTCAAGTGATGAATGCGGAGAAGATTCAGAATGCTGAGGAGTAATGGTTTCTGGTTCGTATCCTTGTATATATATACTTGTTCATATCTTATACCATCTTGTAAATAGATATATAGAAAATCTTGCTAATTGTAAATAGAGAAACGTAAAATCAGAAAAACCATAAAAATTAAAAAATAGAAAATACCAAAAATAGTTTCACCTAGGCATGTCTTCTGTTTATCGATAACATTTACGGACTTAGAAATGTCATTCAATAATGGCACGGGTCTTTAAATGAAGCTCGAGCAGAAGTTAAAATGGATGGTTAAAACATGTCTAAATGGCTTGCTATTACTTTAGATAGCAACCCGCGCTTCAAACTGGGGAAAGCACGTCGCCAAAAAGACGGCTGTTCCTCCAACTGGGTGATGTTCACCTGGGCATGGATTACTTCATATCCATGTTTCCTGATTTGATGTACGCTTCAGTGCATCATTTCTTGAAAAAGAAGAGAAGTCTTCTTTGTATAACAAATAGTTTTCATTCTATGATTCTTCTGAAAATTATTTGTGAGACACTTGGTGAATATGTGTTGTATGAAATTTGTTTAAACTTGGATTATGCATAAAATTTGTCACTCAATCAACGACTACAAAACCTCACGACAGTTCTTGTTTGATGAGTTGTGGGGTTAAGCGTTATTTTAGTTGAGGTTCAACTAGAATACGGGTCATTGATTGAGGGGGAGAGTGAATTCAAATTTTATATCATCAAACGGATTTATTGGTTAAATCATACTTGTTAGAAATGGTTTTGTAGTTAATGGGGAATTAGTTGAAGAGGATCTTGCTTAAATATATCAAATGACCAAGTGTGTTAGTTGCTAGAAAGTTTAGGACATTATGTGCAATTTGCTTATAGTTTCCTAGCTTTATGTATCTAGAAGGTTCATTTGTGTTACTTTGGAATCCTCGTTTAATACCCTAGATACTTTAAGACTCAAAACCTAAAAGAAGTTAGAAAACCATTAAGTTTGATGTTCTTGAATGCCCCAATGACATTTGTATGATCTGAATGAATGAGTTTCAAATGTTGTTTGTCTCTGCTGCTTAATGGTTGTTGATATTGTGCATATGTTCTCAGGATTCGCTTAGGTAGATTGCTATTATGTTAGAATCATGTTCCTAAGATCCTGAATTGAATATTGAAATTCGTGTGAATTGCCATGTTCATGATTGCTATTTGTTCTTCATGCTAGATAGTGGTTTGACGTAGTTCCTGATTATGGTTTGATTATAAGATGAACTTGGTATTATAATGTGGCAAGCTGCTGAAGGGTAGCTATTAAGGAATAGTGTATCTGTATGCATGTATATCTGTGTTGATATTCTTATGCAGATTCCATAGCCAAAATGAATGTGCCAGTTCCCATTCTAACCATTTGATCAGACGTTCAAACTCTATTGATTGGCTCGGAATTCACCACGACAACAACATCGGCAGTAGCAACAACAACAACAACAACACCATCATCAAAGTCGACTTATGCATAACAAGCAGTGAATCTCCCTCTTAGATTAAGGGGGAGCAAAGTATGTTTCATCATCAGAACATGTTAAACCTGACCACATTTTCTCCCATGTTTTCTAAATTATTTAAATCAATTGGGATCACAAATCTCAAAAGGTTTGAAATTTTTGATCGGGGGAGAGAATGTGATTTAAATATGAAACCTGATGAAAATGTGATGTTTTGGACTTAAACGTTAGGCTCTCCCATATGTGCTAAACTCTTTCGTATATCGATGCACATATTGAGGGGGAGCAAATGAACAAAAAGGATTTGGCATAGCATGAGCAAGGCTCAGACTTCACCAATGAATTGACGATAGCTAAAGTCAGTAGTCGAAAGGACATGTCCTGGACGGGTAATAATTTCAAGCCAGTTTATCTGGTGATGTAAGCATGTCTCGCAAAGGACGTGTCTGAGTAGAATGTACCGATTTCGAGCGATCTTCCTTGAATGTGATCTGGACGGGTAATAATTTCAAGCTAGTTTACTAGTGATGTAAGCGTGTCTCGCGATGATCATGTTCTTGGAAAATCAATCAATTCAAAAGTGCAAGCTTCACCTGACATGTGCAAATTTATAAAACAATCATTTTGAGCACATGTTGAGGGGGAGCATTTGAAAAATATAAAACTCTCAAGTGTTTGCAAAAATGTGTTTCAGAATCATGAACACTTGGAGAGATTTTTCAAAGATTTGGTTTGGCAATCGTGGATGAATACCAAAGACCGACCATTTTAATTAATGCATGGAGCTATAAGGATGGTTAGGTTAGGCTCAAGTTCCCACGATCCCGCCAGAGCCGGAGGGATCTACCCAGGGACAATCCACTAGTTAGTGTAGAAGTCCTTAGGTATGATTAAAAAGGAGAAAAGTGTGATTAAGGGAAGAGTGCCGACTGAGATGGAGCTAACACTGGAATAATCCCAACAAGGTGTTAGTTATGAAGTCTCGGTATGCACTGAAGGGGTTGAAGAATGAAAAAGAATTGTAACGATAAAGGGTGAAAAGAAATAGCCCTCCTTACAACTTAGGCAGAAACCGGGTCAATACATATGCTGTCAGAATCACTTAGTCGATTGCTGGCATTGAAGACAAAGTATCATGGACCCAGTGATACGCTGCACAACCCTCCCTAGCCACTCAAGGTCCCTCAAAGGATTCTTGTTTCAATTGTCACGGAGTTCAATACATTCCTATCGTCTCTCTCACTCCGAGTTAGATGATATTGAAAAGGTGGCAGTCCTCTCCAGCCTCCGCTCACTAAATCAAAACGCACTATAGAGTCTAGAGCCACGAGATGCATAATAAGATCTCATAGGGACACGAATTATTTCTACACTGGTTGTTCAACATTAAGGACACCAGTTGTAAACTTATGAGTCCTACGCAGATCTTAGCAATCTGCCAGAACATTCATGAGGGAATTTACAAATGTAATTCTCAATGATTGAATGGAAATTCCTGCCAGGGTCAACATCAAGCAGCCCTGAAAGCAGGTCACTTCGGTAATTCTTTATGGATTACGCTTAGTGATCACGGCAGTTTCTAACGGTCTACAGTCGTGGAGTGATCTCCAGCGACTCACCTAATCGTTGATGTGCTACGGTTCGATCTTAAAAAGCCCTCTGTGGGTTTTCGATTAGGAACGGTCTGGGTAAGGATTAGAGAGAGTTTTCACACTATGCTGTTAACAATCTCGAAGTCCGAACCTGTAAGTACCGGATGTTTTATTGCTAACTGTCGTATGCAGGAACTTCTGGCGATTGTAGCTGATTGCTGTTGCAGCTGTTTGCGGTTGTAGCTGATTGAAGTTGCAGCTGAATGCGGTTGTAGCTGGTTGCAGTAAAGATGCCAATCCTCTACCACATGTTCACACTACATCATCTTAATCTAAGAAGTCATGATCAACTTAAAAGACCTTTTACACGGCTTCCGCAAACTCTGATGCTAAAGATCATGACACCAAATAGTGTGAGCATGTCGGCTCAAAGAATAACACATCACATGGAAACATACTCCTGAAAGATGACTTGGAAACAAATGTTGGATGATAAAGTCGAAGAATACTCAAAGATCATCCAAGACAAAGAAATGTCATCACAAGATCACTGCTGAAAGCACAAAGTTTCAAGACTTTGAAGAATCAAAGACTACGAGCTATAAAGACAAGTTCAGAAGAAAGAATGCTAGAATTCGAATTATTATTTCCGGGGTGACCTCCCTTAGGGGGAGATTGTTAGGAATATAAATATTCAGATGAAGGCTCGGTCACCCCGAGCATCTAATTAGCATTTATATAGCTCGTAGGCTTATTTATATAAGCTTAGTATTATTAGTATTATTAGTTTTATTAGAGTAGTAGTATCTATATTTGTGGAGTGGGTCGGGGCTTTCCCCACTGTCAGCTCACTTCACAGCCCACTAGGGGCAACAATATGTAGAAGTATAAATACCCCTTCCCACACTTGGGAAGGGTTGGAACTCTTGTCACAATTAATCTAACATATTCAGTTTTCTCTCAAAAGAGTCTCCCTCTCTCTCTAACTTCTCTCTAAAACTTCACCATGGATCTTATCTTCCATGAACCAAGACCACCCGAATCAACCACACAATCATGAAGGTTATTCCCTACATTCCCCAAATCCTTATCTAATCCTCTCGGCATCTAATCACCAACTTGTGTGATTAAATAAACTATACTATATTAGTTTCCATGCATATACATATACGTATAATAACTCACACACTCATTCATTCACAAACTTATATCTCACAAATATTTCCTAAGTATTCTATCCACCGAGTCCATTCAAAAAGCAAGAGCCAAGATTCCTAGGTGTTCATTCCAATTCTAACTCATAAAACCATTGAGCTCGATTCTTTTGTGGTTGTTCAAACGAGCTACGTGCAAAAACCCATCGTCCTTAGTCCTATTTCAACATTTCTCACCACCCCTGTTGGTGTAGTAAGTCCCTCGAACACCATTTCAATACATACATATGATTTTCTTAGTTCATGCACTTTATTATCTCGTTCGTATCATTTCTAGATTTCTATTTATATTTTCGAGCTCTCGTTATTCATTTTTTCTACATATATGACCTCCTAATTCAGTGAATGGATAGACATGAAGTAGAATACTCATTCGTATCTAATATCAAAATTTAAATAGCTATCGAGACTCATTTTAAAACCATGTTGTATATCGAACGTAAATATGTCATATAAATCATATCGGACCACTTGATGTTGTCGACTAGAAAACGAGCCATAAAATCAATTCTAATCGTGTAACCTATCGAGCTAACTACTTAACTCATTTTTCCATAAGCTAAACTAACAAGCAGTACCAATAAGCTCCTTTGATAAGCTCTTATAATACCTTTTCGAACCTATAAGTAAATCGCCCTCGAAATAGTTTTAAAACTATACATATTACCGAGTGGGCCTTAAAGCCCACTAAGCTCATAATAAGCACTTCCTTAATAAGCAGACCATAAGCAGTTTGGATAAGTTAAAAGTAACATATTTTGAGCCCATAATCAAGCCCAAATCGATTCAAAACCCATTGGACCCTTAAATGTTAACGGGCCTCTTTTAAATACCTTAAGGCCCAATAACTTAAAAATAAGCTTTTTTTTCATGTAATAAGCAGTTTTATAAACTTATATAAGCTATTTAAGACTTATGTAATTCTCGGAAATGTTAAAATCTAATATTGGTGATTTTTGGACTATAAATGCAAAATATTATGCTAATCGGGTTAAAAATGTAACTTTCACATAAATTAGTGTCAAACTGTCATTTTGAAAAGTTAAGGGTAGAAAATGATATACAGTAACCAGGAGTGTTAAAATGTCATATTTGGACATTTTGAACCAAAAATGTATATATAATCTAACCTTGGACTAATTATGTAAAAGTTTCACTGTTAGGGTTAAAATTGTAAATTTCATATAACTTGGAAGACCATTCGGTACCTTTATTCTATTTATATTCACACTAAATGTTTTATAAATTTTCATCTTAAAAAGGCATTTGTACATTTCGTAAGGTTATTTAAAAGACGATATGTATATATATATTTATATAACGGAGTTTCTAACAAATAACATAACTTATCATCCACCAACTTTTGAAGAGACGATATCTATGGATTCAATAAACTTAAAAACAAGATAATATTATATATAATACTATTTTTGAACTTTAAGCATTTTAAGCATATCATCCATCCTCGTCACAAACCAATTCGTTATCCGATACTATTTCCACAATCATTATTCGCATTAAGCCAAGTTTAAACTATCGAAATCTCAAACTTCCCTATTATTCAGGTCGTGTGCTGGAGCCGTTCCAATATTACATTTGACTTCTCATTATCTTTTTCAACTACATCCGAGGTGAGCTCATAGTCCCACTATTATCTTTTATATATTTTCAACTCGTGGGGAGATACATGCTACAAACAGAACACAAGTATTTTATGTATGCTATACCTGATTGATATTGCCTAAGTTACCACTATTTCCACTAAAAGCCCCTCCCATCATGAGCCATTAATCACTTGCGAGTGAACGCGAATATAGTGAACAGATCTGTTGGAGGCTGACTGCCTATTTGAACTAGCTGGAAGATGGCCTTAGTTGCTAGCCGGATTAGTCAAATGTACTTTATTTTAAGGAAATAGGAAGATGGCAATCTCCTATCCGAGGGTCACATACTTACACCATTTCGGTGGTGTATTCTTACCATTTCGATCGTACTCGTTAAGGTTTGAGTGTCATGAGTCTTAGGGCAATATATTGAACTGCAATATTACTATTTCTACTATGATTGTGTTTCTATGCAATTATACAAATTGAGACTTGTGTTCAAACTGATTACTAATACAAACACTATGGATTCACTCAACAATTTTGTTGACTTTTAGCATGTTTATCTCAGGTAACTAATGGAGCATTCAAGGCACTGAGTGGGCAAATAAACTGATGGTTTTTTGTTTCAAATAAATTCTATCATTCACTTCAAACTATCATATCTTTTGTGAGATATTAAACATTGGAATTCCTTTTTGTATCTGAATTATTAAATGAATGATAATAACTTTCAAAGCGCCTCTTTTGAGTCGTTTTCTATAATTATGACTGTGATCCTTCCAGTAATACCCCAATTAGTCTTCCGCTGTTAAGTTGAAATTTAGGGGGTCTTACAGTGTTCTACATCCAAATAGTTCATAGGGTGTCTTGTTGTGAGATTTGACCACTAAAACCCTGTTTTGCACATAACAAGCAGTATTAACTGTTGCAGCCCAATAAGTTTTGGGCATTTTAGAATCAGCTAACATGGTCCTAGCAGCCTCTATTAGTGTCCTATTCCTCCTTTCAGCAATATCATTCTGCTGAGGAGTTCTAGCTACACTAAACTCTCTCTTAATACCTTTTTCTCTACAAAATTCATCCATAGCTCTATTCTTAAATTTTTTCCCTTTGTCACACCTGATGATTTTCATTTCTTATCAACTAGGTTTTCTATTTTAGTTATAAAAGTCTTAAGAATACTAGTTGTTTCATCCTTAGATCCTAGAAAGAAAACCTTTGTGAACATACTATAATCATCAGTTACCACAAGACAGTATTTCTTATGTTGTATACTACTCACTGAAGTAGGACCAAATAAGTCCATATGAAACATAAATAATGGTTGAGTAATAGAGTTCTGGGTCTTGGGCTTTCAAGAAGCTTTGTGTTGTTTGCTTTTGAGACATGTAACACAAGTTTGGTCATTTTCAAAACGTTTTTGAGGCAAGCTTCTTACCAAACCATCTTTAACAATTTTATTTATGGTTTTAAAGTTAACATGACCAAGTCTCCTATGCTAAAGCATTGACTCATCCAATGTGGCTTTTGCTATAAGACAAGTGAGAGCCTCTTTAGGAACAATTTTCTTCATGTCAACACAGTACATATTGCCCTTTCTAGGAACTTTAAGTAGTACCTAACTTTCATCAGGTAACTTAAAATCTGGAGAAAGAACAAGATATTCAGTGTCTGTAAAAAGAACTTTGTTCTTTTTGTCACACATTTGTGAGACACTAAAGAGGTTATACTTGAGTTCCTGCACAAAATACACATCTTCAAAGTCAAGTTTACCGGTTTTCAAAGTACCTTTACTAGTAATTCTGCCACCAATTGCTCCCCCAAAGGTAACATATCCTCCATCCATAGGTGTAAAATCTGAGAGGTAGGACATGTTCCCAGTCATGTGCCTAGAGCATCCACTATCAGCATATCCTTGATCTTCTTCATCATCTTGTTGTGGATGTCCCTACACATAAAATAAAGGAAATTAGTTTCCTTTGGGGACCCAAGACATTACTGACTTGGATCTGCCTCGTGCATCAATGTAATCATATTTCTTCATTGTTATTGATGCACCATTATGTTAGATAGGTCTCCATACCCAACATGCTGAGGCCTTAACAGCATTTACCCCATTTGCCCTAGCAGTGTTTCTTGGCCTAGCAGTACTAACTGCCGGTCTAGCAGTAGAAACTGCTGGCCTAGCAGTTTTAACCTTTGATTCCAAAATTTGTTATGAAACACTGCTTTCTTGTAAAGAGGCATGTGAACAGTTTGTTGTGCTATTTTGGAAAAACTTGAAGTTGATTTAGCACTTGAAACTGTTTGTTTGAAGTAAACAGTCTTAATTGGTCTGGCAGTACTAACTGCTGGTCTAGCAGTACAAACTGGTTTAAGGCCAGACTTCATTAAAATTGCTCTGGGAGTCATATAACTGTTAACATTAGGGTGGCTTTTTCTTGAAAAACTGTTTATGTTCACCCTTTCATTTGTATTCCCAAGCACCCTTGTATTCCCTGTAACTACCCTTTTCCCTTGATGGTTGTTGCAAAAAGCCTGTAGGTGGTCAAAGCTACCACAAGAAAAGCAAGCCTTATTGTACATGACAAACTCATTGCTTAGTTGTTGGGACTTAAGATTGTTCCAGTTTCTATGGTTTCCCCTAGGGCATTGAGACCTGTTTGTTGACCTATACAACTCAGCATATCTAACTGTTGACCTAGCTTGTTTTACTTGTTTTCTAGGTGTAACAGTTTCAATCTTAACCACCTTAGGTACAGCAGTTCCTTTTTTCTTTTCTACATCAGGTTTAGACTCAACCTGATCCTCATCATCAGATTTCCAATTTTCAATAATGGGAGCATCTGAGTTCTTATCATCTGACAACTTGTCCTCAACAAGAGAGGTGTCACTGGCACTCTCAAAAGACTCATTAGCTACTACTGGTTTATTTAAACTAACATTTTCTTTAGCCTTAGATCCATATTCTAATTTTGGCTCTTGAAATTCAGCTAAACCTGTGTGCTCTAAGTCAATATCTGGGGGTGAAGGTACTCCTCTATGTGGAGGTGGACAAGTTTTGTAACCTAACCCAGACTTAGCTTTATTGACCAGTTGACACTCTATGATCTTATTAACTCCCTTAGATGCATATTCTAGAGTGTCTACACTTAACTGTATGTTGTCTTTTGCTTTCTTGATCTTTTCTAACTCAGCTCTAAGCACACTTATCTCAGCATCTTTATGAGCCATGTCTCTTGTAAGCACAGCTATATCTTCTGAAAAGACAGAATCATTTTTCTTATAAAATAAAATTTGTTCTTCTAAGACAGCTAAACCTGTTTTATGATTTGATAAATTATAGGTAGTTTGGTTTAGCTCTACTCTCTGCTCATCATAATGCTTTTTCAATGTTTCATAATCTTTTAAAGCAGAACAAGATTTAGAACAACTCTTTACTAAATGTACCTCTGAGTCAGAAAATGCCATCAGTGCCATCTCAGTTGATGCTTCTTCTTCACTAGCCATGAAGCTCCAATCATATCCGAGACCATCAATACCAACCATTGCCTTGGAAGAAGGCTCCTCCACTTCCACAGCCTTCCTTGGTTCAAGCTTGTTCCCATACCCCTTGCTTTTGCTGTCCTGTTGCCTTGGTCTTCTGCATTCTCTAGCAAAATGTCCTAACTTGTTACAGTTGAAACATTCCACCTTTGATTTATCAAAACCAGCAGTATCATTACCACTAATTGTGGTTTTCTTCCCAGTTCTCTGCCAGAACTTCTTTGCTCTCATGCTTAGAAGTGCTACCTGCCACTTCAAGTCCATCTCTTCCAGATCATCTTCATCTATCTGTTCAAGATCTTCATGTGATAGCATAGACCCATTGGCTTGGCTGGTCGGGAAAGCATAGAATGTAGTGTCACTTATTCCAGCAGTACTAGTTGATGAACTAGCAGTACTAACACTAGGGTTAGCAGTACTAACTCCTGAAGCCACATTCACCTCATCTGGACTGATATTGCTGGGAGATGACACAAATGCCATGTTTCCAGAACTTGAACTTGAGCTTCTAGCCTTCTGTACTTCCTGTTTAACAATTTTAAAATTGTTGTACAGATCATTGAGACTCATGGTATCAATTCAGGCTTGTTCTTCCAGAAAACCACATGAGTATACCAATCAGCAGGCAAACTTCTAAGGAATTTGGAATTAAGGTCTTCTTTAGGGATCTCAACTCCTAATACAGCCAGTTGGCTGACTATCTTCTGTAGCCTGTTGAACATGTGATCAAGAGATTCATTGCTATAACACTGAAGTTCTCAAAGCTCTGCTTCAGCAAGGTCTTCTGTGTCTTTTTGGTGGCCTCATTACCACCAAACCTGGTAGTTATTGCTTCAAACAAGGATTTGGCATCCTTATATTTGCTGAATGTCAAAAGTTGATCATTAGGAATGGTCATCAGCAACAAGCTCCTTGCTTTAACATCATTCTTCTTCTGCAGCTTTTCCTCTGCAGTAACAGGAGAACTGTTCACAGTTGTCTTTGTCTGACCATCAACTGTTGTTTCAGTTGTTGATGGTTTGAAGGAGTTCTCATCCTCTATGATTTCCCAAAGTGCATAATCCTCCACTTGGAAGTACTGTTCTATCCTTAGCGTCTACATCTCAAAATCATTCTGTTTGAGCATAGGCAACTTTGCAGCAGTGTTGGTCTGAGTAGTCTCCATGTCCATCGTCTTTGTAGGGAATGAAGAGTTCTTCAGAAAAGTATCTTCTAAATCAAAGTATCAATAACCTGGCTCTGATACCACTTGAGAGGATCTAAACACACTAGACTTGTGTTGAGGATACTTTGAGTGTATATCAAATAGTATGCGGAATCTACTATATGATACTTAGAAGATTTGTACAATGTAACAGTAATGGACAGTTTATATGAACAATGAATATCACCAAATGCTTCAATATTATTAGGTATAATACGAGTGATCTTGCTTATCACTAGGGTTAACAAACCTTGAAGTTTAACAAAACATATATCTAAACATCTAACCTAGGACATCCTTTTAAAACACAAGGAGTCCTTTACAAGATAAGTATTGATATTCTAAACATGCAGAATATCCGTATAATTCTAACTATATAAGATATACATGAAATCTATTCTATACTTATCCTTCTACACGTCATCATGAGCAGTACTAATCTTCAGTCTTCAAACAGTCCAGTAGTATCATCTTCTATACTAGCAGTACTAACTCAGCAATTAGTACTGTTAGTTATATCTTCAACTTACACTAGCAGTACTGACTCCATTAGTACTGTTAGTGTTATTCTTCAACAGTACCAATACAAAACCAATTCCTTGAACATTTAATTCCTAACAGCAAATAAGCATGTTCATGTGTAGCATACACAGTATATGTGTAAGTCGAAGCATGTGATACATTAGTAGTGGTTGAGTAAGCAGGTGTTGGTGCCTCGCATGCTGTTAAATAGTATGTAGGTGCAGACATTGCATATCCAGACTATGCATAGCTAGTGTGCTATGGAAGAGATGGTGTGATTGCTTGATGGTAGTACGATTAAGGTGTAGCAGATGCTTGATTCATGTATGGTAGTGAGGGGTAGGTAGAAGTAATGTTTGCAACAAGTGCGAGAGGATCATACTTACGTCTCTCAAGTTCAACTTTCACATCATTAGCTTATTCCTGATTCAAAAACAAGATATCAAAGATCTGATGGAAATCAATCGTATGTAATTCCTTAGAATGCTTAACTTGGGTAACAAAACGTTTCCATTCAGGTTGGAGAGACAGAAGAAACTTAATATTGAAAAATAAGATATTCAAATTTGATGTGGTTCCGGTTCAATTCGTTAATGATCTTTGTGAATCGTAGATAATATGACTCAATAGTTTCCCCTGGTTCAGGCGTAAACTTCTCATATTCCCAAAAAGAGTCAGCTTTTTCTCCAATATGCCCACTTCCGTTCCCTGCATCTCATGTTTAATAGCCTTCCATATCTCAAATGTACTCAGATAATTGCCCACAGTTGAGTAGATATCGTTAGGTAACCCAAACTAAATGATGTTAATCGCTTGTTTGTCGGCTTTGACTTGAGCAACTTCTGCTGCCTATAGATCTTTTTTTTTGTTGGATACAGGTAGTTTCAGCAGTCGGAGGTGTAGCATTGGGATTAGCAGGGTATAGTGAATTCCTTTCGGACATAGGGAACTTTGAGTATAGAAACAAGAATCAAATGACCATTGTGCTTCTTGTCAATGAATCAGATCATACGGATTTTCCACTGAATGTATCTACCACGGGCAAGCATCGATGAACAGTTTTCGAAACCGGCATTGAAAACATTAATTTGAGTAATCATAATTAGAGAATTGAGTTAATAATATTGGATCTTGATGAAAGAGTGATTGTGGTTTTGAATTGATGATTGTTTTGGTCTTGATGTGTTCACGTTGTTGATCCGGTGATTTAAGTGTTAAACATTTTTGAAATTAGGTTTTTATGGTAACTCGTTAAGTAACTCATTAAAGTGAATGATGAACTCATTAATGTGGTGTCCTAACTTGTTCAAAATGATGAATTCGTTAGTTTCCAAATGAACTCGTTAAATCTTTCACTATGAACTCATTAATTTGCCACTAGAAACCCTAACTCGTTGATTTGCCTCACGAACTCGTTAACTTCGAGTGGAATTCGTTGAACTCAATACAAACTCGTTAATGTAGCACGAACTCTTTAATTGTGAACCCTAACTCGTTGATTTGTGATGAACTAGTTAATTTTGGACCAAACTCGTTAATTATGAAGTGGGAAGCTCCTTGAAACCCATACTCGTTGGATTTAGGGTTTAGACAAACTCGTTAAAAACAACTAGTTGCGAAACTCGTTAAATGTAACTGGATGACCTAACTCGTTAACTAACTAAGTGAAATGAGGGTTTTGACTTTTTTACCAAGAAGCTAACTCGTTAAACCTACACAAACTCTATTTTTGAATTTGATGAACTAGTTATTTTGGAGCTGGAAAAACAAAACACAAAAACTCACTAAAAACACAATTCTTGACATTTTTAAATTGTTTCTTTTGCCAAAACCTTAACTATAACTCATGTTTAATCATAAAAATGTGAACTTTTAGATCAAAACACGTGATATAGTAAAAATCAAAGCAAATAGGGATGAACTAGTTAAAAACGAGTAAAGACCAAAAAAGTTCAAATTTTGATGTTTTAGGTTCGAAACTCTTTGTGTATCCTTGTTGTAAAACATAAATAACAACTCCACAACGTTGGTTATGATGATGAAATTTGCAAGAACCTAGTTTTTGAACACAAAATTAAACGTTAAAGACAAAAAGTCACGAACTAGTTAAAAACCTAACAAAAATTCAAAAAATTTTCAAGCAAAAACACAATCTAAGATCATCATGTAGCTCTGATGCCAATTGTAGGTCACTAAAATTTATGTCATTACACACTAGAAGATAGATATATAGATTTAGAGAGAGAGAAAAAGAAAGAACTAGAGAGAGAAAAGAACTAGGTGAAATTTTAGAGTGAGAAAGTGAGAAATATACAATGAGAATCCACACTCACCAACTAACTAGTTGTTGAGCTTATATGAGACGCCTAAGATAAGGTAGATATGGGCTTGGGCCTTTACTTGGACTCTTGATGGACTTAAGGATGAACTAGTTACTAATTTGTCCATGATTTGATTACTTAAATAGACCAAAAGAAAGTTGATTTCCAGCTTATAGACGCTTGACTTTTTTTTCCCAATAGTGGATTTGAGCAAAATTATAGTGAACTCGAGCAAAAAATAAAAGTAGAGTCGAGCAAAAAAAAAGTTGTGCAGTCGTTCAGTCGTGCATTCGAGCAGTCTATATTTGAATTTTTTTTTCAAACATAGACCATGGTGTACCCGGTGGATTAAAAATTTCTCTTGGTTACATGTATATTTGTCTAACTAGTTGTCCAAGCCAATAATACTATACTAACTTATTACATGATTTGATATGTACAGATCTTTGTTTAATCAACTTAGTTGAATCATATAAATATTCTTATGTTAACTGTAACATTTTATTAATAAAAATAAAGAATTTTGTGTCTTTTGTAATTCTCTCATTTTGGGTGAGTTTTATGTGACATGTGTGTATGTTATTGGTATTGGTGGTTGCAGTATTGGTTCAAGTCACATGTGGTGGGTTAAATGTCGTTGAACTCGAGGTATACCGTACAAATATGTTAATATAAGTATATGTTAGTATGTTATGTGCTATATATGGCTCAAAGGGTGAACAATTGAAAAAGTGATTCCTTAACTCCTATATAAATGTTGTTAGTTTTGTGGACATTATTTTAGTAGTCGTATGTTAAGATCGAACTCGAGTTCACGGGATTGCACACTTTACGTATGAGAACTAAAGATTAATAATTTTATATAAAACGTTATATTTAATTATTAATTATCACAAAACGTATAACGAACGTTAGTATTTAACGGAAGTGACTAACGATCATTAAATAAGAAAAGAAAAGGGATTAGATTCAAATTGGATGACAATAATGTTCCAGAAACCCCTTGTGGGTTTTGGCCGATCGGTGGGAAGGGGTTCAAGCCCAATCATACTCAAACTTGGTCATTAAGTTACTTCTAGTATATAAGCAAACCAAGGGTTATAGTTTTGTTATCTCTTGTGCACACAAACTAAACCTAAAAGTTTTCTCTCCTTGTTCTTGTTCTAGCCGAACGACAAACACCCTTGAATAGGGTTGATCGACTTTGTTTCTTAAACAAAAGGTTTGGTTTTAAGTTTTGTGATTTCTCTACTTGCATAACTTTAGTTTGATTTAGTACTTGTGAACAAGAACATGAATCAAACACATTATTGTTTGATTCTTGGATTGACTTGCAAAATCGGTAAGGGGCAATTCGTGTAATCCGTATAAACCCTAATTAGGGTTCATCACTTAAGTTGCTTGGATTGATTCTTGTTTTGCTAGAATCATTAAGGTACGCTTACATTTAAATTCAGTTAATTAATTATGTGTTATTGTTCCTACGCTTACACATGTGTTCTTTGATGTTATTGTTTATATATGATTGTCATAATATTATAATTCTAACAGTGGCATCACGAGCTGTTATAACGTGTAATTAATTACCGAAACACATAAAAAACAAATCTTGACTGTGTTTTATCATGTTAGGTCAATTTAGGGTTAATCCAAAATCGAAACCCTAATTTTTTTTAAATGGCCGATTGCCCTATAATTATTTAGAGTTTGGTTTTGTAATTTAATTTGATTAGAAACCCTAGGCTTAACATGTTTATGTGTTTGTATGCGATCTTGTGGCAACTTGCTAATTGTTAGGTAGAATCCATGCAAACATGCATGTTTGGCATGGATTCATTGTTGTGATGTTTTTTAAATTGTTTTACACATGTAATTTAATTGATAGATGTTGAAATGGGGAAGACTCCAATAAATTAAGTAATCAATTATATGCTATGTGGTATATATTTAATTATGACTAACGCAATCGATACGTCGATGCATGTGGCTCACTTACCATTGTAAGTGATAGTCTTAGTTAAATATATGCATAATTAAACATAGAATGATTATTAATAGGTTTTATCGAATTAGTTTGCATGTGGCTAATTGTTTACATAAATTATTTTTTAAGTTATGTGCGTTATTTAGTTGTTTATTTTTATTATTACTTGTTTTTTTGTTTAATTGTATGACATGTTTTAAACAAAAAAAGGGTAATTTTTTAATATAAAATAAATGGAATAAATAATGGTGAAACTTGATGTAATAAATTATGAATCTTGCAAAGTCTTATGTGTCGATAGTGGTTCGCTTCGCACGGTAATTTGCTCACAGGCGAGACTAGCAAGGTTATAATTTATAACATGTTTTTTTAAGACTAAAGTCATAAACTTTTAATTGAGTGATGAGTTTTTGTACCAATAGTACGAACGGCTCACCCAATTGTGACAAACTATCAGAGGGGTTTAAGTAGGAACGGGTTTTTAATAAGATTCGCTCTGACCTTCGTTTCTACGCTCCTTTATGCGTCAAATTGGAGCTACCAAGTACGACTATTTTTACGTACAAAATCATCTTAAGGGTGAATTGACCTAAATTCCACGTGCCACTTTGTGGTAATTATCCGAATAACTTGGGTCTTTTGACTAATGCAGTAGTAGGATATAGTGGGAAATAATTGTAGGTAATTCTTTGATTGGTGAACCCAATACCTCAATTAAAAATTTGTTGATTTAATCTTAGCTTAAATTGGTAAATAAAAAGGTATTGAAAAACTTATGATATGAAGATGTATGCATGCTTCTTCGTACATATTTTGATTATAAACCTTAAAAACTAGTACAATGGAAAGATTACAATGGAAAGGTAAATTTCATACTTTCATTACTAGCAGATCAACTGATGTAATGGGATTATGGTAATTTACAGTTTTCTAATTAGACGACTTAAATGAGTTGTAAGTTGAAAGTCTTGCTGGTTTTGTGAAAGTTTTTCTTGTATGACGACTTAATGGGATACAACATGCTTATATTGGAAATTGTTTGCCAATATAAATCAAATAATGATCTAGGAATTAGAAATTGTTTGCCAATTATTGTTCGACAGATTACCTTATTATATACTTTCATTACTAGCAGATCAACTGATGTAATGAAACTATGATAATTTGGATCCTAGTTTTCAAGAAAATACTATGGTTATATGAATATTTCCTTGGGTATTTTATTTTCTTGAAAAATTGTATTATCGAAAATAATAATTTTGAACTTTCTTTATCTGTAGAAACGGCTCATAACAATAACACTACTATGAGTTCTGCGTTCAAATCATTCTTTGAACGGGAAAAATTGACTGGCTCTCAGAATTTCAATGATTGGTATCGTTCACTCAGGATTGTCCTGCGAGTGACAGATTAACTTGAATATTTATATAAGCCTTGTTTTGCTGAACCTACTGCTGAAACTTCAACTTATGAGGAAAAAGCATTGTGGAAAGCTGAGTTTAAGACGCATAATGTTGTCGCCTGTTTGATGTTGGGAGCGATGACAGCTGCTTTAAAAAAGTAGTTTGAGAATTACTTCCCTATGGATATGCTAAACGAACTCAGGAAAATGTTTGAAAAACCACAAACCGTTGAGGTCTATGATTTGATGGAATCTCTACACGGTTGTAAGCAGGCAGATGGTGAACCTGTAAGTACTCATGTATTGAAAATGAAATGTTACATGGATCAACTACAAGCACTTGGCAAGATCTATGAACAAGATATTGCTGTTAACTTAATCAATAGATCCCTCAATAAGGAATTTAGTGGTTTTGTGCGTAATTTCAATATGCACTGCGTGGGGAAGACAGTTACTGATTTACACGCACTGCTTATTGATTAAGAGAAAGGTTTACCACCAAAGGCTTCTACACCCCAAGTACTTGCTATTCAAGGGGGTAGAATTAACAAGCCAAATGCGAACAAGAAGGGTAAAGGAAAGGGAAAGGCTGATAAGGGTAAGCAAGTTATGGCTTATCAACCTCAACCCAAGAAAAACCCTCCTAAGAAGAAGGATAATCCAAAGAATGATCAGGCTTGCCACTACTGTCATGTAGTTGGTCATTGGAAGAGGAACTGTCCTCTTTATATCCAAGAGTTGCGAGAAAGTAAGAACAAGAAGACTGGGCACTTGGGCACCAGCACTTTAGGTAACTTACTTATGATTGAATTATTTACTCTAAATCATAAAATTAATTCCTGGGTATATGATACTGGATGCGGTATTCACATTTGTAATACGCTGCAGGGGTTTAGAGTGGAAAGGAAGCTTGCCTATGGGGAGCAATATCTGCATGTGGGAAATGGAGCACCTGCAGCTGTTGAAGTCATAGGAGTGTTTAATTTAGTTTTGCCTTCGGGCTTAGTACTGTCATTAAACAATTGTCATTATGCACCTTCAATTGTTAGGGGTGTTGTTTCCTTTTCTTGTTTATTGGATCTTGGTTTTAATCCCACTATCACGAGTAATGGAATTTCTGTTTCTTTAAATGGTATTTATTATTTTAATGCTATTGCTGTGAATGGTGTGTTTGAGATTGACATGAATGATTGTGTATCCAATAATAATAATTCAATGTATAGCATAAGTAAGAGAATTAAGTCAGACTTGAATTCTTCTTACCTTTGGCACTGTAGACTTGCTCATATAGGCAAGACTCGCATGAAAAAGCTACAACATGATGGGCTTTTGAAAAGTATCAATGATGAATCATATGATTAATGTGAGTCTTGTATATCTGGGAAGATGACTAAGAAACCTTTTCATAGTAATATGGAAAGGGCTTCGGATCTACTTGGTTTAATACATACTGATGTGTGTGGACCACTTAGACATGTGTCAAGGAAAGGTGCTAGCTACTTCTTAACCTTTACAGATGATTTCAGCATACATGGTTATGTTTACTTGCTTAAACATAAACATGAGGTGTTTGAAACATTTAAGGTTTTCAAAGCAGAAGTAGAATTGCAACTAGGAAAGAAGATTAAAGCTCTTCGATCCGATAGAGGCGGTGAATACTTAAACCAAGAGTTTAAAGATTACTTAGCTGAGAATGGAATTGTCAAGAATCTCACATCTCCATATACTCCACAACAAAATGGTGTATCTGAGAGAAGAAATCGTACATTGTTAGACATGGTACGATCAATGTTTAATCTTACAACTCTTCCTTTATCTTTTTGGATTATGCCTTAGAATCTGCGGTTTGTATTTTGAATATGGTTCCCACTAAGAAGGTTTATAAGACACCATATGAAATATGGAATGGAAAAGCTCCAAACTTGTCTTATTTAAAGGTTTGTGGTTGCGAGGTGTATATAAGACCTGACTCAGCAGATTAACTCCAACAGAGATCTGTAAAGTGTATCTTTGTAGGATACCCAAAGGAAACGATGGGTTACTACTTTTACTACCCACCTGAAAACAAAGTAATTGTTGCTAGATATGGAGACTTTTTAGAAAAGGAACTTATATCTCAAGAATTCAGTGGGAGAGTTTATGATCTGGAAGATGATCATGTAGATACATTACCTTCAGAAAACACTAGCATACTTCCTGTGGAACCTGAAAGTCTGGGTTCTCCACCTGAAGTTGAAATTGTTCCCATTCGCAAGTATTCAAGACATGTGAAAGCTCCTGAACGACTATGTCTTAACGTAGAAGTTGAGGAAACTATATTAGGGGATCTTGATGAACCTACTAATTATAGGGCTGCCGTTGAGAGTCCTGAAAAGGATAAATAGGTAGTTGCTATGAATGGGGAAATGCAATCCATGAAAGATAACAATGTCTGGATTGAAGTAGACCTTCCTCCCAATGCCAAGGTAGTTGGTAGTAAGTTGCTCTTCAAGAAGAAAACTGACATGGATGGCAAGGTACACACCTATAAAGCCCGTTTGGTAGCTAAAGGCTTTACTCAAACATATGGTGTTGACTACGAGGAGACCTTTTTTCCTGTAGCTGACATTAGGGCTATTAGGATTCTCATAGCTATAGCAGCATACTATGACATTGAAATTTGGTAAATGGATGTCAAAACCGCCTTCTTAAATGGTCACCTAGATGAAGACATCTATATGGCGTAGCCTGAAGGGTTTGTGAATCCAAAATTTCCAAACTGTGTATGCAAACTTTACAGATCCATTAATGGATTGAAGCAAGCATCAAGGCAATGGAATAAAAGATTTGAAGAAGAAATCAAAAGGTTTGGATTTACTCAGAATCTTGATGAGCCATGTGTATATCACAAAGCTAGTGGGAATAATGTAATTTTCCTTATCCTATATGTTGATGACATATTGATCATGGGAAAAGACATTCCAAGTTTGCAAAAGGTTAAAGCATATCTTGGAAAATGCTTTTCTATGAAGGATTTAGGAGGATTTAGGAGAAGCTGCATATATTCTGGGAATCAAGATCTATAGAGATAGATCAAGGCGGTTAATTGGATTATGTCAAATTGCTTACATTGACAAAATATTGAAGAGATTCAATATGCAAAATTCCAAGAAAAGATATTTGCCAATGGAAGTAAAATATGGCTTGAGTAGTGAGTTATGTACTTCAACACCTGCAGAGGTGGCACACATGAGCAAAGTTTCTTATGCTTCGGCTGTAGGATCTATAATGTATGCGGTGAGATGCACAAAGCCAGATGTGGCGTTCGCTCAAAATATCACCAGTCAATTTCAACAGAATCTAGGTGAAAAGCACTGGATTGCTGTTAAACATATTCTAAAGTATCTTAGGCATAAGAAAAATATATTTCTTGTGTATGGTGGAAATCCAGCAACAGAACTTGATGTAACAAGTTACTGTGATGCGTCCTGGTAATGTGACAAAGATGATGCGAAGTCTCAGACTGGTTATGTCTTTGTTATCAATGGAGGAGCAGTAGACTGGAGGAGCAAGAAGCAGAGTACAATTGCGATGTCCGTGACAGAGGCCGAATACATAGCTGTTTCAGAAGCTGCCATGGAGGTTGCTTGGATTAGGAAATTCATTTCAGGGCTTGGTGTTATGCCTTCAATTGAATCGCCTATTAATATGTATTGCGACAATTCTGTTGCAATCATATTTGCCAATGAACCTGAAGTCATGAAGGGCACCAGACATTTTCTACGGAAGTATCACTATGTTTGACAGAAAGTCAGCATAGGAGAGATTAATCTCTTGAAAGTTTACACATATGATAACTTAGCTAATCCATTCACTAAGGCTTTAGCTAAAGAAAGGCTTACATTACTTGCCAATGGCATTGGACTTAGATTAGCTAGTAGTTTCATGCATGACTATGTTTAGTATTTGGATAAAGGATATTATAAACATTTATTATTTTAATGAAATAAAGTATTGGTTATGTTTATGTTCATTATTTTATATTGTTTGTCCTATATTTGCATGTTTAATCCGTGAATAAATTAGTTATTCTAAATCGTCCGTTGTCAGTTAATGATATGGGAATATCATTAAGTTAAGACAAATATGAGTTTTAGTATAATATACTTGAAAGTATATTGATGTGTTGACATGCCAAATTCATATGATATTCAATGAATTGAATATAGGACTTATCCCAAACAACATGATGTTACTTTATGGATATTGTTATTAAGCAAATCATGAATAGTTATCCTCAGACTTGAGATACCAGATAACTGTTATGAATGTAGTGCATTCTGTGACACAATTTAACGCTATACGTAACTGGTAGTCATAAAGATTGTTTTTGGAATTGTTGCAAAATTCATAGGTTATGCTTGTAGTCAAGATAGAATTTGTTCCTTCAAATTTATTTTGAAGTTTAATACTGTTGGGCCCCTCGTAGGGTTGACAAGATGTTTGCGTGGCCATGCTAAGATCTCCCCTGAATATGTTCAGAAGATTTGGTAATCTTACTCAATCACAAACAACGAGAAACAGAATAGTTGAATAAAGAATGACTTAAATCCATATATTTATTTAAAGTAGTATTAGTGACAAAAGGATAATAATAATGATGAATCATTAAAGGTTTTCCCAGGAGACCTACTCGAGTTGTACTAGAGGCATCGGCGTGTTGCAAGACGCTAACCGATGTGATTACACTATTAAAATATGTCCAAGTGGGAGCTGTTAGTTTTGTGGACATTATTTTAGTAGTCGTATATTATGATCGAACTCGAGATCACGGGATTGTACACTTTACGTATGAGAACTAAAGATTAATAATTTTATATAAAACGTTATATTTAATTATTAATTATCACAAAACGTATAACGAACGTTAGTATTTAACGGAAGTGACTAACGATCGTTAAATAAGAAAAGGAAAGGGACTAGATTGAAATTGGATGACAAGAATGTTCCAGAAACCCCTTGTGGGTTTAGGCCGATCGGTGGGAAGGGGTTCAAGCCCAATCCTACTGAAAATTGGTCACCAAGTTAGTTCTAGCATATAATCAAACCAATGGTTATAGTTTTATTATCTCTTGTACACACAAACTAAACCTAAAGGTTTTCTCTCCTTGTTCTTGTTCTAGTCGATCGACAAACACCCTTGAATAGGGTCGATCGACTTTGTTTCTTAAACAAAAGGTTTGGTTTTAAGTTTTGTGATTTCTTTACTTGCATAACTTTAGTTTGATTTAGTACGTGTGTACAAGAACGTGTATCAAGCACATTATTGTTTGATTCTTGGATTGAATTGCAAAATCGGTAAGGGGCAATTCATGTAATCCGTATAAACTAATTAGGGTTCATCACTTAAGTTGCTTGGATTGATTCTTGTTTTGCTAGAATCATTAAGGTACGCTTACATTTAAATTCGGTTAATTAATTATGTGTTATTGTTCATACGCTTCCACATGTGTTCTTTGATGTTATTGTTTATATATGATTGCAACACATGTCGCAACCATATTATTTTGTTAATAGCATACTTTATTTTCGAAAGTAGAAGCATAGCCTATACTTCGTTTCTTGTGGGAAGTGAATGTGTACATACATTATATATAGTTTTCATCTCTAATATAATTTGGATGAAATAGATTCACCAGAGAATAAATAGTAGAGGCATCACATTCACATACATGTCATAATACGAACAGTACTCAAACTACCATATCCCTTGTTTATTTAGTTCATGTGCAAAACCTTTTAGTGTAACAACGGTAATTTGAAAAAATAGTGTTTGGTTTCTATTTCGGTTCACAGATTTGTGGATTCTTGTTTTCCTACATAATTGCAGATGCAAAAGATTAAACAAAGGTACTATTTTGCAAACAAACTAAATCAGCAAGTCCAGAAAACAAGATCAACAATATGTTGTCATGTTATCATTTGGGCTTTTAGGTACTTCTAGGAACACATGTTCAGTTATTGTGTATATTGTTTATTCGGCTGAACAATAGGATTGCACCATGTCTAATTGTTTACTGCATTTAATAAAAGGTTTGGTTACAAAGGTTGCATTGCCCTTGATTTTGCTGTTGTTTTGAAACCTAATAATTCGCTATATGAACTATTTGGTTTCTTCGTCCATTACATGAACTTTTGTTGTCTTTGACCTTGGTGGGCTATGCATATGCATATCATAAAGTTTTCCTAGTATCAATACTAAATGTGTGCTAACGATCGATGCTCATTGTCATATCTATTGCTATTAAGATTTAACTTCTGTTAATATATTTTTATTGCATCGCACTAGATAGGAAATTGAACCAAAGAATCAAATTGAATATATGAATATATACGAATAAATGAAGAATTTTCTTCTACCTAGCCAGAAAATTTCTAAGTGTTTGGACTATCAGCTGAACTTAGTTCACGATTAGATGACATGTTCTTGTAAATTTCAAAAAGTAATCTGTTTTGAAATTCATCTTCAAAGCTTGCAATCTTCGATGATCGACGAGCCTTTGAAGTATCTTTCCCATGTTTTTTGGAGTTAGTAAAGTTAAACATTTTTTTGATCCTCCAAAATTTGCCATGATTATCCTCTCCTAAACGGACAGTCTTTATGCTCCTCCCACCATCAAACGCTCTGTATGCCGTTCTCCTCCACACTCTATTTGCATCTACAGATGTCGAAACACTTCTTGAAAAGCCTCTGGAAAAACTTCTTGTAAAATTTTCCATTTCTTTGGTTTCTTAATTTGAACTAGCTTGTGTGTGAGTTTTATTGTCCCTACGGATCTTGGATCAATCATGGATGAAACATGTATGAGTATGAGTATGCACATCAGGCGTGCAGTGACTCTTTGATGAACAGAGGGTGGGTTTTTTGTTTAAGATAAACACATTTTATTATTAATATATTCCACACATTTCAACATTTACATAACATGCTATTTATACTACATGAACTGGTACAATTCAACCATTATGTCCCTTGGCATTTTGTAACCGATTCTTAACATAACTGCTTCTAACTGCTAAAGCAGTTTCAAACTATCCTAACTATTACATTTAGTCCTTCGTCTTTCGTTTGTTACAAGTGTGTCACAAGACTTATGCAATTATGGTCCAACAATTCCCCCCTAATTGTTTAAGTCTTGTTCCTCGAATCTTCATACTTTTCACTCTGTTCCTTTGCCTTGTTCATCCTAATTGCAGCCTTTCTCCTACTTTGCTTTTTCTGTATTTGATCGCCCTGTTACTTGTCGCTTCCTTGTTGCTTTTTCTTTGATATCATCACTTGCAATCTCTTCTTTTGACTACCTTCTGGTACTTCATCAATGTCCATAAAAGCTTGGTGCTTTTCACCTATACCTGCAGTTTCCCTGCTATCTTCTCCACCAAAACATTGTCCCTGTTTCTGATTCTCTTGCACCGTTCCCAGCCTTATTTCCTTGGACCTATTCTCCTCCTCATAGCAGATTTTTACCATTGCTATGTATTCTTTATAAAACTCTTTGATTGCTTCTTGTTCATCCCTTTTCCTTGCCGTGTATCATCTTGCAACAACTTGGTCATAATCGTTTCTGGTTTCTGGACTTCATTCTTCTTGAGTTTCTGCCCGAAAATGGGTTGTTTCCATAATCATTCTTCATGCTGTTTTTCGGGTTTCTTTTTGTTCTTCAAGCGATCTCTTTTGGACTGCAATTGATCGATCCACACTAACCATCATGCTTTGATACCAATTATTGTCCCTACGGATCTTGGATCAATCATGGATGAAACATGTATGAGTATGAGTATGCACATCAGGCGTGCAGTGACTCTTTGATGAACAGAGGGTGGGTTTTTTGTTTAAGATAAACACACTTTATTATTAATATATTCCACACATTTCAACGTTTACATAACATGCTATTTATACTACATGAACCGGTACAATTCAACCATTATGTCCCTTGGCATTTTGTAACCGATTCTTAACATAACTGCTTCTAACTGCTAAAGCAGTTTCAAACTATCCTAACTATTACATTTAGTCATTCGTCTTTCGTTTGTTACAAGTGTGTCACAAGACTTATGCAATTATGGTCCAACAAGTTTTATGAGTTATGATTGTTTTGGTGGGAGAGATGGTTTTTGATGATTATTTATACGTAAGTGATAAGTTGATATAAGGTGAGGTGAAGTCTCACTGAAAGGCAACTTCGTGATCAATTGGCCATGTGTGAATTAAATATTTGACCAAAATTTGCTGACCAGATTTTAAAGTCAACAAAGTCGATTTTCACCATCGATCATATTCTAGGTTATCAACGAAGAGTGTTCCTCTCATAATGAATTATACTAGTATACCCACATGCATATATTGTTCTAGAAAAACAAGATAGCTTTTATGTCAACATCTTTTGTACAGCATTATTTATTTTTATTTTTTTTTTGTGTGTGAAATAATGGTTATTAGTTTATTACAACTCAAGAAAAAACGTCTAGATGTTCATGAATCTTGCATTGCCATAAAATGTATATAACTTATTACTACTTGCTCAACCGATATTTAAAGCGTTTTACATAGAGTTTATCTCTAGAGTTTTAAAAGGGCTTAAGTTTCCCTTTGAGTATGCTTTTATAGTTAAGTTTCTTAAACTTGGTTTTATTTTCTTATTATCTTCTACTAATAACCAGGTTAATTGAATAATGATTTGTTAAATATAATCTAATATCTTGTACTAATATTATATTTTTACACATCCTCCAGGATGTGTTCAATTTGTTGAAAAGAATGCATGCCGATAAAATAAAATATATACTATACTTGGCAGTAATGTTTTAATGATAAATTTGTCACCCTCGTAAAAACCATTAACACAACATAGTTTTTCAGGAAAGTAAGTAATTACTATACTTACTGTGTGCACAAGTTAGTTAAGGTTTTTTTTTTTTTTTTCTGTTTTTCTTTTTTTTTTTTAAAGCTGAAGTATTAAAATATATAAAGGGCTTCAAGGTGGGTTTTTTTTTTTTTTTTTTTTTTTTTTTTTAAAGCTGAAGTATTATAAAGGGCTTCAAGGAGGAGCCAAGACAAGAATACATAAGGGAAAGATATTAAAGGGCAAAAACAAGCCAAAAACTAGAGTTATATACAAAAAAAAACATTCGAGAACCAAAAACCATGACGAAGGACATATTAGACATCATTAAGCCGAGATCACGGGCTTGAAATCCAGCAGGCCCGATTACATGGAAGTGATGGAATAGACTTGCAACGAGAAGAGAGCCACAACTTTGTGAACCTTTAAATAGACGGGAAGATATCTTCATTAATGAATTGTCACGCAGGAATCTGGAGTCGCGTGAACCACCTTACTTCTCCATTTCCAAACCAACCATAAACCACAGTTTCAGTTGGACAAGCAGTTTCAGTTGCAATCTCACAGAAAAGGCAACGACTAGATTCAATGTTTATCCCCTTAGAGACAAGATTATACATGATAGGAAGTTTGTCAATGGATGCAAGCTAAACACAAATGTTGATTTTGCCTGGAATCCAAGAGTTCCAAACATGGTGAGACCCAAGACTATGATTAGAAAGGAGAATATCTTGAAGATTATCGGAGAGAACCTTCAACTTGAAAACACCAGAAGCATCTCTGAAAACACCAGAAGCATCTCTGTCCAAAACCCATTTATCAACATTATCACGAAAAAGAACCATATTGCCTTTTAGAGAGATGAGAGACGCATGGTCATTGAGGGCACGACCGCGGGAAGGGGTACGCCACTACCTCAACCCACACCATGTCTCATTAACCAGGTCTCAACGGTCACTAATGATTAACACAATCCAGATTATTCACGATAGCAAACAATTCTAGGTAAGTTTCCTTGAGAGGCCTACCATCCACAATCCAAGTATCCTTCCAAAAAAGAGTTTTCGAGCCTTAAAAAAACTTTAAGCTTGAAAGAGGTGCTGAAAGAATGATCCACATCCTCTATATGTGAGATCGGTTTCACGATATCAGTCCACACACTATGCTATCCTCTAAAGGTTATGCTAGGAATTGAAATTGCCATCATCTCGATAAAAGTTCTTTATGACTTTTCCCTAATGAACCAATTTCTCCGAGAGAAATCGCCATTTCCACTTTCCAAGTAAGCCGAGGTTTTTAGCCCTCAAGCTACCAACCCCGAGACCTCCACTTTTACGACTAAGGAGAATGATATTTTATTAACCCTACTAATAACACGATTATCATCTTAAAAAACTCAATAGAATCTAGCTCCAATGGATTCCAAGATACTAACAACTTTTATAGGAGCTTTAAACAAGGAGGGGTGAGGTAATAATGAGGGATGCTTCAAAGAGTAGATTTAGTAAGCATAAGCTACCATCCAATAGATAGGGATTTAGCCTTCTAGGCAGACAACCGGTCCCTAATCCGAAACATTTGAGAATATGAATAAGGGTATTGGCATTTGACCTTGACCATTTGAGGATATGAATAAGGGTATTGGCATTTGACCTTGACCATTGATCGAAAAACAATGCGTCGTCCGCGTACTAAAGAAGAGAAAGGTTGTCTCTGCCATATGTAGGAGAAATACCTTTATATATGTGTTTGTTTCCGGCTTCAACAATAGCAGTTTGGAGGGCCTCAGTAACCAAGAGGAAGAGAAAAGGGGAGAGGGGAACTCCTTGATGGAGACCTCCCTCCATTTTGAATTTACTAGATGGAGCGCCATTTATAAGATCGTAAATCTTGGCAACGAGAGGCAGGATTTCATCCACATTTACCATTTCAAAACAAAATCTATTTGAACCATGATGTCATGTTAATAAGAAATTCGTGTAAATATTGAATGAGAAAAGAAAAATTATCTTTTGCAATAGTTTATATTTAAACAACATCAAACTAATCACCAGTCAAATACTTCTATTAACAAAAGTATATACAAAATATTTATAGATATTAATACATAATAAAAATTTAGGTAAAAACTCGCGCGTGGACGTGTATTGTAACTATATAAGTATAAAAGATTTTACATAATTTTATTCAATTTTTTTTAACAACCTCGTGTATTCACGGGGCTAAAAACTAGTCTCTTAGTAAATTAATTGAATTCGAAGGGGAGTATACACAGAGCAAGGAGTAGAAATCAAATGTTGTTTTCAATGAAGAGGTTTTAATTATTTGATTTTATCATTGATTGGTCATTGTTTGATGCTAGACAATGCATGTGTAATAATTGTGCGTTAATATATCAACTATTAATTAGTATGCTAATCACTTGATGATATTTGATATAGACACCTTGTTAAAGAGGTGTGTAGCTTGGGGCCAGAACCAAGGGAAGGATGATATATTTAACAAGGCCGAATTTGGTTAGGACAAATGCCTAGTATGCTAACAATATACTCGTATGCTGATAACTATTTAGAGTATGAACATCTAGTTGTCATTGCTTCCATTCGTATCATGATGCAGAATGAGAACATGAACATGGTGTATATATAGACACTGTTAAATTATGAAGATAAAATTTAAATGGATATTATACTACCTTAAGTTGTTTGAGAGTATAAACACCGATCATCAAGAATCCATTACCGTAACTCTTTGTAATCGTTTAAATGAATCATTTTGGAAGACAAGTGGCTTGGGATGTTGCTCTTTGTGATCGTTTCGCTAAACTAAATTGTTTAGACAAGTGGTTAGGTGTTAAAAGAACGATGATCAATCTCCCAAAAAACTAGATAAGAGAGTAATTTGATAAGAACCGTACTTCAAGAAACCTAGAGAGAAACAAAACCTTTTAACAATATTCTTTTTCATATCCTTACTAAATGCATCAAATACAGTTTATAAGGGCGTTGGCAATGCCCACGTTACCACACGGGACGGGACCCGTCTGGCACGGGAACACCGCCGCCGGCAAAAAAACACACGAGCGGGATGTATTCGAGTGACCATCTCACGCACGGGAAGGCAAACCAATTGGAACGTTGGCATTCAATTTTTTTGACCGTTAGGCCTAACGGTCAATTTTTTTTTGTATATATCTTGCACTCTTTTGCAAACACAACCTGGACTTAAGTAGCAGAGTTTGATTCGTGGGTTAAGTAGCAGAGTTTGATTAGATCTGCTAATATGATAGAGAGATATGGGACGCGTATTATTTTGGAGGAGTACTTGTGTGTTTCAATGGAGATATAAGGTTGGGATTATAGTTGTTTATGGAGGTTCGTGTGATTTGTTGACGCATGTGTCCGAACGGCCTGTCTTGACCGGCCGTCCGGACGACACATAGCCGTCCGGGCATACCGGAGTGCACACGACTCATCCGGCCTGTATCATTGTAAGTAGTAGGACAGGTGGCGTTTACCTTTTGACAGATGGCAGCTGCAGACACCGCCGCCGCCGCCCCAGAATTTGCGGGATTATGTCGGGGACAAGTCTCCTGAAAACACGGCGCCGCCAATTCAGGTATCGAGGCCGAGTACTATAAATACTCAGCTCATTTACTGCTCTCAACTAACGTTTTTACCCGCATTTACTTCTCACTACAGCTGACAGCCCTCTCGGAATACCAAATACTTACTCTCACACCGGAGGTGGGTCCTGGGATAACACCCGGGGCGAGCCTAACGTGTGTTGTTGTGTGCAGATACCCGGAGGACCTCCAATAGCCGACGGGATCAGCACCCAAGCCTCCCGGAAAAACCCTAGCTGAGTTCAACCGGTAGGCCCTCTTTATTTGTCTGAAGTGGTTGCAAGAAATTGCTTCAACAAATTGGCGCCATCCGTGGGACCTTCCGCTCGATCTACCCGAGGTTCGGAATGACAAGTCCTGCACCAACGTTCGGAACATTCGAGACGACGGGTACTAAACCCCTCTTCACCCCTGTCCGGAACGCGGGAGGAGCCGGAGAATCCGGAGGAGACCAAGATCCTCCAGATGCCCAAACCCTAATCACAGGTCATCTTTCGGCCTAAAAAGAATTGTTCAAACAACCAGGCAATCGCAACCTGGTGAGCCCCAGAATGCTGAGGCTCGATGACGGGTATGAAAATTCGGAGGAAGAAGATGTTGGAGGGTCACCCTACGGAAAGGGGAAAAAGGCCGATGATGATTTGAGCAAACCATTCAAGGAAATGATCAAGTGCCCGTTCACGAAAAGGATCATAGAGTTCTCATCTCCCAAGCACAAGATACCGACGAACCTGAAACTATACCAAGGAACCACCGATCCAGATGATCACATCAATCGTTTCACCGGAGCAGAAAATCATGAAGAGTGGCCCATGCCCGTATGGTGTCGAATGTTCCAACAAACCTTGGACGGGAAAGCCAGGGGATGGTTTGATAAGCTCCCGACGGGAAGCATTGATAGTTGGGACGAGCTTCAGAAGAAGTTTTTGAATAGGTTAAGTATGTTAAGAATCAGCACCAAGGACCTAACAGAGATCAATAAAATTCACCGAAAGGCGAACGAAAGCCTTCCGGAATTTAAGGAAAGATGGATATGTGAGGCCAACCTCTTCCCGGACGCCCCAGAAATCATGCAAATTGGATCGTTTCTGAATGGCCATCACTGCCCGGAGTTAGCCAAGAAGTTCTCGGATAAGATTCCTAAGACCGTTGACGAGATGTTGGAAAGGATCGATGATTTCGTTCGTTCCGAGGAGGCCTTCCGGACAACAGAACTGCCGAAAGGAGAGAGAATGGAGTCTCGGCCTAACCCGTACCACAACAAGAGCGACTACCAACCAAAACCCCCTGTCGGAGATTACCGCCGGAACAGCCCTAAGGTCGGATATAAAGGGCGAAGGAACGATTACTATGCACCTTATGTCGCTCCAAAGTATGGTAACGCTGGGAGGGCCGACCCTCGCCGAACTGATGTCCGCCGAAATGAGACAAGGTCGATAGACTTGGACACCCTTACGAAGACACCGAAGGAAATATTGGCAACGGAACACCAGCTGAGGTTACCGCAGCCTCCTCCAACAAAGGGAAAGCCGCAAAAGGATTGTGAGGATAGGTATTGTGACTATCACGGGGAGAAAGGACATTTCACCGATGATTGCTGGCAACTCAGGGAGGAGTTAAGAACTGCGTTGAGTACAGGGAAGCTAGACCATTTGGTGAAAGACCTTAGGAAAGGGAGGAAAACTAACCAAGGAGGCAACAACCAAGGGAATAAAAGGAAAATAATCAACATGATCCGAAGCTTTATGACCTCTCGGAAAACGGAAGAAACAGAAATAGAAGAATGGATAAACGTTCCAATAATTTTTCCGGCTAGCCTTCCGGAGAAGATGTCGGACGAACCTCTGGTAATTTAAGTTGAAGCGGGAAGGAGGAAAATACGTGAGGTCTACGTCGACCTGGGTGCCTTGATGAAAATAATGTATGGGCACCAATTCGAGTGTCTGGATCCAGCGGTCAGGGCACGATTGAAGGAGGTTGACACAACCTTGATGGGATTCACGGGAATACCCGTTAGACCACGAGGAGTGATAGACCTGGAAGTCTGCTTCAGAAATCAGGATTTGTCCCGAAAAATCAGCTTGGAATTTGCCGTGATCGATTCGCCTTCCCCCTACAATGCCATACTGGGACGCGTCGGTTTAAAGAAATTGCGGGCCGTACCTTCAACTATCCATTCGATGGTCAAATTTCCCACACCGGGTGGCATAGCCACATTGGTCACTCGGACAAAAGTACGAAGGCATCACGGTACCAGGGAGGAGCCTGCTGCAAGAGTAAGAGAAATCGGGGAAATAGCTCATTCGCCAGAGGGAAGGCAATGGGACGTACCGCATGAGCAAATGGAGGAACCCATCGTCGGAAAAAAGAAGGGGAGAAAGGCGAACCAATGTTGTGATCAAGAAAGCCCCGACAGACCTACCAAGGTATGAGTAACGGCTCAGGTAATCATCAATACGAAATAACCACTGGAATACCTTACTATTTTGTTCTACCCTGTGATTATGTGCAAACTAACGGAAGGAACGCAAATACCTTCGTAACTTAAGACAGGTAATCTCGCATGTCGGGGAAGCAAAACCTATGGGAACACCATTCGCCAGAGGCACGAGCCCCTCAGAAGGTTGGAAGCTTGCCGAATGAGAACACACAAGTCGAGTGGGGAGGGGCAGGAAAGCGCCGTGAGCATGACGGACGACTAATTGTAAAAGGAGAAAATGTCCATATAAATAGTGTTCATTGTACCTTATGTAACGCCCGAAAGGGTTTGATGTTAACTGTTCTAATGAAATACAGTTCCCCTACCGTTGAAGGGGGACAATTTTCCCACAATACCTCCTCGAAATGCTTATGACTTCCCAAAAAGACCCGACATTGACTATTTTTAATATTAAATGCAGTTATCCCACCGTTGGAGGGAATTGTCCCACCGTTGGAAGAAGCTACCCCACCACTGGAGGGAGGCAATATTTCTGAGGAACATCTCAAGGATACTTGACATGCTGGACATAATTAGAAAGTGCCCCCCCCCCCGAGAGGTTCACGCCCTCCGGGGAGTGTGTGGTCAATGTCCAAAGATGGTCGATACCCAGAAAGGGGTTACCATAATTCTGGCGGAAAGGCTGAACCACCTGTAATATCTCGAACATAATTAGAGAGTGGTCCCTCCGAGAGGTTCGTGCCCTCCGGAGATTAGTGATCAATGTTCAATGTTTCCTGGACATAATTAGAAAGTGCCCCCCCCCCCCCCCCGAGAGGTTCACGCCCTCCGGGGAGTGTGTGGTCAATGTCCAAAGATGGTTGATACCCAGGAAGGGGTTGCCATAATCCTGGCGGAAAGGCTGAACCACCTGTAATATCTCGAACATAATTAGAGAGTGGTCCCTCCGAGAGGTTCGTGCCCTCCGGAGATTAGTGATCAATGTTCATTGTTTTCTGAACATAATTAGAAAGTGGCCCCTCCGTGAGGTTCGCGCCCTCCGGAGATTTTGTGGTCAATTGATTGGCCCAGAAACAGTCAACTTAAATCAACCCCGGATGTGGTCAAACAAAGTCAAACTATCAAGGACACAATGCAATAAACCAAGGAGTATAGTTTTATCCCCGGGTCGTTTAAGTCCCAGCGAGATGCGAAATTGTGTTTAAAAACGGATCGTGATCAAGTGTTATTGAACAGAAAAGGGATTATGATTTTGATTACACTAATGAGATAAGAAAATAGCTTTAACCAAGCTATATAAACAAGAACTGGAAACTAAATTACTTAAAAACGTATAAAAACCTAAAAGCGTACGTTTAAATTTAAATAAACGTAAACGTACGAAATAAAAAGTGAGTTTTAAGAAATAAACAGCCTACGGATATGAAATTTATATTTTTACAATCCTAATAAGAAAAGAAAATTATTGGAAAAAGAAAATTATTTATTTAACTTATTAATTAATTATTATTAATTTAAAAACTATTTAATAATTATTTAAAACTAATTAAAATTCTAATAAATACTAAAAGATCAAAGAAAAATCTGAAATTTTTCTATAAATACTTTAAGGTAATAAAAAGATAAGAAAATTATAAAAATGAAATTTACTTAATTAAAATTTAAAAAGATAAATTCTATTAAATAGAAGCTATCACTATATTTCTATTTTTGATTTTTTTAAGACCTAAAAATATTTTTATATTTTTCCTAGATTACAAATGATAAAAGAAAATTATGAAAATTGGAATTATATTTTTTTTGATTATTTTTCTATTTATTATGATTTAATTACTATTTTAAATATTTTTTAATTATTTTTAATTCTAATAAATACTAAACAAACTCAGAAAATTATGAAACTTTTTCTATAATTATCCTATGGTGACAGAAACTTATGAAAAATATAAAATCAGAAAGTGCTTAAGTAAAAAGCAGAAAAATAAGCTAAAAAGCTCAAGCTTCTTAAATAGAAGCTATCACTTTATAAAAAGTGGTTTTTATCAAAAACTATAAACTACAAACTTGTTTAACTACTGAAAAGAAGGAACTTTAATGAAGACAAAAAAATTTGAAACCTAAAAAATAAGCAGATGGCTACTAAAAAGCTTAACAGTCAAGCTTTTGAGCTTGATGAGCTAAAAGCTTGAAAGTGAGCTTAAAGCTTATGGAACAAGGATGAAATGAACAGAGATACTTTCAAGTGATCTAAATGAACCAAGAAATGCCAGGTGAATAAGCCAGAAAAGCCAGAATAAGCCAAGTGCTTATCTGGTCTGCACAGGGCAAAAATATGGATATGGGACAATATACAAGGCTAATTTAAAGCTACTAGATAAGCTAAATATTGAGATACCAGATAATAAGCTTAAAGTTAGCTATGTGAAGTTTATGAAAAACCAAAAAAACAAGGCAAAAGCTTATCTGGATGGCTTAAAAATAAGCCTAGATCAGCAGTCTTTGGACTGCAGGCTGCTGTGGTGTTTTGTGTTTGTGTTTTGACTTGTGCAGGTCAAGTGACCAAACCAACTTAAGTGATTACTTAATATGGACTATATGGACTACAAAGAAACCAAGTTTGAGGACCAAATCAGCTTATACAAGCTTATGGCTTATTTGAGCTTGTTTGAGCTCTTTGGTGACTGAAAATCACAAGGACAATGCAAAACTTCTTAATCTGCCTAATGAGCTTCATTGAACCCTGAAACAGCTTATGAGGGCCAAATTAAGCTTGTGCAAAGTTGGACCAATGGCCAATGCACAGTAACCTGGTGTTTGGACCAAATAACAGTTAAAGCCAAACACCCCTTTAGGGATGAGCTGTTTTGATTTTTTAACTGCAAAGGGTGGTTTTAAGTACTGAAATGAACTCTAATAATACAAACAAGTGAATTAAGCAAAGAAAATGACTTGTGACTTGAAAATGAAGCAAATTAACAAGCTAGCTTTTATAAGGTATTTTTGGCTTTTCTAAGATTTTCAAAGTGAAAATGAAACAAATGTTATTAAAATTGAGAAATTGAATGAAATATGTTCATGAACTACTGAAAAGCTTAAAATTATAATAATAAGCTACTTATAAGCTTATATAACAGTAATATCAAAATGAGGTGAAAACTTTTGAAAAAGGCTTACAATCGAATTGCACTTGAAATATGGAACAAAGGACCAAGAACTTTCCTATGGGTTCTCCACAGAACCTCTAACCCATAAGCTTCCAGAATTTGAGCTTGTTGACCACCATGGTAGCTTATTTGACCAGAGTTGACCTTTGTTGACTTTTCTTGATCATTCGAATTTTAAGAACTAATGTATACCATTTAAGCTTACAAGAAGCTATAGACAGCTTATATGAGCTAAATGCAAGGGTTAATGAGGCTTTTGATGATAATGAGAATGACTTATAGCTTATTCGATTCACAATATAACTTAAAACTTGATAATCATTAAACTTGAGTACTAATAACTTGAAATTGGAACAAAGTACATGAAACAAACTTGCATTAATAACTGAACTTGAAGATTACAAATAAAATAAAGACTGATAAAAAAACGATTAACTAAAATTAACTACTGGTTTTTTTTCTAGTCTATTACATGTTTATAAATACTAAAAAACTCTTGGGATAATCTTTGTCGACATATCTGAGCATTCCTGCACCCTTGGATTGATTCAAAACAATCTCAGTCGTCCAACCTGATTTTGGCGCCAAAATTCTTGCAAATGGATTTTGAGCAGGTTTTGCTAATTAAAGAATTTTGGTGATATGTGGAGGTGGAGGAGAGATATTAGTGACTGGGGTGATGAGGTGGGGGGTTGAGGTGTAAAGGTTGAGTGGTTTTGGAACAGTGATGGTTTGGCGGGGTTGTGAGGAAGAAGGAGGATTTGACTGGGTTTGACCAGGGTCAAACCTGGTTTTGGTTATTTAAAGGGATTGGGCCGGGTCAAAGGTTTTAGTGGTTGGGCTGGGGTAATTTTTATTTTGGGTTGGGTTGGTTTTATTTTTGTTAGATCCGGATTTGGTTTATAGTTTAAATACAACAAGGACCAAAAGTGTAATTTCCTGATTTGTGAAGGGCTGATGTTGTACTTTTCCAAAGTTACTCCAAAGGACCAATATTGCCAAGATAAATAATACAAGGGTTATAATTATTTATTTTCCATTTTAAATAACCCAGGGACCATTTTTGACACTTTTCAAAATTGAGGGACCTTTTTATAATTTTTTCTCAAACAATCATTCAAGGACCAAATTTGACAATTAAGATTATTTTAGGGACCTTGAATGATAAAATTCCATTTTTTTAGATTCTAGGGACTAGATTTGCCAAATTATGAAAGTTCAGGGACTGAAATGCAAATTATGCTATTTATTGTTTATTTTTCCCTGAAACTTATAAAAACACAGTCAGATGATATTTTTATACATTTTTGGACTTTTTAAAGTGTTTTTGACTGTTTCTGTAGCTCAAATGTGAAAGAAATGATGAGTATTTACACACTCATCAATCCCCCACACTAAACTATTGCTAGTCCCTAGCAATCTTTTATGAAGTTTTTAATGGATGTATCTCTTTACCAGAAGCCATCACCTCTGGAGTAGCCAAATGTTTCAGTTCAAGTAAGAACTATGGTACACTGATAACCATGTGATTTTGAGCAAATCACCAGCTGTCAACGGATTTGGGGAGTCTTTACCAGAAGCCGTTTGCTTCTGGACTAGCCAACTCTTAGATAAATTATTAATATTATCTTTGGTGAGCTGATTACCAATTATGGTATTCCAAAGCCTTTACCACAAGCCATAACCTTGCGGGCTAGCCAACTCTTCACTAATTAAAGATATGGTGAGTCGAGAACCATACAATTTTTGGCAAATTGCAAGCCATAAACGGATTTGATATATCTTTACCCAGAGCCGTTTGCTCCGGGATTAGCCAATCCTTATGTGGGTTAGACATGGCGGACTGATAACCATTTTCTGAGTTCTAAGTGAGAAAAAAAAATTTAAAATTTTGGCTAAAATGGGGGTGCTAGATGATACATTTGATAAAATTCGCTAGAATTCCCCCCCCACCCACTTAGAACTGAATATTGCCCTCAATATTCAAAGAACTGGCTGTTAAACCAACACTTAGAACGTGAAAGGAAAATACTGAATAGCCATTATTTTATATACATATTTATTTTATTTTTATTTAATTTGCATTTAAGCCGTTAAGGCATGCAAATTCCCTCTCTTTTTTTTTTTTTTTTTTTTTTTTTTTTTTTTTTTGAGAACTTATATATACATATATACAACCTGTGGGGCATCGCCCCCACACTTAGATGGTAGAAAATAGAAAGAAGTCAGAATATATGGGTGAAAACCCATATGGTGCGGGCTAATGTTTTTTTATCACCGAGTCACTAGCTTGACTCGACCCCGAATTAAGTTGATTTCTCCCGAACAGTCAGGTTTATCACGCTAGCTAACCGCTTGTGAACGGCCAACTGTAATAAAGTGTTCCTGAACAGCCCGGGAGAAAAAGCAATTTAAAAGTCTACGGGGAAGTAAGTGGAAGAGACCATCTCCCCCACACTAGGGTGGTAGAAAAGAGAAAGAAAACAGAGACACGGGTGAGAACCCATGTTTTGCTAATGTTTTTGATCACCGAGTCACTAGCTTGACTCGATCCCCGCATTTATTGGTTCATGGGGAATGTTTGAAGATCCGGGACAACCATAAATGGTATGTCCTCTCCAAAGTAGTGTTTTAACCGATGACCATTCACTTTGAAATTTGGTCCGTCATTTTGAGATAACTCAACGGTACCATATGGATAAACTTTTGTAACAGAGAATGGACCAGACCAACGGGATTTGAGTTTTCCCGAGAAAATCTTCAATCTTGAATTGAAAAGAAGGACTCGATCACCAACGTTGAAAACGCGGTTCTTGATTTTTGAGTCATGAATCTTCTTTGTCTTTTCTTTATAAATTAAAGAGTTCTCGTAAGATTGATCACGCAGTTCATTTAATTCATTCATTTGAACTTTTCTGTGATCACCCGCAGTTTGAAGGTCAAAGTTTGCATGTTTCAAGGCCCAGTAGGCTTTGTGCTCTAATTCGATCGGTAGATGACATGCCTTTCCGTACACAAGCTTGTAAGGTGTACACCCGATGGGTGTTTTGTAAGCTGTTACGAAAGGCCCATAGTGCATCATCCAATTTATCCGACCAGGATGCACGATTTTCTCCTACAGTCCTTTCTAAGATTCTTTTAATCCCCCGATTTGAAACTTTAACTTGCCCACTTGTTTGTGGGTGATACGCAGTGGACAGACGGTGAGTTACACCATACTTTTGCATGACTTTATCAAATTTGTCATTACAGAAATGCGTACCACGATCACTGATTATAGCACGTGGAGTTCCAAAACGGGCAAAAAGAGCTTTCAAAAATTTTACAACAACTCGGGCATCATTAGTGGGTAAAGCTTTTGCTTCAACCCATTTTGACAAATAGTCAACAGCCACGAGAATGTATTTGTTTCCTCGAGATGATGGAAATGGCCCCATAAAGTCGATGCCCCAGACATCAAAGATTTCACAGACTTGAATTGCATTTTGTGGCATTTCATTTCGTTGTGAAATATTACCGTGACGCTGACAAGCTTCACAAGTTTTTATGAGTTCTTGGGCATCCTTATAGATTGTGGGCCAATAAAACCCGGAATCAAACACCTTTTTGGCGGTGTAGTTCGGACTATGATGGCCCCCCGTGGGTCCAGCATGGCAAGCTTTGAGAATGTCAATAGCTTCCTGTCCGTAAACACACCGTCGGATGACTTGATCCGCACAGATTTTGAATAAGTAGGGGTCGTCCCAGAAATAATGTTTAACATCCTTGAAGAATTTATTCTTCTGTTGGGTCGACATCCATTTTACTATGAAGTTACCCGCATGGTAATTTGCAAAGTCGGCAAACCATGGGGTAGTAGAATCTCCTCGAAAAGTAACCGCATTGAGTGTCTCAAGAGGAAATGTTTCATTTATTTCCTTTTTCTCGAAAACATCTTGGTGTGGGTTCTCTAATCGGGATAAATGATCAGCAGCTAGGTTCTCAGCTCCTTTTTTATCACGTATAATGATATCAAATTCTTGCAGGAGGAGAACCCAACGGAGTAATCTCGGCTTTGCATCTTGTTTTGCAAAGAGATATTTGAGAGCCGAGTGATCCGTATACACCACACATTTTGTCAAGATTAAATATGGCCGAAACTTCTCAAAGGCATACACCACAGCCAATAATTCTTTTTCTGTAGTAGTGTAATGAGTTTGAGCTTCAGTCATTGTTTTGCTTGCGTAGTGGATAGGCTGAAAATGTTTGGCTTTTCGTTGCCCCAGGACTGCACCGATTGCAAAATCACTTGCATCGCACATGAGCTCAAAGGGAAATTCCCAGTCGGGGGCAACTAGAATGGGTGCTTCAGTAAGCTTTTTCTTTAATATGTCAAAAGCTTTGATGCACTCGGGTGAGAAGATAAAAGGAGCATCTTTTTCAAGAAGATGAGTCATAGGCCGAGCGATTTTGGAAAAATCTTGTATGAATCTACGATAGAAACCGGCATGACCCAGAAAACTCCTAATACCTTTGACGGTAGTGGGATGAGGTAATTTACCAATGACATCAACTTTAGCTCTATCAACCTCAATCCCGTTCTTTGATATCTTATGGCCGAGGACAATGCCCTCTCTGACCATAAAATGACTCTTCTCCCAATTTAGACAAAGATTGGTGTCTTTACACCGTTTCAACATGTTTTCTAAATTGGAGAGACATGCTTGGAACGAATCCCCAATGACCGAAAAGTCATCCATAAAGACCTCCATTGTTTTACCGATCATGTCGGTAAATATAGCCATCATACACCTCTGGAATGTGCCTGGAGCATTACATAAGCCGAAAGGCATACGTTTATAAGCAAAGGTTCCATAAGGGCATGTGAAGGTAGTCTTTTCTTGATCTTGTGGATCAATGGGAATTTGAAAGTAACCCGAGAAACCATCAAGGAAACAATAGTACTCGTTCCCTGCTAATCTCTCAAGCATCTGATCCATAAAAGGTAGAGGAAAATGGTCTTTACAGGTGGCATCATTTAACTTACGATAGTCAATGCAAACACGCCACCCCGTAACCAATCGAGTTGGAATCAACTCATTTTCATCATTCGTGACAACAGTTATGCCACCCTTTTTTGGAACACAGTGAATGGGACTAACCCAAGGACTATCAGAGATGGGATAAATCAATCCTGCATCAAGAAGTTTAAGAACCTCTTGTTTGATAACATCGTGGATTTTAGGATTCACCCTTCTTTGATGTTGGACTGCTGGTTTAAAGTCATCCTCCATTAAAATCTTGTGAGTACAAAATTCAGGGTCAATACCCTTTATGTCGGAGAGTTTCCAAGCAATTGCTTGCTTGTGCGACTTTAAGACCTTTATGAGAGCAGTCTTTTCCTCATCACTTAAATCTTTAGCAATAATGACGGGTAATTTATCATCACCCTCCAAGAATGCATACTCAAGATGAGGCGGTAAGTCTTTGAGTTCGACCTCAGGAAATTCATCGGTTTTCTCAACTGATTTGACTTCATCATTATGAAGTTCAACGGGAGGGAGTGGAGGAGAATTGTCCTGATTTAACAATGTCTCAAGAAGAAGAATATCTCCCTCCAGATCAATCTCAGCGTCATCAATCCCCTCTAGGAATGCATCACACTTGAGAAAATCATCGATCTCTTCCAAATTGAAATCACTTCCCTCAAACGGAGTGAGAGAAGGGGAAGAGTCGGAAATGCCAGGTAGAGAAGATGTGGTGGTATCCCCACTCACAGAATTATGAGAATAACCAAGAAACTCTTGAGAATACTCCTCTGAAACAATATCAATGACATCGATTCGGTTAACTGATTCAGAATCATAATTTGAGGAGTACCTCGAAGTTTGATCGAGGTTAAAGGTAACAGCTTCATGACCTACACGTAATGTGATTTCATGCTCAAATACATCTATGAGAGCACGGCCCGTTCTTAGGAATCCTCTTCCAAGAATGAGAGGAACTCTGGGATCAGCATCGAAATCAACAACCACAAAGTCAGCTGGAAAATGGAACTTTCCTACTTTCACAAATACGTCCTCAGCAATGCCAAGCGGACGAGATATTGAACGATCTGCAAGCTCAAGAGTCATGCAGGTAGGAGTAAGTTCAGGAAGAGAAAGTTTCTTCCATACTGATTTAGGCATCAGGTTGATGCTTGCACCAAGATCGGCCAAGGCATAGCATTCAACCATTCCTGGAAAGACACAAGGTAGTAGAAACCTTCCAGGATCTCCAAGCTTCTCGGGAAGCTTTTTCAAGATAACTGCTGAGCAGTTCTCATTTAATGGAGTCTTTGCCATTTCAAACAGTTTTTCCTTGTTGCTTAACAAGTGTTTGATTGTGGATGCAAACTTGGGCATTAGAATGATAGCATCCGCAAAGCTTATGTCAAAGTGTAATTCTTGAAAAATCTTGAAGAATTTATCCATTTGTTGACTAGCTTTTTCGCGGAGCTTTTGCTCATTTAAACGTGATGGGTAGGGAATAGAAGGTTTGGATTTAGGGTTTTCAACCGGGGTTTCAGGATGTTCAAATACCACTTGAGGTTTAGTCTTGGGTTTCGGGACAATTTGAGGTTGGACGTTGTTGGTACTTCCGTTATTGGTAGGAAATACCTGGTCCTTAGTCACCTCAGGCTCACTTCCCACTACTTTGGGGAAAGAAGAAGAAGTGGTAGTGGAAACAGTGGGTCCCTCATATGAAACACCACTTCGGGTTGTGATCGCCTTAGCATCGCCCTTCGGGTTAGCGATCGTGTTGCTCGGAAGTTTTCCTGAGCCCGAAGGTTGATCATTTAAAGATTTTTTAATCTCAGAGATCTGGCTGACCAACAACCTGTTTGTGTCCTCTTGAGCTTTCATGAACTGCCTCAACAACTCATCAGATGATGGATGTTGGGCTGGAATGGCTTGATGTTGATTAGGGAAATTTTGCATTCGGTTATTTTGATTATAACCTTGATGTTGAAAATTCCCTTGATTTGGATTACCATTTCCCTGAAAATGATTTCCCTGATTGGAATTGTTTCGGTTAAAGTTTCCTTGGTGTTGGAAACCTTGATTTTGTCCAGAATTGAAATTCCCTTGGTTTTGATAACCTTGGTTCATTCGAGGTTGATTTTGGTTCCGGTTTTGCAAATTCTGGTTTTGATTAAAACCGGGTGGTCCTTGGTAACTACTAGCTCGGTAATTTGGTTCCATTTGAGGACGGTATTGATTACCTCCCTGATTTGAAGTACCGGCTATAGCATTAACTTCAAAAGGACTACCATCGGTGGCAGTACAGTCGTAGTATGCGTGAGGGCCACCACAAGTAACACAGACTTCCACTTTCTTCACTTCAGCATGTGAAGGAGTTTGTGTGAAAGTGACTTTCTTTTGGCTTGAGAGAACCAAAGCTTGAATAGCATCCGTGAGTTTGTCAATCTTAGCATCGGTGCTAGAAGTACTCACGGGAGATGAAGTAGAAGGACCGGCACTAGCCTGAGAATGATATGGCTTTGTTCGTGCAGTACGGACCTTAGACTTATTTTCAATAATTGCTAAAGCTTCTTTGACAGTCCTGCTCAAAAAGTTACCTCCAGAGGAGGCATTGAGAGAATCTTGGTCAGATTGGCTCACTCCATTATAGAAAGTGTCGATTTGCATCAACTCGGTAAAACCATGATGAGGACATTTACGAAGCAATTCTTTGAAACGATCCCACGCGTCACTAAACGATTCATCAAATCTTTGTGTGAATTTGATGATTTCATTTTTAAGACTTGTCGTTCTAGACGGTGGAAAAAATTCGTTCACAAACTTTGTAACTAAGTCCTCCCATGTCTCAATTGAACGAGGGGGTTGTTTTTCAAGCCATATCCGGGCTTGTCCCTCGAGAGAAAATGGGAATAGAAGAAGTTTGATTGAGCTAGACGGGATGTTTTTGTATTTGATGGTAGATGTAATCTTGTTAAACCATCGAATGTGAGCATGAGGATCATCCCTGTCAAAACCGTAGAATTGGCTAGAGGTTACAAGATTCAGTAACCCGGTTTTGAGCTCAAAACTCTCAGCTAAAATAGCTGGAACAACAATGGCATCTCCATAACCCTCGATGGGTGCCTGGAGAAGCTCATTCATTGGCAAATCTGCCATGACGACAGGATCAGTACGTTCCTCAGATACGCCTGATGGGGCAGAACGTCTGCGACGCCTTCGAGGTATCTTTCCAAGCTCACGGAGAGGGCTTGATGACCTAGAAGAACGAGTGCGCATGCACTAAGACGAGTCTAAGAATCCTTTATAGTGGAGGAAACTCAGAAAAGGGTAAGAAGATTATTTTTGGATTTTATGAAAACAAAAATTTTTCTATTAAAAATCAAGATCGAGAAAAAACACAAGTGAACTTAAACCAATAATCAACAGGCGTACGGTAGCTCTCTAACTGACAAACGCACAGAGTGGCGGAGAAGCAAAGGTGGGCAGTTACGCTCCTTAAAAACCCGCTTTTTTCAGTCCGACAATTTAATGTCAGACTATCCTAGAACCTCCGTTAGAGTTTGTTTATCAATTAAAGGTGAGCCGATATTCGCAAGTGATACAAAGGCAAGTTTTTATCTTAGGTTTGGGAACTTATTATGGCCGCACCCCCAGTTAGGTAGTGCTCAGTCTTGGTTCTCGATGGTTAATTTTTATTTATTGTTTATTATTTAACAGAGAAAAATGGAAAATATTTTTGATGTTTTTTATTTTTTATATGATAGTATATATAGAAAAGAAAGAAAATATTTTTGTTTTTTATATGGTTTATGGGGAATGGGAATACGATATTTTTGGTGCTTGATCCGTTAAATGAGTTAACTTCACAAGCGTTTTGCTTTATATATGATAAATATACAAGAGAGAGAAGATATTCACAGATTGGGGTTCAAAGACACGATACTGCAAAATGTTTAGAACACGCTGCACACCTCCCCGGCAGCGGCGCCAAAATTTGATTGGCCCAGAAACAGTCAACTTAAATCAACCCCGGATGTGGTCAAACAAAGTCAAACTATCAAGGACACAATGCAATAAACCAAGGAGTATAGTTTTATCCCCGGGTCGTTTAAGTCCCAGCGAGATGCGAAATTGTGTTTAAAAACGGATCGTGATCAAGTGTTATTGAACAGAAAAGGGATTATGATTTTGATTACACTAATGAGATAAGAAAATAGCTTTAACCAAGCTATATAAACAAGAACTGGAAACTAAATTACTTAAAAACGTATAAAAACCTAAAAGCGTACGTTTAAATTTAAATAAACGTAAACGTACGAAATAAAAAGTGAGTTTTAAGAAATAAACAGCCTACGGATATGAAATTTATATTTTTACAATCCTAATAGAAAAGAAAATTATTGGAAAAGAAAATTATTAAATATTTTTTAACTTATTAATTAATTATTATTAATTTAAAAACTATTTAATAATTATTTAAAACTAATTAAAATTCTAATAAATACTAAAAGATCAAAGAAAAATCTGAAACTTTTTCTATAAATACTTTAAGGTAATAAAAAGATAAGAAAATTATAAAAATGAAATTTACTTAATTAAAATTTAAAAAGATAAATTCTATTAAATAGAAGCTATCACTATATTTCTATTTTTGATTTTTTTAAGACCTAAAAATATTTTTATATTTTTCCTAGATTACAAATGATAAAAGAAAATTATGAAAATTGGAATTATATTTTTTTTGATTATTTTTCTATTTATTATGATTTAATTACTATTTTAAATATTTTTTAATTATTTTTAATTCTAATAAATACTAAACAAACTCAGAAAATTATGAAACTTTTTATATAATTATCCTATGGTAACAGAAACTTATGAAAAATATAAAATCAGAAAGTGCTTAAGTAAAAAGCAGAAAAATAAGCTAAAAAGCTCAAGCTTCTTAAATAGAAGCTATCACTTTATAAAAAGTGGTTTTTATCAAAAACTATAAACTACAAACTTGTTTAACTATGAAAAGAAGGAACTTTAATGAAGACAAAAAAATTTGAAACCTAAAAAATAAGCAGATGGCTACTAAAAAGCTTAACAGTCAAGCTTTTGAGCTTGATGAGCTAAAAGCTTGAAAGTGAGCTTAAAGCTTATGGAACAAGGATGAAATGAACAGAGATACTTTCAAGTGATCTAAATGAACCAAGAAATGCCAGGTGAATAAGCCAGAAAAGCCAGAATAAGCCAAGTGCTTATCTGGTCTGCACAGGGCAAAAATATGGATATGGGACAATATACAAGGCTAATTTAAAGCTACTAGATAAGCTAAATATTGAGATACCAGATAATAAGCTTAAAGTTAGCTATGTGAAGTTTATGAAAAACCAAAAAAACAAGGCAAAAGCTTATCTGGATGGCTTAAAAATAAGCCTAGATCAGCAGTCTTTGGACTGCAGGCTGCTGTGGTGTTTTGTGTTTGTGTTTTGACTTGTGCAGGTCAAGTGACCAAACCAACTTAAGTGATTACTTAATATGGACTATATGGACTACAAAGAAACCAAGTTTGAGGACCAAATCAGCTTATACAAGCTTATGGCTTATTTGAGCTTGTTTGAGCTCTTTGGTGACTGAAAATCACAAGGACAATGCAAAACTTCTTAATCTGCCTAATGAGCTTCATTGAACCCTGAAACAGCTTATGAGGGCCAAATTAAGCTTGTGCAAAGTTGGACCAATGGCCAATGCACAGTAACCTGGTGTTTGGACCAAATAACAGTTAAAGCCAAACACCCCTTTAGGGATGAGCTGTTTTGATTTTTTAACTGCAAAGGGTGGTTTTAAGTACTGAAATGAACTCTAATAATACAAACAAGTGAATTAAGCAAAGAAAATGACTTGTGACTTGAAAATGAAGCAAATTAACAAGCTAGCTTTTATAAGGTATTTTTGGCTTTTCTAAGATTTTCAAAGTGAAAATGAAACAAATGTTATTAAAACTGAGAAATTGAATGAAATATGTTCATGAACTACTGAAAAGCTTAAAATTATAATAATAAGCTACTTATAAGCTTATATAACAGTAATATCAAAATGAGGTGAAAACTTTTGAAAAAGGCTTACAATCGAATTGCACTTGAAATATGGAACAAAGGACCAAGAACTTTCCTATGGGTTCTCCACAGAACCTCTAACCCATAAGCTTCCAGAATTTGAGCTTGTTGACCACCATGGTAGCTTATTTGACCAGAGTTGACCTTTGTTGACTTTTCTTGATCATTCGAATTTTAAGAACTAATGTATACCATTTAAGCTTACAAGAAGCTATAGACAGCTTATATGAGCTAAATGCAAGGGTTAATGAGGCTTTTGATGATAATGAGAATGACTTATAGCTTATTCGATTCACAATATAACTTAAAACTTGATAATCATTAAACTTGAGTACTAATAACTTGAAATTGGAACAAAGTACATGAAACAAACTTGCATTAATAACTGAACTTGAAGATTACAAATAAAATAAAGACTGATAAAAAAACGATTAACTAAAATTAACTACTGGTTTTTTTTCTAGTCTATTACATGTTTATAAATACTAAAAAACTCTTGGGATAATCTTTGTCGACATATCTGAGCATTCCTGCACCCTTGGATTGATTCAAAACAATCTCAGTCGTCCAACCTGATTTTGGCGCCAAAATTCTTGCAAATGGATTTTGAGCAGGTTTTGCTAATTAAAGAATTTTGGTGATATGTGGAGGTGGAGGAGAGATATTAGTGACTGGGGTGATGAGGTGGGGGGTTGAGGTGTAAAGGTTGAGTGGTTTTGGAACAGTGATGGTTTGGCGGGGTTGTGAGGAAGAAGGAGGATTTGACTGGGTTTGACCAGGGTCAAACCTGGTTTTGGTTATTTAAAGGGATTGGGCCGGGTCAAAGGTTTTAGTGGTTGGGCTGGGGTAATTTTTATTTTGGGTTGGGTTGGTTTTATTTTTGTTAGATCCGGATTTGGTTTATAGTTTAAATACAACAAGGACCAAAAGTGTAATTTCCTGATTTGTGAAGGGCTGATGTTGTACTTTTCCAAAGTTACTCCAAAGGACCAATATTGCCAAGATAAATAATACAAGGGTTATAATTATTTATTTTCCATTTTAAATAACCCAGGGACCATTTTTGACACTTTTCAAAATTGAGGGACCTTTTTATAATTTTTTCTCAAACAATCATTCAAGGACCAAATTTGACAATTAAGATTATTTTAGGGACCTTGAATGATAAAATTCCATTTTTTTAGATTCTAGGGACTAGATTTGCCAAATTATGAAAGTTCAGGGACTGAAATGCAAATTATGCTATTTATTGTTTGTTTTTCCCTGAAACTTATAAAAACACAGTCAGATGATATTTTTATACATTTTTAGACTTTTTAAAGTGTTTTTGACTGTTTCTGTAGCTCAAATGTGAAAGAAATGATGAGTATTTACACACTCATCATCAATGTTCAAAGATGGTTTGATACCCAGAAAGGGGTTGCCATGATTCCTACGGAAAGGTTGAATCATTTGTCGAACTTTGAACATAAGTGAAAAGTGATCCCTCCGAGAGGCTGGCCCCCTCCGGAGATTTTTGTGGTCAATGTTCAAAGGGGAACCATACAATCATTCAAAAATGTATAGACTTGTACTTCCGGAGCTATGCAAATAGTAAAGGTAATAACAAACAAGTGCTATACGTTCATAATCAAAAGAGTGTTGCTCCAATGTAAATATGTACTTCCGGAACTATGCGAGTAGCGAGGATAACAACAAACAAGTGGTACAATTCATAACCCTGGCAAATGCCGAACTACAACAATTGTTAGGCATACGTCGGGGGTCGAAAACAGATGAAGAAAAAAAAATGAAGGGATGACCCGTAAGAAAGCTAAAGTCGGACGAGCTAACCGAAACAGCACCACATTTTCCAAGCCATCCCATTCCACTCCACACATGTAGTACCATACATAATATAAAAAAAATGATGAAGGAAGAAAGGGGGGAAGTAGGATAGGGCAACCATTAATAATCACAAGTTCACAAAATCCGATAGGTTCGTTCAAATGCCCGAAAGAGCACCTCATCATGCCAACCGAGATGTAAAATCCGAAAGGGCAAGGCAACACTGAGACCAATAAACCAAAAAGAGAAAATCACTCCAAAAACAAGCAAAAGTAATAGCACGAAACATGAAACATGGCACGTACGGAATACAGAATAGTCATAGATATATACAAACGAATAAGCCGTACGAATTATTTGTCACAAATTATTACAGTCATCCGGATAAAAAAAAAATATCGTTCTTGATGAAGCGAAATGTGTACCGCTTTTAAGGGGTCATTTAAGCCTTAAATCGTATTTATTTGATCAAATATTGCCCTAAATCGTTCCTTTTGTCATTTTAGGTACTTTTGAGGAGAAATCTGGAAAAGGAGGCATTTTGGACGTTTTTGGAGCATTAAAGTGAAGAAAACGGCAAAGTCTCAAAAATCGGCTAAAAGTTACTCTTGACGGCGTCAGACTTTACTCTGGACGGCGTCATGCCTTGGCAAGAAAAGTTGGACGTGAAATTTACTCATGACGGGCCAGTGAAAATAGCATGTGAATTCTGACGGCGTCACGCTTTAACTTGATCGAGGGCGTCACGGCTTAAATCATAAGGGGACGGCGTCACGTTCATGGTTAGACGGCGTCAAGCCTTGATAAGCCAGAATGGATTTTTGAAGAGCTAAAGAGGGACGGCGTCAAGATGGTCATCCGGGAACCCTAAAAGCGGCGAGGTGACGGCGTCACACTCCATAAGGTGACGCCGTCAGATCCAAAAATCTATATATAGTTTTCTAATTTTTTGTCATTAAGGAGAGCTTAGTGTGTGGAATTTTGGGAGAAAACCCTAAGACGATTTTAGCTACTTTTTCAGGGCTTTTTGCCTTGAGATCTTCCATGTTTCATTGAAAGATAAGTTATCAATTAATCATTCAATATGTCTATGTGTTGTTTGATTCTATCTTATTCTTGTCTTTTGTTTAACATGTTAGGCTAAATTTATCTTGTGTTTGCTTAGATCTAATGAAACCTAGCTATTGATTATTGGTTGTTAGTGTGTTATTAGTTGTATTGGATGATTGTTTATCTATGTTAGGCTTAAGAAAACTGGCTAACTTCCTATTCGGTAACTTGCTTGAACGTCTTAAGAAACATGAACCAAATGCGTACTAAAGGTTTTTATGGTTGTATTTAATGCACAAGCGAATTCTAGTGATCCCATGTTAGGAGCTTCCTAGCCGGCTCGACATAGGAGTGAAGTAGGAGCTTGTAGAGTTGGGGAAGTAAGTGCGCCACCCCACGAATGGTATTAAGGAATACACCCGTCATCCACGCAACTAATACACACTAATTAACCGGTAAAAGATAGTTAGGGAGTAAGGAAATCTAAGTAAACACATTTCTCTACAACATAAGTTTCTCACCACATTTTCATTTTTGTTATTTTATTTTATTTGCATCCGTAGTAATTTTGGGTTAGTTGACTAGCAACTAATTCCGCCCACTCCTTCAAAACCGAGATTTTACTTGCTTTCATAAAAAATATAAAAACATAAAAAGAATCTTCCTCAACCTTTAGACCTAATTAGAGTAGCCTTTCACACCTAACGAACACTATTCCCTGTGGAGAACGATCAATCCCCCGTACTTACCACTACACTATACTACATCGGTCAGGTACACTGCCTGGTGGGGTTGTAAGCCTCTTGAGATCCCTCGAGAGGTAAAACCTGTTGTAAGGTTACAAAACCACGCAATCAAGTTTTTGGCGCCGCTGCCGGGGAATAGTTATTGTTTAGGTTGAATTTTTATTTCTATTAGGTCTACTCACTAGATTCCTTTCTAGTGAGATTTTTATTTTATTTTTCTAGGTTTTCTTTAGTCTATCTATTTTCTTCGTGTCTTTGTTCGTAACCATACCGTCCGACATCATGGAAGATGGTAATATCCTTAACCACCACAACCCACCACCACAACAACCACCACCACCTCCTAGAGCCCGTACTTTAGGAGAGTATTCCCGTCCTAGCCACCATGGCTATCGAAACACCATTGAGCTCACTCAAGGAGCCAATATCACACCTTTGCGATCCGACACCATCCGGTTGGTGCAAAGCGGATGCGCATTCCATGGACTTCGTTCTGAAGATCCTAATCAACATCTCAAGGACTTTCTTAAAATCGTTGATTCTATAGACCTTGATGTTGCCACTCGAGAGACGACCCGATTGCGTCTCTTCCAATTCTCTTTGCGGGACCAAGCTAGTCAGTGGCTAGAACGTCAACCCGCAGGATCCATCACCTCTTGGGATGATCTCACTACTCGTTTCCTTGCTCAGTTTTTCCCACCGGGAAGAACTACCAAGCTAAGGAATGATATCTTGATGTTCCAACAACGTCAAGGCGAAACTCTCTACGAGGCATGGACTCGATTCAAGGACTTACTCCAAAAAGTCCCCCACCATGGCATAGAACTTTGGCTCCAAGTCCAAATCTTCTATGACCATGTCAATCTCTCCACGAGGCAAACCATTGACCAATCGGCCGGTGGCAAGCTACGTGATCTAAGTGCGGAACAATCATGGGCTCTCCTAGAGGATCTTGCTCTTTATGACAACGAAAGTTGGAGTGATCCCCGTGATTTGAATAAAACGGTCAAGGCAATATCTTTGCCTTCGAATAATTCAAGCACTTCCGACCGTAGGATCATAGAACTTGAAGACCAAGTCAAGTTTCTCATGAAATCCTACGAGGCTCCTAAACCTTCAAGCCAAGTGAACAAAATCACTTCTTCATGTGAATTATGTAGTGGTCCCCACGACACTCGTGATTGCATGGAACTCCCCGAACAAGCTTTTGTGGACTACGCATCCTCGCGTACCGACGGAGCGGGAGACAAGTGGTACACTTTCAAACCCGAGCCAAACCATTACGGTGATTCATACAACCCCTCATGGAGAAATCACCCGAACCTTAGGTGGAAACAAAACCAAAACACACAACAAACCAATTCTTCCAACCCACCTAATCATTTTCAATCAAGCGGTTCCAACTCGAACCGTACTTTCAACAACAATCCTTCCGGCAATGGTAGTACCAATAACTTTGAAGGATTGATGTCTCAATTTATGGCATCTCAAGAAGCTCGTTTAGCCAAGTTTGAAGCCGAATTCAAACAACAACAAACGGAGATGACCAATAAAATTGACAACTTGTTGAAAGCTCTCCATAACCAAGTGTTATCACCTCCACATAAGGACGCTAGGAACACAAATAGCGGACCCCAAGTAAAAGACCCCTCTTCATCCAAACACGTCCACTTTGTCAACATTGTCACTATTAAACCAATTGATAGGAATGAGGATAATAGTGAACCTAAGGATGAGGATAAGAAAGTCGAGGTTGATAAGGAAGTTAGGACAAGTGAGATTGAAGAAGTAGATGATGATGAGGACTACTTCAATAGGCTACCCAATAAGGAAGAGCGCGCATATCATACAAACTTATTCGATGACCCCGAGGCACCATACTTCCTAGGTAGACCAATCATAGAAATAGGCGACCCTTCTAATCTCAACATACCATGCAACATCGGACATCTACATGTGTGGAAAGCTTACATCGACCTTAGATCACCCATAAACATCATGACTAGAGCCCACTACAACTTGATAATGAAGAATCAACTTGGGTATAGGATGTTCCCTGACAAGGGTTGGATGAGTAACTTCACGGGAAGAGTTAAGGGATTACCGGTTTATGTAGGAAACTTCACCTATGTCACCGACTTTGTAATTGTAGAAGATATCCGCCCAATAGTCGATGCATCCTTGACTCAAGTGGTTTTTGGAAAACCATTTGTTGAGGTCTCTAGAATGACTTATGAACCTTCCTTAGGGATAGTTAGATTTAAGGATGAGACCGATGAAGTAAGCTACCAAATGCCATATAAGATAGAACAATTCCAACACTTGTCAAGTGTTGAGAAGGAGCTCAAGCAAGCGGTCTACTATAGGAATGATGAGGATAGAAGTAAAGGAGTAGACTATGTTATGGAAAGGATATTCGGTTTCTACAAGGATTGTTTGAAATTAGGACCGGAATATAAAACCGGGAAGGAGAATGGCCTAGGAACCGTGACCGATGATGGAGTCACGTAATGTACGTGATTTGAGTCTAGCTACAAGACTCGTTAATAAAGAAAAGCGCTTCTTGGGAGGCAACCCAAGCTTTATTTGCTTTATTTGCTTTGTGTGTTTATTTATTTGTTTGTTTGTTTTTATTTGTTTCCGTATGTGTGTTTAATTTTTATTATTATTGATTCATGTTAAAAACTAATTTGTGAAAATGCTTTATGTTGTTTTTAACTTCGTCTTAACTACATATAAAGGTATTTTGCAAAAGATAAGTGTAAGGGAAATCTAAATCGGTTTATTAGAACACAAATTAACATGAATCGTAATAATAATAAATTAGCATACATATTAGTATTTGTTTGAGTCAAATGCTTGTATCGAGTCATAATGATGTTTTGCAGGATTTCCAGGAAGTAAGGTAAAGGTTTTTCCAGAAATTTTCCGGAAACTTAAAATGAAAATTTTTGTCAGGTCATTTCTGACGGCGTCAGGGGTTATTAACCTGACGGCGTCAGATTTAATTTCTAGAAATTTTTGAAAGTTTTGTTTTTAGAAAGTTTTTATTAAAATCTCCAACTTATAATCTCCAGGAATCTGCAAAATTATCATTCCACAAGCATTATATCCTTATATATAGATTTTTCCCGCCGATGTTATGCAGGTTTTCGTGTTTGTTTTCTCAGGTTTAACAGGTTATTTTGGACAAGGAAATGTTTTTGGATCAAGCTTGTGGCGATGCATTAGTCATGGAGCTTCAACATTCTCTTTGGAGGAAGATTTAACCGTGTAATTTCATTATCCACCGAGCGAATCAGGGGAGTATTTGATTTCATTCTTTTACTTTATGCTTTTACATCTTATTATTTGAACATTGGGGACAATGTTCATCTTAAGTGTAAGGGGAGGGTAAAAGTACGATTTTAGAGAATACCATTGCGCTTGATTTTTGTTTGTTTAATAGTAGATGTGTAATAAAACTGAGAGAAATACTTGTTAAGGTAATTTTAGTGCCAAATTTAAAATTTTTTACAACACATAGGAGTGAAACTTTGATCTTAATGAGCGTCTCATGGATAGGAATTATATGACTAGCACAAAAACCGTACCACTAAAAAAAATTTCCACCCCCAAATATGTGAGGTTCGCCCCCTAGAATTGGTAGGAAAAGCATTTATGCTATGATGTGTGTACCGGTAGCACTTAGATTCTAGAACTTGCGTTAGGACCATTCCAAGGCCACAAGTGAGACTACATTCGTGTAGTTAGATTTACTACATGATAAGAGGCATTAGGATTAACCCATTGTTTTACACCTGTGTTTTTGTTATAATTACTTTGGCTACATTGGTCAAGTAATTCTCCCACACCTTTTGCGTTGTACTCATTTTTAGTACACGATACCCCTAGTACACCCCTCAGAGCCTATCTTTTCGTTTCGACCTTTAAGCATTTTACTTAAAGGAAGAATTTGTTACACCCCACTAAAATGTACACCCAAATTGCCTTAGCCTACCTTGTATGCACTCATCTTTAGTGCATTATTGTGACAACATTTGTTTAAACCCAAGTTAATTATCTAATTGATTACATGGTTGCTAAGTCGAGTCATATCCCTGTACATATTGTTTTGGGACGATTGGGACTCATGGGTAAAGTACTAGTATAATGGAGTAATGGGGAAAGAACATCATTTATTACCCCCATATGTGCTAAATATTTTAAAAGTACTCCAAGTTTTTCAATTATCTTAATTCGAGTCATTAGATTAGTATTTGTAAAGTTATGTAAAAATTCAAGTGTAAGGGGGATGCAATGCCCCTATGATGTATTATTTTGGATGGTAGGGTAAAAGTGTATGATCAAAAAAAAAAAAAAAAAAAAAAAAAAAAAAAAAAATCGAAAAAATCAAGAAAAATACAAAAAAAATGAGAAAAAGAAAAGTAGAAAAAACATACGGACTACCATCCCGTTTCATTTTATGTTTGTTTTATATTTTTGTTATTTTGTTATTTCGTTTCTAGCTTAAGATCGAGTCTAGTCTTGGCTTAGCAACATTGTATAGTACATGTAATTGATCAAGATCTTTAACTCGCCACCAGTAAAATATCCTTTATCCAACAAAACCGTGTTTTTCTTTTCCCTACACCTAACGTTATAACCCATTTAAAAGCCCTCTTTGATAGTTTATCTTAGGTGCTTACGCCTAGTGGAGAGGTTTTCGATCCTTTCCCAAGCCTATGGTAATCTATTTGCTATGACAGGTAGTGAGAGATATTTTCCGTTTTCATTTTTGAGATTTATTTTGATGACACTTGAGAGATGTGAGTATCTAAACACTACTTGTGAGGTGCTAGTTTATAATCTCCGTGCTTATTATGATTGAAGTGGAACGATTATTTGTTGTAATTACTTTTATGTTAGCATTAAATGACCCCTAACTTGTATTTTGATTAGAATAAAAGCGCATTTGCTTGAGGACAAGCAAATCTCAAGTGTAAGGGTATTTGATGAAGCGAAATGTGTACCGCTTTTAAGGGGTCATTTAAGCCTTAAATCGTATTTATTTGATCAAATATTGCCCTAAATCGTTCCTTTTGTCATTTTAGGTACTTTTGAGGAGAAATCTGGAAAAGGAGGCATTTTGGACGTTTTTGGAGCATTAAAGTGAAGAAAACGGCAAAGTCTCAAAAATCGGCTAAAAGTTACTCTTGACGGCGTCAGACTTTACTCTGGACGGCGTCATGCCTTGGCAAGAAAAGTTGGACGTGAAATTTACTCATGACGGGCCAGTGAAAATAGCATGTGAATTCTGACGGCGTCACGCTTTAACTTGATCGAGGGCGTCACGGCTTAAATCATAAGGGGACGGCGTCACGTTCATGGTTAGACGGCGTCAAGCCTTGATAAGCCAGAATGGATTTTTGAAGAGCTAAAGAGGGACGGCGTCAAGATGGTCATCCGGGAACCCTAAAAGCGGCGAGGTGACGGCGTCACACTCCATAAGGTGACGCCGTCAGATCCAAAAATCTATATATAGTTTTCTAATTTTTTGTCATTAAGGAGAGCTTAGTGTGTGGAATTTTGGGAGAAAACCCTAAGACGATTTTAGCTACTTTTTCAGGGCTTTTTGCCTTGAGATCTTCCATGTTTCATTGAAAGATAAGTTATCAATTAATCATTCAATATGTCTATGTGTTGTTTGATTCTATCTTATTCTTGTCTTTTGTTTAACATGTTAGGCTAAATTTATCTTGTGTTTGCTTAGATCTAATGAAACCTAGCTATTGATTATTGGTTGTTAGTGTGTTATTAGTTGTATTGGATGATTGTTTATCTATGTCAGGCTTAAGAAAACTGGCTAACTTCCTATTCGGTAACTTGCTTGAACGTCTTAAGAAACATGAACCAAATGCGTACTAAAGGTTTTTATGGTTGTATTTAATGCACAAGCGAATTCTAGTGATCCCATGTTAGGAGCTTCCTAGCCGGCTCGACATAGGAGTGAAGTAGGAGCTTGTAGAGTTGGGGAAGTAAGTGCGCCACCCCACGAATGGTATTAAGGAATACACCCGTCATCCACGCAACTAATACACACTAATTAACCGGTAAAAGATAGTTAGGGAGTAAGGAAATCTAAGTAAACACATTTCTCTACACATAAGTTTCTCACCACATTTTCATTTTTGTTATTTTATTTTATTTGCATCCGTAGTAATTTTGGGTTAGTTGACTAGCAACTAATTCCGCCCACTCCTTCAAAACCGAGATTTTACTTGCTTTCATAAAAAATATAAAAACATAAAAAGAATCTTCCTCAACCTTTAGACCTAATTAGAGTAGCCTTTCACACCTAACGAACACTATTCCCTGTGGAGAACGATCAATCCCCCGTACTTACCACTACACTATACTATATCGGTCAGGTACACTGCCTGGTGGGGTTGTAAGCCTCTTGAGATCCCTCGAGAGGTAAAACCTGTTGTAAGGTTACAAAACCACGCAATCATCCGGATAAAAAAAAAATATCGTTCTTGGCTCGAAGGCCTTACAACACCAAGTTAAACCAAATTGTTTAAGCATTCAGAGAGCCGACTCACCCCTCCCAACAGTTGAGCCCTCGACATTAGCAACCCCGGTCTCGGGAGCCCCGGAAGATGATCCCTCGGCGGCACCGGCAGTTAGACTCTTGGGAGAAGAAGCTGGATCAGGATCGGGGAAGAATTGCAGGATTTCATCAAGAGACTTAAGGTAGGAGCTGCTGATCTTCTTGATATATGGATACTCTGCGGTAAACAACCCGTCATACAACGGGTCGAGCTTCTTCGCGGCATCCGCATCCAGGTCTTCCGTCTTGGCCAAAATGGCGGCCACCTCCTCCGGCTTGCGACCCACAATCACGCCCTCCATGAAACCAGATTGCGAGGACAAGCTGAAAGGTCCTGCCAAATGCTCCTTGTACTCGTAGCTGCCCAATAGACGACGAACGACCTCCGGGATGACCTCCTTGACAACCCTGAACCTATCCCCTTAAGTACGGCCCACCCGGGCACTAAGATCCTTCTTTTGCTCCCGAAGGGCCAAGTTGTCCTTCACCTCTCTATTTAGATTAACCTTAGCTTTTTCCAAATCAGCTTCCAAGGCACTGATTCGTTCCGCCGCGGCCAACCTCTCGTCCTCCACCAACTTCTCCAGTTCCTTCACTTGTCCCATCAGTTCCGACTCCCTCACCATGCAAGTAGAATGTTCAACCTTCAGCTGTTTAAGCTCACCCCCGTTCTTTCCGAGGTTTCCGCAATGTTGGTGAACACGATACAGCTCATTATGATCATGAAGAAGGCCCTCGAACCGAAGCAACAAGTTCGACTGGGCAGCGGCCCCCATACCCAAAAGTTTCCAGGCCCTTTTAGCAGCCTCGGTATCCCCCAAACCTTCCAAAAATGACTCTCCTTTCGGAGTCGGTAGGTTCAGCATCAAGTCCCGACAAACCTCCCAGCTGTCCAAGCGGTCATCCTTGCGCACTTTCCACATTGGCACATGCAAAGATGCCGAGTCATCTTCGTCAGTTACTTTGTCCTTTCCGCGATCAGGAGCAGCAGTGGAAGAACCCCCTGCATTTTTCATAAGAGAGAATAATAAAGTTAAGTAACAACTACTACCGGAGCAAAGGCAAGGGACAGGGATTAACACTTCCTAATAGGAAAAAAAAAAAAGAGAACTTGCCAGCGCCGGTGGTCTCCGACGCGAAGCCCCCACCGATACCTCCTTGGATATCCGGCTGTTTTCTTCCGGCCGAAGCATTGGGCCCCTCCGGCTGTTTTCTTCCGGCCGAAGCATTGGGCCCCTCCGGCTGTTTTCTTGCGGCCGAAGCACTGACGCTTTCTTTTGGACCCGCCATACCGGTTTCCTCATTTGGCTTACTTCGTTTAACCTCTCGGAACATACCACCACCTGACGAATCAGGATGAAGACGGAGTCTAGTCCCCTGTGGTTGAGACTGAGATGTGGGCCGGACAACATTCTGGTCCTGTTTTCTCTTCCTGGCCTCCAAAACCTTCGGGTCAGGCAGTTCGACCCTTGTCGTTTCGACTGTCTCCTCCGGGATGACGGCTTGGGAAGCAGCGGGAGCGGCCACATGCGTTTCGTGGGACTGATCCTCTCGGTGCTGATCCTTCTGGACCACGGGCACATCCTTTCTAACCTTGGGCTTCCTTAAGTATTGAGACATTGTGATAGCTGTATAAAACAAAAACGTCAAACGATTAAAACTCTGCGCATACATGCCGGCTGAAGCACAGCTAAAATAACGAACGAAGGCCGAAGCACAGCTAAAATAACCAACAGGAATAGGGAGAAAGGCACAACGAAACCACCCCCAATAAAATACTCCAAGTATAAACCAATGGCATCATTCGGCAATTAATCCATCGTCATACCCTTCGGGGGCAGACGCGGGTATAGGTTTGGCAGAACTCTATAGTCCATGTAATCCTACGCACAGCCCCTTCGTCCAACCGAAAGGCGAACCTCTGACAAACTTTGGGAGAAAACCTCTAACCCCTGGGGAATCCTCGCAAGTGGAAACGGGCAGAACCGACATGGTCTAACCGAGGGAAAGAGGGATACGGCCAAACAACAGTAAAAACAATATATGGGTGAACCGGAACGTACCTTTATAGGCGAAGGACCAGTATGGAAATTGGACGGGCAGAATCACTCGAGCAGACTTGCAATGACCGTTCGAAAAATAATACCGGAAGGCGTCTCAGTTGAAAATGTGGAATTGCGGTAGTAAAAAACACACACCAGCAACGCTATTTATAAGGAGAACGTAGAATGCGGAATGTCACACCTAGCAAGATGCTAACGTGGCAACACCTCAGCACGCGTGTTGGGCACGCGCATGCGTGTCAGCACTCATTAATTATGATCTATATTAAACAACCATAAAATAATAAAGAATTTTAAATAATATAAAAAGGGGGAGCGCTCGAAGAAGCGCCAAGACAACTCTCGGTAAAACTAGTACATACATGCTCAAGCCTAACGGCATATCCTTCGGGAAGGGTCAAACGTGAACCCACAGTTTGTTTGAAACATCATACCATCAGCGCACCCTGACCCATCGGGTAAGCGCAACAATTAATCCCCAAAAGGAATAACAACGGTCTTTGGCAAATCGGAACCCTCGGGCACAATAGGATCAAACGGACGCGAACAGAGGGCAATTATTAATCTGAACTACAAGAAATACATGTTGTAAACCAGGAGAGGATCGGGAAAGATACAATGATAGCTTCCACACATCAAAAGCCATGCCATGTCGAAGTCAACTCTCTAAAATATTAAACCATCGGCCGAACCGAAAGGCAACTAGAGCATTAATCCGAATGACCTAGGCCAAAAGGCCATAAGGTACCCTTTGAAGTATTGCGTCAGCATTTTACTAATCATGCAATACCGGTATTACATGTATGTACCAGAAAGCGCAGGCCAAAAGGCCATAAGGTATTATTTAAGTCTTGCAGGTGTATATGTCCGAATAAAGCTTGCCGAAAGGTATAAAGGAATTCTTTAAGTATTACACCATCGGTCTTCAACCGATAATGCAATACTGGGGGGACATGTTGACGCATGTGTCCGAACGGCCTGTCTTGACCGGCCGTCCGGACGACACATAGCCGTCCGGGCATACCGGAGTGCACACGACTCATCCGGCCTGTATCACTGTAAGTAGTAGGACAGGTGGCGTTTACCTTTTGACAGATGGCAGCTGCAGACACCGCCGCCGCCGCCCCAGGATTTGCGGGATTATGTCGGGGACATGTCTCCTGAAAACACGGCGCCGCCAATTCAGGTATCGAGGCCGAGTACTATAAATACTCAGCTCATTTACTGCTCTCAACTAACGTTTTTACCCGCATTTACTTCTCACTACAGCTGACAGCCCTCTCGGAATACCAAATACTTACTCTCACACCGGAGGTGGGTCCTGGGATAACACCCGGGGCGAGCCTAACGTGTGTTGTTGTGTGCAGATACCCAGAGGACCTCCAATAGCCGACGGGATCAGCACCCAAGCCTCCCGGAAGAACCCTCGCTGAGTTCAACCGGTAGGTCCTCTTTATTTGTCTGAAGTGGTTGCAAGAAATTGCTTCAACATGATTCAATGGAGATATAAGGTGGATATGTATTGTCAGATTACTGGAGTGATAAGTGCTATGTGGCTGCACATGGGAATTTAAAAAAAAAAAAAAAAAAAAAAAAAAGTGGGTGATGGGATGTGGTGAGTGATGTGCTGCCAAAAAAATATGGGTGAGTGATGGAAGAGAGAGTAAATGATGTGGCATAAGGGGATTGGTTGAGAGTGGGTGAGGCATTGCCAACACCCTAATGAAAATGACAAATACTAGTAATTAACTACTTTCATCACTACCCTACTAAATAGGACACATGAATGGAAATAGACGTGGGAACTACAATTTTGAAAACATTAAACGTGAGATGTATTTGCAAAGTTGATCTTGCATGAAGAATTGGTCTTCTTAGGTAGTGTTTAAATTCGACTTAATTGACTTAAAATGAAAAAAATTGAATTCATTAAGTTATATGAAAACTGTTTGTTTGTGGCTTAATAGAGAAAGATGACTGAAAATATTAAGTAATAAAAGTGAGGATGTCTGCATTAAGTCATCACTTAATTAAACATAACTTAATAGAAAATTTTAACAAACAAAAAGAGTTTTATGAAACTTGCTTCAATGAAGGAAGAATCTGACAACGAACTTGAAACTGAACCCCTAAGTATAAAACTTGCATTTGTATGTCAAGGTGAGTCTTGGGGTCTTCTTACCTAAAACTAGAATATTTCAATGATTCTGAAACATATATCAATACTAATTGTGCTAACGATCGATGATCATGTCATATCTAATGCTATTAAGCTTTAACTTCTATTAATATATTTTTTATTGCATCATATCGCACTAGATGGGAAATTGAACCAAAGAATCAAATGAATATATGAATATGTACGAATAAATGAAGATTTTTCCTCTAACCACAGAACTTTAAATCACACCGGAAAATTTCTAGGTCTTTGGACAATCACTTCTAGGCTGAACTTAGTTCAGGATTAGATGACATGTTCTTGTAAATTTCAAAAAGTAATCTGTTTTTAAATTCATCTTCAGAGCTTGCAATCTTCGATGATCGACGAGCCTTTGAAGTATCGTTCCCGTGTTTTTTGGAGTTAGTAAAGTTAAACATTTTTTTGATCCTCCAAAATTTGCCATGATTATCCTTACCTAAACGGACAGTCTTTATGCTCCTCCCACCATCAAACGCTCTGTATGTCGTTCTCCTCCACACTCTGTTTGTGTCTACAGATGTCGAAACACTTCTTGAAAGGCCTCTGGAAAGACTTCTTGAAAAGCTTCTTGTAAAATTTTCCATTTCTTAGGTGTCTTAATTTGGACTAGCTTTTGTGTGCCTTTTATGAGTTATGATTGTTTTGGTGGGAGAGATGGTTTTTGATGATTTGATATAAGGCGAGGACTCACTGAAAGGAAACTTCGTGATCAATTGACCATGTGTGATAAATATTTGACTAGAATTTGCTGACCAAATTTTAAAGTCAACAAAGTCGATTTTCACCATCATAATCCGGGTTATATCAATGAAGAGTGTTCCTCTCATTTTTTAAAGCAATCAAATCTATTTATAGTTGATAAAGAATAGAAAAAGTAATAATCGAGTGAATAATAAGGGTGCGTTTGGTTCATGCTTTTGGGTGGGTATCACCCAAAGAAAAAATGAAACCTTTGTTTGGTTGTAACTAGGGCCCACAATTTGGGAATGATGGAATGAAAATGTGATAGATTTCATTCTACCACAATGTGGTGGGTTTTCTTGATTCCACCCAATCAAATTTTTTTTTTATTTGATAGAATTTTTTCAACCACACATTATTTATTCTTTTTCTTATTTTATAATTTTTTCAACCACAAATTATATATAATAATATATTTTCTCTCTCCTACTTTTTTCTCAAATCTTTCCCACATCTTTCAAACCTTTCTCAAATCCAAATCCAATTCCAATCCCACTTGCGAACCAAACGCACCCTAATAATTAATTATATTCATATACCCACATATATTATAATATATACTAAAAACGGATTTTGCTTAGGCCTAATGGTGGGTCATTATGTTGTGTTTTATGTCAAAGGTGAGTCATTATGTTGTGTTTTATGTCATAAACTTGAACCTCATTGAGCCATCTGTTATGTTTAAGCAAAAAAAAAAAAAAAAAAAAAAAAACACTATTAAAATGTAGGCATCCATTGTGGCCGCGTATGATTGGCCGGCCCATTGCAAGGCCAAAATTTCCTGTTCACGTACGAATCTGCTAATCACCCCCTAATACACACTGATTCGGAATTTAGTGAGGTAAATCATCTTTACTTATACCGATATACAATGTAAACCATACATATGTACATTAATCATGTCATTCTTCTGACAATGAAGCTTCTTGAATACAGTAATTAAAAAAACAAAATTTTACACTATACACATTGTTTAACTTATACATTGAACCCAGGCAAAGAAAAAAAAAAAAAAAAAAAAAAAAAAATACACCACTTCACATAGCATATCAGATTTGGCCAAAGTAGAAACCTTTCACAGCTGCAACGATTTGAAATTAGTAACATAGGTATGTTCATCTAACTTTCTATATAAGTGTGGTATTTTCATGCATGCAATAGAAATATGTGTAGATTAGCTTCAATTATGCTACACTTACATGTTATTTCTATTTTTTTTTTTTTTTTTTTTTTTTTTTATTTTTATGCATAAAGTTGGTGTTTAATTATTGATGTGGAAAAAATAACATAATCTATAAGCATATTAGTGCCTTGCGTCTTACATACATACAGCAGGCTGTTGCTTTGTGTTCTTTCTGCATGCTTTACTTTTCCATGGATAATGCAACTGGTAAGAAAAAAGACAGAAATTTTAGCAATAGTTGTAGTATACCAGATTATGAGAAAAAAATGTATGTAAACACTAATTTTGGAGCAGCTACTGACTTTTTAATTGAAATTGGAAAAAAAAAAATTGTCATTCCAATGAGATTGCAACAACACCCTGCACACATGGCAATGTTCAAACAACACCGGTATATTATACCAATGTAGAAAAAAAAAGGATACTATGAAAATAAAGGTAAGAGTGGTTCAGGAAGCAACTGTGCAAGGCAATTTGTTCACAAAACCATACAACCAATTCCATCCTTGCAATATGGTATAAACCAAACTGCTACAGAGATTCAGCATAGCTCAAACAAACAAATATCACCTGCCATGTTACATGACCTATTGCAACAAAGAAAATAGAAAATCGAGACACAACATGATCGTTGGAAATATCCAATGGCAGAGTATCATGAGAATACGTCAACTAATGATAGAGGTAAGTCTTACAATTGTGGGCTTTATAACTAAATAAATAAAGTCAAAATATGCAACCTACTAAATATGCCTTCTGTTTTGCATAATTTATAAAAGGAAAGGGGATGTATCAACAAGAAATTCATGAAAAGAATGTGCAAACAGCGAATTCAAATGATAATTCAGGAATTTTGGCCAATAATACCAACTGCAAACAGAAATGTATCACAAGTGAATCAACAATAGTTAACCACCTAAACAAAATGAAAGGTAACGGTTACTATGATTGTAGCCACATATTAATTGATATAAACAATTGAACTTACAAAATGTTAACCCCGATTTTACAGACATAGATATGCAACCACAATCAGTTTACTACCCAGGTTTCGCAGATTAGTTTTTTTGTTCCATATTAATACCAACAAGAGGAAGCAAATTGTTAGCGGAAAAAAACCAGTTGCCAATTCAAAGAAATCGAAAGGTAAACTGTCTTTCGGATTTATTTTTTTTATTTTTTTTTTATTATTATTTTTTTTAACACCTAAAGTTTTGTTTCAGTTTTACCAGCAAACAATCAGGCCTGCGCGTCCTATGATCTGTCTTGCAATGTGCAAAGTCCATGTGGTGTTCATAATTCACAAACGCTTATGCACAATGCAAACACGTTGGACTTTATCCATAGTTGTGAGGTCAGAATGCCAGTTCTTTGTACGCAGGCTAAAAATGCAGGTACACAACCTGAAAAATAATACATGACCAATCAACCAACCATTTGTCTATCATCGACAACAATTTATAAACATAGCCTTACAATTAGGCAATATTGTAAATTCTCCTACAAATGAATCAGCTGATAAATTAAAAAGAAAAGTTGAGTCTCAAGTGAGTGATGCAACGTGCAGAAATACAAACAACAATATAAAAAGAGGATGTTTTATCACAAATAGTATTGACAGAACTGCTATGGAAGCCGATATACAAGCCTCTCCAAATAATCAAGGTGACCTTTAAAATATGCATTAGTGTTTTTTTTTTTTTTTTTTTTTTTTTATTTTTTTTTTTTTGCATTCATATTTGCCATTCATATCTGCAGCTTTGCATTTTAACACCTAAAGTTTGGTTTCAGTCTTACCAGCAAACAATGAGGCCTGTGTGTCGTATGGTCTATCTTGCAATGCGCGAATTCCATGTGGTGGTCAGAATTCACAAATGCCTATGGACAATGCAAACAACTTCGACTCTATCCATGGTTGGCATATCAGAATGCCCACTCTTTATACACAAACTAATAATGCAGGTATGCAACCTGAAATAATACATGACCAATCAACTAACCATTTGTATATCATTAACAAGAATCTATAAATGTAGGCTTACACTTATGCAATATTTCAAATTGGCCTCCAGATGGATCATCTGATAAATTAAAAAGAACATTTGAGTCTGAAGTGACGCATAAAGCGTGCACCAATACAAATAGCAATATAAAAAGATGACATCTCGGCACAAATAGTATCGAGAATACTACTATGGAAACCGATATACAAGCCTCTCCGAATAATCAAGGTGACCTTTCAAATATGGATTATTTTCTGATTTCCATTATACATTATTCATATCATGTCAGTATACATTTATTTGTCATTTCGTCTTCGCTAAACCGTATCTTAAATAGGCATAAAATTGTTGACACAACTACAGGGGGTCAGCCTATAGAATACTATCAGTGTACTTCTAATACAATCCAGCAGCAGCAGCGACAAAAACAACGGCCAAACACTTATATTACCAGTAATGCAACATCAAGTAGATCCAGAGGTAACATTTCTATTCATATGTTTGTATTGTTGTTCCAGCATGAATATCAAACTTTGTTTACCTTAATTTGCTAACACTATTTCTTTACAGGTGTTTCACAGTTCTACATTGATATTGGAGACTGTGACTGGTCATGTGAGCATTGTGGTGCTAGATTTTGGTATGGTGAAAGGCTCAAAAGGTCTATACAACAAAGGGTTCGATATAGTCGTTGCTGTGGGGAAGGGAAAGTCCGTCTGCAACAACAAATTGATCCACCAGATTCTATAAAACAATTATTCATGGACAAACATTTTATGGAAAGCATACGCGCATATAACCAAATGTTTAGTATGACATCATTTGGTGCCCAGATAGATGATCGTGTCAATGATGGAAGAGACCCTTATGTCTTTAAAATTTCAGGGCAAATATATCATTAGATAGGAACACTATGTCCACCAAACAATGAAACTCCTAAGTTTTTGCAGTTATACATATACGATACCAAAAATGAAGTTGAAAACAGGCTAGCGAATTTTGGCGGAACAACCTCAGGCAGTTTGAAACCTGAAATTGTTCGACAACTTATACAAATTTTAGACGAGCACAATCACTTGGTGGCATTGTTCAGGAAAACACGTGACATATGTGATCAAGAAAATGTATCTGACTTCACGATTCACCTTTATAATGTCGATGGGGCTCGCGAATACCAACTGCTAACTGCAGACATCCTGGGTGCTATAGTTTTGGAAGATGGACCTAATACCAATATAGATTACGATGTAATCATACAAAAAAAAGGTGCAGGTCCTCAAAGAATTAACAAGGTTCATTCAACATATATGTCATTACAATTCCCGCTTCTTTTTGTATATGGTGAACCAGGATACAACACCAAATTGAGGTTACATACACGTAATGTCAATGGTGAAAAATCAAAAATGTCAATGAACACCAACTATACGTACCAGTTACATGAAAGGCCTCATCTTTATGGGTTACTATTCAAAGGGGGAAGGTTATTTCAGCAATATGTTGTATCAGTATATTGTGCAATCGAACAAGATCGCTTTGATTTTGTAAGAGCAAAGAAAAATAACATTAAAACCGAGTACTTATCAGGTATTTATGATGCAATTTCAAAGGGCGATCGCTGTGGTGCCAACATAGGTAAACGTATAATCCTTCCTTCAAGTTTCACTAGTGGACCGAGGTATATGTACAATCATTACCTTGATGCTCTTGCCATCTGTCGAGTCCTAGGGAATCCTCAATTTTTCATTACATTCACATGTAATGTAAACTGGCCGGAAATCTTTAGATACATGGATCGGTATCCTGAGCTTTCACCATCCGATAGGGCTGACATTATTGATCGGGTATTCGAACAAAAAGTGCAGGATTTTGTAAGAGCTTTAAAAGAAGGCAACCTATTTGGACATGTTACTGGAGGTATGTACCACTTATCCCTCTAAAAAAAATTCTAATAGAACAAAATATATATATATATATATATATATATATATATATATATATATATATATATATATATATATATATATATATATATATATATATATATATAGTGTAGGGTTATTTTCAGAATCAAAAAAAGGTACAGAATTTTTTTAGAGGGATAAGTGGTACATTGGATGTTGTAATAGTAAACCTCTAACCAAATCATATATATATAGTAATTGCCTTTAAGACAATCAACACAGGTTTGGTCATTTTGAAAAATCTTTTTGGGTAAACCTCTAACCAAATCATATTTTGCAATTGCATTGATTGTTTTAAAGTTTATATGACCAAGCCTTCTATGCCAAATCATAGATTCATCCAATGAGGCTTTTGCTACTAGACAAGTTAAACTCTCCTTAGGAACAATGTTCTTTAAATCAACACTGTACATATTGTTCTTTCTAGGAATTCTAAGAAGTACTTGACTTTCATCAGGCATCTTAAAATCTGGAGAAAGTACAAGACATTCAGTCTCACAGAAAAGAACATTATTCTTTTAGTCACACATTTGTGAAACACTAAGGAGATTAAACTGAAGCTCTTTCACAAAGTACACATTTTCAAAATCTAATTTACTGGTTTTGATTGTACCTTTACCAGTAATCTTTCCTTTGATTCCTCCCCCAAATGTAACATATCCTCCATCAAATGATTTGAATTCTGTGAGGTAAGACATGTTGCCTGTCATGTGCCTTGAACATCCAGTATCTACATATCCTTGATCAGCAATATCATTTGAATGTTCCTGCACATATATAAACATATTAGTTTCCCTGGGGTACCCAAGCCATGACTGACTTGGGTTTGCCTCGTGCATCAATGAAATCAAACCTCTTTAGGACTGTTGATGCACCTTTTGATTGGAGTGGTCTCCATATCCAACATGCTGAGGACTTAACAGCATTTTCCCTTTTAACCCATTTTGTGGTCCTTGGTCTGACAGTACTAATTTTGGCAGTACCATTTGGTCTAGCAGGACCTTTTGGTTTTGGTCTCCAATCTTTTGTTTTAACCACAGATTTCTTTTCAATGGGACTTTTCACAACTCTTGGTGCATGTTTGAAAGTATTTCTTGCACCCTTAGTAGTTGGTTTTGAGTTAACAGGCTTATTTGGTCTAACAGTATGATTAACTTTTGGTGTGTTAGACTTCACAAAACTTTTTCTGGGGTTTGTTCCATTTGTTTTAGACCTTGATGTACTCCCAGAAACCCAATTGTTACAATAAGCATGAGTATGATTAAAACTACCACAATAATAGCAGGCCTTATTGTACATAACAAAATCATCACCAAGTTGGTGTGACTTAAGATTGTTCCAATTTCTCTGGCTACCTCTAGGTTTGCTATTACACTTAGCACAACATTCAACTATTTTCAGAACAGTTTTAGCCTTTGTCTTAATCTCTACACTTTTAGGACTGGGTGGTCCTACTTTTTTTCCTTTCTTTGAAACAGTCTCTTTTTCCTCATCATCAAATGTCCAATCTTCAATAATTGGAGCATCTGAGCTCTTATCAGTGAGCACCTTTTTGTTAGAGAGTGAAGCATCATTAGCACTCTCAAAAGGTTCACTTTTCTCTACAGGTTTCTCATTATCTAGTGGTTTATTGGTGAATTCATGTAAACCTGATTCTGCAAGATCTAAACCTGGGGGACAGGGGATTCCTCTGTAAGGAGGTGGACAAGTCTTGTATCCAATCCCAGATTTGATTCTCTTGTTCATTTGATTTTCAACTATCCTTCTATTACAGTCAGAAGCAGTTTCTAATGTGGTAATAGTTAGTTGAATATTATCCTTTGCCAATTTTACTTTAGCAAACTCAGTTCTTAACAGGTTTATTTCAGCATCTTTAAAAAATATTTCCCTATTAAGAATGCCTTTTGTGTCAGAAAAAGTGAGTTCATTTTCCCTAAAGTGGATTATCTGCTTCTCAAGTTTGGCCATACCACACTTATGATTAACTAGGTCTTGATGAGTTTTTCTTTGTTCTACTTTCAGTTCATCATAAAGTTTTATTAAAGTTTCTAATTCTTCAAAAACTTTACAAGTATTAGAACATTTAGTAATTTGTACCTCAGGATTGGTGAAAGCCATTAAAGCCATTTCATTTGAAGTTGACTCCTCTTCACCCATAAAGCTCCAATCAAAACCCAGCCCATCAATAGCTACCATAGCTTTAGGCTCAGTGATTTCCACAGCCTTGCTCTTGTTCTTCAAAGCTTCCCTTGTTCTTGTTCTCAAAGCTTCCTTTGTTCTTGTTCTCAAACCTCTTCCCTTATCATCCTGCTTCTTTGGTCTTCTACACTCTCTTGAGTAGTGACCCTTCATGTGGCAGTTGTAGCACTCCACTTTAGACTTGTCATACCCAGCAGGCTCATTACCATTTATGGTAATCTTCTTTCCAGTCCTCATCAGAAATTTCTTAGCCCTCATGCTAAGAAGTGAAATTTGCCACTTTATGTCCATTTCCTCAAGATCTTCATCATTGATATCTTGAATATCTTCAAAAGTCAATATGGAACCATTGTGTTGTGATGTCAGGAAAGCACAACCGATTGTTTAATCTAGAATTGTTTTGGTACTGCTAGAAGTATTGGCAGTACCAAAATTTGTGTTGGCAGTACCTTCTTCTACACCATCTTTTTCTTCATCTACTATCCTTGAGGTGCTGCGAGATGACACAAAGGCCATATTCCCTGAGCTTGAACTAGTAGACTTCTTCACTTCATGCTCTACTATCTTGAAGTTGCTGTAAAGATCATTAAGACTCATGTGATCAATATCTGGTTTGTTTTTCCAGACAATGACATGCATGGCCCATTCAGAGGGTAAACTCCTAAGGAATTTGGAGTTTAAGTCTTCTTGAGATATCAGCACTTCATGAATGGCTAACTTACTTGAAAGCTTTTGTAGTCTGTTGAACATGCTGTCCAAAGACTCATTTGTTGTGTCTGAAAAGTTTTCAAACTGTTGTTTGAGGAGAGTTTTCTGAGTTTTCATGGTGGCATCATTTCCACCAAATCTAGCCACAATAGCTTGAAAAAGGGTTTTAGCACATTTGTACTTGTTGAAGATCAAGAGCTGGTCATTTGGAATAGACATGAGAAGCATACTCCTGGCCTTAAGATCATTTCTCTTTTGGATTCTTTCTTCTGCGGTAGTTGGGTTCACTTACACATTTGTTACTATTGCATCGTTCACTGTGGAGGTGGTGATTGTAGGTTTGAATGAGTTTCCTTCTTCAATAATCTCCCAAAGTGCATAGTCTTGCACTTGGAAGTATTGCTCTACCCTCAGTCTCCACATCTCAAACTCATTCTGTTTGAGTAATGGAAGTTTTGCAGACACATTGGTTTGAATGTGTTCAACGTCCATTGTTCTTTTAAATCATAAATATCAGCCTAGCTCTGATACCACTTGTGAAGGATTATACAAACACTTGGGATGTTGATCTTAATAATGTGTTTGGGATATTTAGGAATGAATGTGATTTTGTACGCGGAATTTACTATAACACACTTAAAGGAACAAAGGTGGTGAATATGCAAACGTGAAATATTTAGAACAATGAACACAACGTGAATAACACAAAACAATTCAATATTATTTATGAGATAATACGGGTGATCTAAACTATCACCAGGATTACAAAGGTAACCTTGAATCTTTGATTTGTAAAAGGGATTTGTGAATTTGTAACTAAGTTACTAGAGAGGTTGTGATGTTTTAGGATAGTCCAAAGTTTTTTTTGTTAAAAAGTTATTTCTAAGGTGGTGACTAAGGGTTCCTTTTATAGGATAAGGAACCCTTTTTACATGTTGTCAAGTTGCATAAGATAACAAGACTTTTCTAACCTACTATTACAACTTCCAATGTAAAACACTCCATATTATCTACTGCACCACATGGAAGACTGTACTACTTTTACTTAACGTGTTACAATGTACAAAGACTAATAATACAACTAAAATATCTACAAATAAAATATCTAACAACTTGACGTTCAAACTGGCAGGACCTTCTTTAACTAACAGTAACTTCTCACCCAGAAGGTACTGTTAGATTATCTTCAACTTCTTCAAAATGAACTAGCAGACCTAATACTTCATTTGGCAGGCTCTTTGACTTAAGCATTTTATTCTCAACAATCCTCCCCTAATCTTTTTATTCCCTTTAAAATAAACAAGTTTCTTAAGAATAAAATCCATACCTTGAGGATCTGAGGGAACTCTTCCAAAAACTTCACTCTCTATTCTTCCTTTTACTTTCACATTGTTCAAAAATGCTCATCAACAAACTTTGAACAACTTCTGACCTTTCTTTATCTTTATCACACCTTAACCTCTTTTAAATCATGGTTGAAAGAACTTCATAGCTCAGTGGATACTCTTTTTCAGCTAACATAAAGAGCTCAATCCCACTTTTTGTAAAAAGATGATGCACACTGCTAAGACTTAGGAATTCCCATGTGGTGGTAGGATCATGGTATGGAAACTTCCAATGAACATCCTTTGGATCAGGATCATACATCCTATTGAACTCTACCCAAAGTTCTTGTTCCTTAACATCAGTGTTATTCTTAGTGTTTAGCCTGATTTGAATTAAATTCCACAACTCTTCTAAATCAGCTCTATCACATGCCCTTATCAGATTCTCAAAATTTTTGAAGATGGCAGTTTGACCCCCAACCCTGGTTATCTTCCATGCCTTTCCTGACTTATCATGGTGAATCTCCCAATCTATAATAGGGTGTCTAGACCTAATTGGATCAGCATGAATAATTGTTGGTAAAGCAATTATCATTTTACTTACTTGTTCTGGATCCAATTCTGCTTCTTGTTTCTTTTGAGCACCTTTCTTTTTCTTTGAAGGTTTAGCATCAGATGGGATCTTGAACTAACATGTCTTGTAGGCATTAAGATAAAGGAAGTTGATTTCATCATGAGTTTTCTTCTTCAGTTTAGATTCAGTCCAATTAGCTTGACTTCTTAGAAACTTTTTCATGAAAATCACTTGATCTTTCTTAGATGAGCCCACCTTAAAACCTCTCTTCTGGCTTTCCTGAATCTTTTGAAAAATATTATCCAGAGCTGCTTCTTTATATTTTTTGTTGATAAAAGTTTCAAGCTCTGCTGTTTTCTCTTCAGTGTTAAGATTCTTGTCATCCAAAATTAAGTTAGCTTGACCTCTCACAATTGGATCATTGGCAATGATCCATTGCATCTGAGCATCAAATGTTTCCTGAGCAGCTTGAGTGTCAAGAAGAATTTGAGCAACATCCTTTTGTTCTTGCATTTCTGCAAGTAGTCTTGAATCTTCTAAAGCTTTTTGCATTTCTTCTTCATGAAGCTTTTTGGAGACTTCCTCATCTAAAGCCATCTGCACTTGCTCTCTTTTCTTCAACCTTTTGGGCCTAGGTTCATCTTCAACCATAATTTTCTTTCCCTTATCTTTTGGTGTTGGTTCTTGACTTGGAGCAGCAGATTGTTCATCAGCAATAAATAACCTTCCTTGAACAAACAACCCCCCCCCCCTGCGGCTGTGATTCCCTCTTTCTTTTGTAAACATTTTCAGCAGTACCTTTATAATCCATAGCCAACAGCCTCTTAATCTTAGCAGGCTCTTGCTCTGCTTCAGCAGGCTCTTTTGCACTAACAAGCTCTTGCCCTGCACCAGCAGGCTCTTCATCATATACTTGAGTTCCTTCATGAAATTGAAATTGAGCCTCCTCTTCACCTTCTGAACTACCCATCCTCCCCTTTTTGGAAGAGAGACATATGCTTTCTGCATCTGAACTTTAAGAACTAGATAAAACCAACTGTGAAGATCTTTTACCCTTCAGCATCTTCACTTGAGCCTCCAATTTTTTAACCCTCTTAACTAGCTTGGTGTTGATCTTAGAAAATTTTGTGTTCTGACTTTGAAGAGCATTTTCCAAGAGCTGCACTTTCTCCTTTAGTTCCTTCACAGTCTGAGAATCCAGACTTTGATGTTGAGGAGATTGGGATGGTGATGCATGATATGATGGTGATGGTGTTGTTACAGATGGTACTGGTGATGGGATTGGTGATGGATGATGAGATGGTGATATGTATCCAGGTGAAGAACTTGGTGATGGTGATTCAGATGATGGGGATGGTTCTTCAGCATTTTGTGGTAACATTTCCTCAAACAGTGGTACTTCTTCCCCATTAAAACCAATTTTCATATTTGAAAACACCTTGTGTGAAAGTTTTGGAGTTTCATAAGGTGAGTGTGGGGGAAGTAACAAAAGTTTTGATTTGGTGATGATGCATTGAATAAATCTGGGATACATCAAAAACTTTGTTTGGCTATCCACATTTTTAACCAATCCTTCAAAAATATGTTTTGAAAAGTTGAATTTTCTGTTTGTTGCCAAGCAAATGAGAGCTGTAGCCATGTTACCATTAAACTGCTCCCATGAGGTTTTCTTTTGGCTTAAACAATGAAGGATGGTATGGATCAAAAATCTCCATTGTGGGGTAAAATGCTTTTTAAGAAAAGTGAGTTTATTAGAATCTACATTATACCCCATTCTTTCCAAATTTTCAAAGATTTCAGTATCAGGCAATTGACTAATACCATCTGAATCATCCAATCGAAGATGTCTTCCAATGGATGACTCGGTAAGAGTCAAGGTTTTGCTATCCACTTTGGCTTTTATCTTTTGGTCCCCATTTTCAAGAGTTTTAACTTTAGCCGTTTTCCAAAATTGTAACATTTGTGATTCATAAATAGTGGGATTTACATGTAAAGCAAACCTGATGTAAGAATCATTTAGAAAGTCCACTATTTGATGAAAAGATTCCTTATCCTCAGACTTTTCCAAAAATGCTAACTGGTTGTGACGTTTAACAAAAAATAGATCAGCCATGGTGAAGGTTAAGGAAAAATTTGATTAGGATGGTGGGATTTAATTGTGGTACTGGTAGAAGATGAAAGGTGAGTGTTAATTGTGATAAGGACTGATGGAAGATATTATGAGAGATTTACTTTTAACCGACTATGAGAAAATTTATAATAAGTAAATGAAGAGGCGGTTAAAAAGATCTTTTATATGTATAATATAATATAATATAACATCAGAAATTTACAGAATTACCCCAACGGCTAATTTTAACTACCAGACCTAACGGCTATAATTTTAACTGACAGACTCAACGGTTATCTAGCAGTACCATTTTACTCTACCAGTACCAAAATTTGAACTACCAGTACCTTTGATTTTGAAAGAAAATTTTACTTGGCAGTATCTTTGAAATTTTAGCAAAAATCCCTTATAGTTTTTAGCAAACTATCAGCTATCAACGGATTTGTCTTGTCTTTACCAAAAGCCGTTTGCTTTGGACTAGTCAACTATTTACTGTAAAGTATGGTTAGTTAAATACCATATAGTTTTTGGTAAACTATCAACCATCAACGGATTTGATGTGTCTTTACCAATAGCCGTTTGCTGTTGGACTAGCCAGCTCTTAAGTTTGTAAAACTTGGTGAACTGAATACCATCTCCACATCATGATCCTTGTTTTGTTATCAACTTGAGTAACCTGAAATTTGTTAGTTGCTGACCAAAAGAACAGAGTACAAGATGATGACATAGCTTATTCTGGAGTATTATATATATTCAGAAAGGCATGCTGATAGATGATTTCACTTGTTGAAACAAGCATCCAAGATACACAGCACCATTGCCTCTTATAATTCCTCCATCCAAGGAAATTGCACCATCTTTTAGTCCAAGATTGGAGCAATGTGATGATATTGTTAAAGTCAAAGATCAGAAAGCAAAGCACTTGTTTTATTGCATTGAAAACATTGAAGCATCAAGATGAATAAAACAGAGCAAACTTTATACTAGCAGGACCAATTATGAACTGACAGTACCTTTTGACTAACTAGCAGTACCATGTTTAAGAGCCAGTACCATATATTTTATGTACAAAAACACATGTTTTTCAAAGATTAATCATTCCAATACCTGCTACCAGGTATTTAAATCTACCTAAATCAAAAGCTTTGGTGAGAAGGTCTGCAAAATTATTTGCAGAATCAATTTTGACAACTTGAATTAACCTTTTCTCATTGCAATCTCTTATGAAATGGTGTCTGATTTTAATGTGTTTTGTTTTTGAATGTTGAACTGGATTTTTAATGATACATATAGTACTACTATTTTCAATGTAAATAATGGTGTTAAGAAAATTGTACCCATAGTCAAGCAATTGATTTTGGATCCAAAGCACTTGCCCACAACAACTTGCACCAGCAACATATTCTGCTTCAGTTGTAGAGTTGGCCACCATTGTCTGCTTCTTGCATTGCCATGATATGAGTCTGCAGCCAAGAAATTGACATCCACCAGTTGTGGATTTTCTGTCTAGGGTTGCACCAGCATAGTCACTATCAGAATAAGCCACCATGTCAAAAGATGATTCCCTTGGATACCATAGACCCAACCTAGGTTGACCCTTGAGATATCTAAAGATCCTTTTGACTGCTGTGAGATGAGAAACTTTGGGATTTACTTGAAACCTTGCACATACACACATTGGGAACATGATATCTGGTCTTGATGATGTAAGGTACATCAAGGACCCAATCATTGATCTGTAATTGTGCAAATCCACATCTTCACCCTCAGCATCCTTGAGTAACCCCTTTTCTGAATCCATTGGAGTACTTGCAACCTTAGAATCTGCAAACTGAAACTTCCTCAGAATCTCTGCTACATACTTATCTTGGCTGATAAATATGCCTTCATTTGATTGTTTCACTTGGAGACCCAGAAAGAAAGTAAGTTCCCCCATGGAACTCATTTCAAACTTACTATGCATAAGTTTTTCAAACTCCACACACAACTCTTGGTTTGTGGATCCAAAGATAATGTCATCAACATAAATCTGCACCAGCAAGATTTCTTTCTTTGTTCTTTTGATGAACAAAGTTGGATCAATCTTGCCTCTTTGAAATCCATTTTCCAATAAATAGAAAGCCAATGTTTCATACCATGCCCTAGGAGCTTGGTGTAGACCATAAAGAGCCTTGGTAACCCTATACACCTTGTTTGGATATTCTGCATCAATGAAGCCTGGAGGTTGAGAAACATACACTTCTTCTTCAATAGTACCATACAAGAAGGCACTCTTAACATCCATTTGGTAAACAGTGAAGCCTATGAAAGAAGCATAGGCCAAGAATAGCCTAATTGCTTCAAGTCTTGCAACTGGAGCAAAAACTTCTTCATAATCCACCCCTTCTTCTTGAGTATACCCTTGGGCCACCAATCTTGCCTTGTTTCTGATCACAATCCCCCTTTCATCTTTCTTATTCCTGAACACCCATTTGGTTCCAATTGCCCTGTGACCTTTGGGCAAATCAACCAGTTTCCAAACCTTCTGAAGCTTGAATTGAAGAAGCTCTTCTTGCATTGCTTCAACCCAACTTGAATCATCTAAGGCTTTGTTAATGTTTTTGGGTTCAGCCTGTGAGAGAAAACATGAAAACAGGCATATGTTGGCAACTTCATGGTTCTTTTCTTCATAGATAGATGAGATAAACCCTTCTTGGTCTAAAGACAAGACTTGAGTTCTAGTTCTAACACCAGAATCAATGCTACCAATCACATTATCAATGGAGTGATCTTTGAGAATTCTTGTGTTGTGTGTTGTAGGAACTTCATAGGTAAGTGGAAGATTGCCAATCCCCACATCTTCTGGTAAGGAATCATCTGATTGAACATTTAATGGTTCAGCAGTACCAACTTGTGAACTGGCAGTACCATCTGGTGAACTGGCAGTACCATTTCCATCTGCACTACTTTCATGATTCTCTTGACCCTGAGTTCCATGATCATCTTCAACACCTTCATTTGCTGTATTTGAAGGTTCTCCATGACTTGAAGATAAATCCAATCCTTTCCAAATTGGCATCAAGATGTAATCTTGATCTTCAGCTGTTTCAACATTGTCTTCAAAACCTGCATTATCATTAGTATTTGTACCTGTAACAGGCACATAATTCATAGATTCTGAAAGCCTATCAATGTCAAACATCCAATTTGGCCCAATGCCTGCAACATTTGGTAGTTTCTCTTGAAACTCTGATGAAGCGAAAAGTGTACCGCTTTTAGGGGGTCATTTAATCCCTAAATCGTATTTATTTGATCAAATATTGCCCTAAATCGTTCCTTTTGTCATTTTAGGTACTTTGGAGAAGAAATCTGGAAAAGGAAGCATTTTGGACGTTTTTGGAGCATAAAAGTGAAGAAAACGACAAAGTCTCTAAAGCTGCTGGAAAAGTACACTTGACGGCGTCAAGGATTGCTCCTGACAGCGTCACGGCTTGGCAAAAGAGGTGGATATGAAAAATACACGTGACTCGCCAGAAAGTTTTACAATGAAAAGTCTGACGGCGTCACCCTTTAAGGTGATCAAGGCCATCACGGTTTAAGCTAAAGAGAGACGGCGTCAAGCCCTATTCTGACGGCGTCAACCCTTGATAGGCCAGAGCGGATTTTGGAGGACTAAAAAGGGACGGCGTCAGGAAGACCATCCGGGAAACCTAGCCACGGCGAGGTGACGGCGTCAAGATCTATAACGTGACGCCGTCAGCTACTAAGTTCTATATATAGTTTTGCAATTTTTTGTCATTAGTGTGCAACTTTGTGAGGAGAAACCCTAAGACGAATTTTCTGCCATTTTTAAGGGTTTTATACCCTTGGATCTCCCATGTTTAATTGAAGATAAGTAATCATTAATCAATCAATATGTCTATGTGTTGTTTGATTATATCGTGTTCTTGTCTTTTGATTAACATGCTAGGCTAGATTTATCTTGTGTTTGCTTAGATCTAATGAAACCTAACTATTGATTATTGGTTATTAGTGTGTTATTAATTGTATTGGATGATTGTTTATCGATGTTAGGCTTAAGAAAACTGGCTAACCTCCTATACGGTAACTTGCTTGAACGTCTTAAGAAACATGAACCAATGCGTAATAAGGTTATTATGGTTGTATTTAATGCATGAGCGAATTCTAGTGATCCCATGTTAGGAGCTTCTTAGCCGGCTCGACATAGGAGTGAAGTAGGAGCTTGTAGAGTTGGAGAAGTACGTACGCCACCCCACGATTGGTATTAAGGAATACGCCCGTCATCCACGCAATTAATACACACTAATCAACCGGTAAAAGATAGTTAGGGAGTAAGGAAATCTAAGTAAACACATTTCTCCCCATATAAGTTCCACGACCTTTTCATTTTCAGTTATTTTATTTTATTTGCATTTGTAGTTATTTGGGTTAGTTGACTAGCAACTAATTCCACCCACTCCTTCAAACCCGAGATTTTACTTGCTTTCATTAAAACATAAAAAATACAAAAAGAATCTTCCCTCACCCTTAGACCTATTAGAGTAGTTTTTCAATCCTAACGACACTATTCCCCTAGAGAACGATCAATCCCCCGGTACTTGCCACTTCACTATACTACATCGGTCAGGTACACTGCCTGGTGGGGATTGCAAGCTTCTCGAGATCCCTCGAGAGGTAAAACCTATTGTAAGGTCACAAAACCATGCATCAAGTTTTTGGCGCCGCAGCCCGGGGAATAGTTATTGTTTAGGTTGAATTTTTATTTTATTAGGTCTACTCACTAGATTCCTTTCTAGTGAGATTTTTATTTTTCTTTTTATTAGATTTTTTTAGTCTATCTTTTTCTTTGTGCCCTTTGTTTGTAAAACCATTTTCATTTGTCACCATGGCGGATGAAATTCCATTTAGATCATTAACAATAGAGGAACAATTACTTTACACGGATAGATTTGCTTCCTGTTGTTCCAATGAATTTTTAAGTGATCTTAGATATATACAAGAGGAGATGGGTGTAAAGTTTGATAGGTTTGATGAATTATGTGCATGTGTGGCTTCTATTAAACAATCATTGTTAGGATCAACTCCTTTTAATAAGACCCTTTGGAAAAATTTTGAGGAAAGCCTCCTAACCGTGAACCATAAGTTTATTAAATTAATGGGTTCGTATACATCACAACTTGAGGAAACAATTGAGGAGGATTTAGCCGAATACGAGCATATTGAGCAAAAAGACCTAGGTTTTATGATCAATAACTTTGAATCTCAAGGAACACATGATGAATCCTTTAGGCAAATTGAACATAGTAATCATGTTATCGGGGAAGATTCTTATGAATCGGACTTAGAACTTGAAATTGCTAGAGAAGGATTTGAGATACTTAGGAACATGTTTGGGTTAGATTCTACTAAAACACATGATGAGGATATAATTGATATAGAGACAAGGAAGGATGAGGTAAATAACACAAACCTACAAAGTACCCCACAAGTCCTACCATCATTCGAGGCATACACACCGCCCGTGACTTACCCGGAAGAAGTAGAAGGGACTATAGGAACCCCAATTGAAGTAGAACCTTTGGAAGAAACAAAACTAAAAGAAATAGGTTTGAATACTTGTAGTCATAACCTTTCTTTTAGTTCTATGGAAGTTCCTAGTTTTGATGAACCGGAGCCTAAACCAAAACCGTTACCTAATCTTCCATCCTTAGATGTGAACTTAGGAATTGAATTAGGTCCCGACCCACCCATCAAACCATATAGTCCGGATAGTTTTATGTTGAAGGTAGTAGACTCTAAGCCTTGTAGAGAGGAAGCTGACATAGGAGTGAACCATAACCTTTCATACTTACATCACCCATTCATGATTAATCACAAGAAACACTATGGGTTTAAACCGGGTTTATTAGGTCAAGATGGATTCCCAACTAGGAATCTCTTGAAGTTGATAGAAGATGATCCCTTTTTAGGAGAAAACTTTAATTCACCCATTGACCAAAGTGAACTAGGTAAGGTTATGATGAAAGGAGCACACCCCTTTGAGTATATAATTCATCCACCACTCTTTTCTCACGCGGCATACTTCCACCAAGATGGTGTGTATCGCTACTATCACCCGCACTTAATCCTAAGTGTAGGAAAAACCTCTCCTTTATCCGTTAAATAAGGGTAGAGTCAGGCTCGTGACTCGAACAAAAACAAGCGCTTCTTGGGAGGCAACCCAAGCTTTATTTGCTTTGTGTGTTTATTTATTTGTTTGTTTGATTTTATTTGTTTCCGTATGTATGTTTAATTTTTATTATTATTGATTCATGTTCAAAACTAAATTGTGAAAATGCTTTATCTTGTTTTTAACTTCGTCTTAACTACATATAAAGGTATTTTGCAAAAGATAAGTGTAAGGGAAATCCAAATCGGTTTATTAGAACAAATGAACATGAATCATAACAATATTAAATTAACATACATATTAGTATTTGTTTGAGTCAAATGCTTGTATCGAGTCATAATGATGTTTTGCAGGATTTCCAGGAAGTAAGGTATAGGTTTTTCCAGAAATTTTCCGGAAACTTAACATGAGAATTCTGTCAGATCATTTCTGACGGCGTCAGGCATTACAACCTGACGGCGTCAGGTTTTAATTTTATGAAATTTTTGAAAGTTTTGTTTTCATAAAAAGTTTTTATTAAATATCTAACTTATAAACTCCAGGAATCTGCAAAATTATCATTCCACAAGCATTATATCCTTATATAAAATTTATCCCGCCGATGTTATGCAGGTTTTCGTGTTTGTTTTCTCAGGATTAACAGGTTATTTTGGACAAGGAAATGTATGTGGAATCAAGCTTTTGGCGATGCTTTAGTCTTGGAGCTTCTACATTTTATTGGAAGAAGATCTAACCATGTTACCTCTTTATCCACCAAACGAATCAGGGGAGTATTTGATTTCATTCGTTTACCTTATTTACTTTTACATCTTGTTATTTGAACATTGGGGACAATGTTCATCTTAAGTGTAAAGGAGGGGGGGGGGGTAAAGTACGATACTTTAGAGAATGCTATTACGCTTGATTTTTGTTTGTTTAATGGTAGATGTGTAATAAAACTGAGATAAATACCTGTTAGGGCAATTTTAGTGCCAAATTTAAAATTTTTTACAACATATAGGAGTGAAACTTTGATCTTAATGAGCGTCTCATGGATAGGAGTTATATGACTAGCACAAAACCGTACCACTAAAAAATTTTCCACCCCAAATATGTGAGATTCGCCCCTAGAATTGGTAGGAAAAGCATTTATGCTATGATGTGTGTACCGGTAGCACTTAGATTCTAGAACTTGCGTTAGGACCATTCCGAGGCCACAAGTGAGACTACATTCGTGTAGTTAGATTTACTACATGATAAGAGGCATTAGGATTAACCCATTGTTTTACACCTGTGTTTTTGCTATAATTACGTTGGCTACATTGGTTAAGTAATTCTCCCACACCTTTTGCGTTGTACTCATTTTTAGTACACGATACCCCTAGTACACCCCTCAGAGCCTATCTTTTCGTTTCTAACTTTAACCATTTTACTTAAAGGAAGAATTTGTTTACACCCCACTTAAATGTACACCCAAATCGCCTTAGCCTACCTTGTATGCACTCATTTTTAGTGCATTATTGTGACAACATTTGTTTAAACCCTTAGTTAATTATCTAATTGATTACATGGTTGCTAAGTCGAGTCATATCCTTGTACATATTTTTTTGGGACGATTGGGACTCATGGGTAAAGTACTAGTGTAATGGAGTAATGGGGAAGAACAACATTATTACCCCCATATGTGCTAAATATTTTAAAAGTACTCCAAGTGTTTCGATTATCTTAATTCGAGTCATTAGAATAGTTAATTGTAAAGTTATGTAAAAGTTCAAGTGTAAGGGGAATGCAACGCCCCTATGATGTATTATTTTTGATGGTAGGGCAAGAGTGTATGCAAAAAAAAAAAAAAAAAAAAAAAAAAAAAAAAAAAAAATTCAAGAAAAATACAAAAAAATGAGAAAAAGAAATGTAGAAAAAACATACGGACTACCATCCCGTTTCATTTTATGTTTATTTTATGTTTTTGTTATTTTGTTTTTAGCTTAAGTCAAGTCTAGTCTTTGCTTAGCAACGCCATATTGTTAATGTAATTAATCAAGATCTTTAACTCGCCAACAGTAAAATATCCCTTATCCAACAAATCCGTGTTTATCATATCCCTACACCTAACGTTATAACCCGTTTAAAAGCCCTCTTTGATAGTTTATCTTAGGTGCTTACGCCTAGTGGAGGAGTTTTTTGATCCTCTCCCAAGCCTATGGTAATCTATTTGCTATGACAGGTAGTGAGAGATATTATCCGTTTTCATTTAGGAGATATACTTTTATGACACCTGAGAGATGTGAGTATCTAAACACTACTTGTGAGGTGCTAGTTTGTAATCTCCGTGCTTATTATGATTAAAGTGGAACGACTATTTGTTGTAATTACTTTTATATTAGCGTTAAATGACCCCTAACTTGTATTTTGATTAGAATAAAAGCGCATTTGCTTGAGGACAAGCAAATCTCAAGTGTAAGAGTATTTGATGAAGCGAAAAGTGTACCGCTTTTAGTGGGTCATTTAATCCCTAAATCGTATTTATTTGATCAAATATTGCCCTAAATCGTTCCTTTTGTCATTTTAGGTACTTTGGAGAAGAAATCTGGAAAAGGAAGCATTTTGGACGTTATTAGAGCATAAAAGTGAAGAAAACGACAAAGTCTCTAAAGCTGCTGGAAAAGTACACTTGACAGCGTCAAGGATTGCTCCTGACGGCGTCACGGCTTGGCAAAAGAGGTGGATATAAAAAATACACGTGACGCGCCAGAAAGTTTTACAATGAAAAGTCTGACGGCGTCACCCTTTAAGGTGATCAAGGCCATCACAGTTTAAGCTAAAGAGAGACGGCGTCAAGCCCTATTCTGACGGCGTCAACCCTTGATAGGCCAGAGCGGATTTTGGAGGACTAAAAAGGGACGGTGTCAGGAAGACCATCCGGGAAACCTAGCCACGGCGAGGTGACGGCATCAAGATCTATAACGTGACGCCGTCAGCTACTAAGTTCTATATATAGTTTTGCAATTTTTTGTCGTTAGTGTGCAACTTTGTGAGGAGAAACCCTAAGACGAATTTTCTGCCATTTTTAAGGGTTTTATACCCTTGGATCTCCTATGTTTAATTGAAGATAAGTAATCACTTAATCAATCAATATGTCTATGTGTTGTTTGATTATATCGTGTTCTTGTCTTTTGATTAACATGCTAGGCTAGATTTATCTTGTGTTTGCTTAGATCTAATGAAACCTAACTATTGATTATTGGTTATTAGTGTGTTATTAATTGTATTGGATGATTGTTTATCGATGTTAGGCTTAAGAAAACTGGCTAACCTCCTATACGGTAACTTGCTTGAACGTCTTAAGAAACATGAACCAATGCGTAATAAGGTTATTATGGTTGTATTTAATGCATGAGCGAATTCTAGTGATCCCATGTTAGGAGCTTCTTAGCCGGCTCGACATAGGAGTGAAGTAGGAGCTTGTAGAGTTGGAGAAGTACGTACGCCACCCCACGATTGGTATTAAGGAATACGCCCGTCATCCACGCAATTAATACACACTAATCAACCGGTAAAAGATAGTTAGGGAGTAAGGAAATCTAAGTAAACACATTTCTCCCCATATAAGTTCCACGACCTTTTCATTTTCAGTTATTTTATTTTATTTGCATTTGTAGTTATTTGGGTTAGTTGACTAGCAACTAATTCCGCCCACTCCTTCAAACCCGAGATTTTACTTGCTTTCATAAAAATATAAAAAATACAAAAAGAATCTTCCCTCACCCTTAGACCTATTAGAGTAGTTTTTCAATCCTAACGACACTATTCCCCTAGAGAACGATCAATCCCCCGGTACTTGCCACTTCACTATACTACATCGGTCAGGTACACTGCCTGGTGGGGATTGCAAGCTTCTCGAGATCCCTCGAGAGGTAAAACCTGTTGTAAGGTCGCAAAACCATGCATCAAACTCTATGCGCAGATTTTCTTCCACTAGCCTAGTGCAACTATTATACACCCTATAGGCCTTACTTTGCAAAGAATACCCTATCATGTAGCCTTCATCAGCTTTTCCTTCAAACTTTCTGATGCGTGGTTTTGCGACCTTACAACAGGTTTTACCTCTCGAGGGATCTCAAGAGGCTTACAACCCCACCAGGCAGTGTACCTGACCGATGTAGTATAGTGTAGTGGCAAGTACGGGGGATTGATCGTTCTCCACAGGGAATAGTGTTCGTTAGGTATGAAAAATTACTCTAATAGGTCTAAGGGTGAGAGAAGATTCTTTTTATGTTTTTATATTTTTATGAAAGCAAGTAAAATCTCGGGTTTGAAAGAGTGGGCGGAATTAGTTGCTAGTCAACTAACCCAAATTACTACGAATGCAAATAAAATAAAATAACAAAAATGAAAATGTTGGTGAAAACTTATGTGGAGGGAAATGTGTTTACTTAGATTTCCTTACTCCCTAACTATCTTTTACCGGTTGATTAGTGTGTATTAGTTGCGTGGATGACGGGTGTATTCCTTAATACCATTCGTGGGGTGGCGTACGTACTTCCCCAACTCTACAAGCTCCTACTTCACTCCTATGTCGAGCCGGCTAGGAAGCTCCTAACATGGGATCACTAGAATTCGCTTGTGCATTAAATACAACCATAAAAACCTTTAGTACGCATTAGTTCATGTTTCTTAAGACGTTCAAGCAAGTTACCGAATAGGAAGTTAGCCAGTTTTCTTAAGCCTAACATAGATGAACAATCATCCAATACAACTAACAACACACTAATAACCAATAATCAATAGCTAGGTTTCATTAGATCTAAGCAAACACAAGATAAATCTAGCCTAACATGTTAAACAAAAGACAAGAATAAGATAGAATCAAACAACACATAGACATATTGAATGATTAATTGATAACTTATCTTCAATGTAACATGGAAGATCTCAAGGCAAAAAGCCTTGAAAGAGCTGCCAAATTCGTCCTAGGGTTTTCACACACAAAGTTCCCCAAATAAGTTCCACACTAATGACAAAGAATTGCAAAACTATATATAGATTTTTGGATCTGACGGCGTCACGTTATGGAGTGTGACGCCGTCACCTCGCCGCTTTTAGGGTTCCCGGATGACCTTCTTGACGCCGTCCCTCTTTAGCTCTCCAAAATCCGTTCTGGCTTATCAAGGCTCGACGCCGTCAGACTATGAAAGTGACGCCGTCCCTCTTTGAATTATAACGTGACGACCTTGATCAGATTAAAGCGTGACGCCGTCAGAATTTCCATGCAATTTCTCTGGCTTATCATGAGTAAATTTCACATCCACCACTTTTGCCAAGCCATGACGCCGTCCAGGGTTAATCCTGACGCCGTCAAAGGTAACTTCAAGCAAGATTTTGAGACTTTGTCGTTTTCTTTACTTTTATGCTCCAAAAACGTCCAAAATGCTTCCTTTTCCAGATTTCTTCTCAAAAGTACCTAAAATGACAAAAGGAACGATTTAGGGCAATATTTGATCAAATAAATACGATTTAGGGCTTAAATGACCCCTTAAAAGCGATACACTTTTCGCTTCATCAAATACCCTTACACTTGAGATTTGCTTGTCCTCAAGCAAATGCGCTTTTATTCTAATCAAAATACAAGTTAGGGGTCATTTAATGCTAACATAAAAGTAATTACAACAAATATTCGTTCCACTTTAATCATAATAAGCACGGAGATTACAAACTAGCACCTCACAAGTAGTGTTTAGATACTCACATCTCTCAAGTGTCATCAAAATAAATCTCATAAATGAAAACGGATAATATCTCTCACTACCTGTCATAGCAAATAGATTACCATAGGCTTGGGAAAGGATCGAAAACCTCCTCCACTCGGCGTAAGCACCAAAGATAAACTATCAAAGAGGGCTTTTAAATGGGTTATAACGTTAGGTGTAGGGAAAAGAAAAACACGGTTTTGTTGGATAAGGGATATTTTACTGGTGGCGAGTTAAAGATCTTGATCAATTACATGTACTATACAATGTTGCTAAGCCAAGACTCGACTCAATCTTAAGCTAATGAAAGAAAATAACAAAAACATAAAATAAACATAAAATAAAACGGGATGGTAGTCCGTATGTTTTTTTCTACTTTTCTTCTTCTCATTTTTTTTGTATTTTTCTTGATTTTTTTTTTTTTTTTTTTTTTTTTTTTTTTTTTTTTTTTTTTTGCATACACTTTTGCCCTACCATCCAAAATAATACATCATAGGGGCATTGCATTCCCCTTACACTTGAACTTTTACATAACTTTACAAATAACTATTCTAATGACTCGAATTAAGATAATCAAAACACTTGGAGTACTTTTAAAATATTTAGCACATATGGGGGTAATAAATGATGATCTTCCCCATTACTCCATTACACTAGTACTTTACCCATGAGTCCCAATCGTCCCAAAACAATATGTACAAGGATATGACTCGACTTAGCAACCATGTAATCAATTAGATAATTAACTTGGGTTTAAACAAATGTTGTAACAATAATGCACTAAAGATGAGTGCATACAAGGTAGGCTAAGGCGATTTGGGTGTACATTTTAGTGGGGTGTAACAAATTCTTCCTTTAAGTAAAATGCTTAAAGGTCGAAACGAAAAGATAAGCTCTGAGGGGTGTACTAGGGGTATCGTGTACTAAAAATGAGTACAACGCAAAGGGTGTGGGAGAATTACTTGACCAATGTAGCCAATGTAATTATAACAAAAACACAGGTGTAAAACAATGGGTGAATCCTAATGCCTCTTATCATGTAGTAAATCTAACTACACGAATGTAGTCTGACTTGTGGCCTCGGAATGGTCCTAACACAAGTTCTAGAATCTAAGTGCTACCGGTACACACATCATAGCATAAATGCTTTTCCTACCAATTCTAGGGGCGAACCTCACATATTTGGGGGTGGAAAATTTTTTAGTGGTAAGGTTTTTGTGCTAGTCATATAACTCCTATCCGTGAGACGCTCATTAAGATCAAAGTTTCACTCCTATATGTTGTAAAAAATTTTAAATTTGGCACTAAAATTGCCCTAACAGGTATTTATCTCAGTTTTATTACACATTTACTATTAAACAAACAAAAATCAAGCGTAATAGCATTCTCTAATCGTACTTTTACCCCTTTACACTTAAGATGAACATTGTCCCCAATGTTCAAATAACAAGATGTAAAAGTATAAAGTAAAAGAATGAAATCAAATACTCCCCTGATTCGTTCGGTGGATAATGAAGTAACACGGTTAGATCTTCTTCCAAGGAGAATGTTGAACTCCATGACTAATGCATCGCCATAAGCTTGATCCAAAAACATTTCCTTGTCCAAAATAACCTGTTAAACCTGAGAAAACAAACACGAAAACCTGCATAACATCGGCGGGATAAATCTATATATAAGGATATAATGCATGTGGAATGATAATTTTGCAGATTCCTGGAGATTATAAGTTATAGATTTAATAAAAACTTTTTATGAAAACAAAACTTTCAAAAATTTTCAGAAAATTAAACCTGACGCCGTCAGGTTGTAACTCCTGACGCCGTCAGAAATGATCTGACAGAATTCTCATGTTACGTTTCCGGAAAAATTTTGGAAAAACCTATACCTTACTTCCTGGAAATCCTGCAAAACATCATTATGACTCGATACAAGCATTTGACTCAAACAAATACTAATATGCATGCTTATATCTCATTGTTATCGTTCATGTTCAATCTTGTTCTTAAAAACAAATTTGGATTTCCCTTACACTTATCTTTTGCAAAATACCTTTATATGTAGTTAAGACGAAGTTAAAAACAAAATAAAGCATTTTCACAATTTATATTTGAGACATGAACAGTAAACAAAAAGAATAAGAAATGCATACGGAAACAAATAAAATTAAATAAACAAACAATCAAACAAATAAAGCAAATAAAGCTTGGGTTGCCTCCCAAGAAGCGCTTTTCTTTATTAACGAGTCTTGTAGCTAGACTCAAAGTCACGGGTTCTACGTTTTTCCGTTCCGCATAAAAAATATGGTTTTAAAGCATTGTATCACTCTTTCATCCCACTTGTATTCCGGACCTAAGGCCAAACACATCGAATACTTAACTCTAGCCCTTCCTTGGTTATCGTTATCAACCTCGAGTGCTGGGATATTATCGACATCAAAGCCCTTAATGCCCTTAAATTTTGGTTCGAACTTAGAGAAACGAGACACATTATGGGGCATCAGGTACTTGATGCATCCTATTTCGCTGGAGAATGTAACACTACCTTCATCCTTATCATAAATTGCTTGGGACGTTCTTATGAAGGGTTCTCCTAAAACTATCTCGCCTAAATACGGGTCTATAATCCCCCTTATATCTTCTAGGATCACAAAATCACATTGGTAAACGAAATCTCCAATAAAGACGTGTAAACCACTTGCTATACCTACAAAATTGCACATCTGATTGGGGTCATACGGGTCTTGTCTAGGGTTCAACTCATTGCTCATGATCCAATTATAGTAAAGCCTAGACATGAAATTCATTGGTGCCTTGAGATCAATATAGGTATGTTCCCTAAACATGTGACCAATCATGCATGGAACCTTCACATTAAAATAACCCCCCTTTCTAATCCATGGGTACTTACGATTTTTAGCGGGGCAAGGACATTTAAAGATAAACTTATGGTGACTTAATCCTTCTAGAATTGGTGAGGAATTGTGAACTAACCTTAAGTCATCTCTAAGCTCAATCTCACTGCTCGTGCTAAGGCGGGCGAGTCTCTTCTCTCTATCAATTAACTCATTAAGCTCATTGAATGCCTTAATCTCCCTATCCATAGTGACGAACCAATTACGAACAAACACACAAAGAAAGTAGATAGACTAAAGAAAACCTAGAAAAATAAAATAAAAATCTCACTAGAAAGGAATCTAGTGAGTAGACCTATAAAATAAAAATTCAACCTAAACAATAACTATTCCCCGGCAACGGCGCCAAAAACTTGATGCGTGGTTTTGCGACCTTACAACAGGTTTTACCTCTCGAGGGATCTCAAGAGGCTTACAACCCCACCAGGCAGTGTACCTGACCGATGTAGTATAGTGTAGTGGTATGTACGGGGGATTGATCGTTCTCCACTGAGAATAGTGTTCGTTAGGTATGAAAAATTACTCTAATAGGTCTTTATCTCAGTTTTATTACACATCCACTATTAAACAAACAAAAATCAAGCGTAATAGCATTCTCTAATCGTACTTTTACCCCAACCTAAGCAATAACTACTCCCCGGCAGCGGCGCCAAAAACTTGATGCGTGGTTTTGCGACCTTACAACACGTTTTACCTCTCGAGGGATCTCAAGAGGCTTACAACCCCACCAGGCAGTGTACCTGACCGATGTAGTATAGTGTAGTGGTAAGTACGGGGGATTGATCGTTCTCCACAGGGTAAAAGTACGATTAGAGAATGCTATTACGCTTGATTTTTGTTTGTTTAATAGTGGATGTGTAATAAAACTGAGATAAAGACCTATTAGAGTAATTTTTCATACCTAACGAACACTATTCCCTGTGGAGAACGATCAATCCCCCGTACTTACCACTACACTATACTACATCGGTCAGGTACACTGCCTGGTGGGGTTGTAAGCCTCTTGAGATCCCTCGAGAGGTAAAACCTGTTGTAAGGTCGCAAAACCACGCATCAAGTTTTTGGCGCCGTTGCCGGGGAATAGTTATTGTTTAGGTTGAATTTTTATTTTATAGGTCTACTCACTAGATTCCTTTCTAGTGAGATTTTTATTTTATTTTTCTAGGTTTTCTTTAGTCTATCTATTTTCTTCGTTTCTTTGTTCGTAACCATTACCATTAGACATCATGGAAGATGGTAATATCCTTGATCCCAACATCCCACCACCACAACAACAACCACCACCTCCTAGAGCCCGTACTTTAGGAGAGTACTCCCGTCCTAGTCACCATGGCTATCGAAACACCATTGAGCTCACTCAAGGAGCCAATGTCACACCCTTGCGATCCGACACCATCCGGTTGGTGCAAAGCGGATGCGCATTCCATGGACTTTGTTCCGAAGATCCTAATCAACATCTCAAGGACTTTCTCAAAATTGTTGATTCTATAGACCTCCACGCATCAGTTTTATTACACATCCACTATTAAAAAAACAAAAATCAAGCGTAATAGCATTCTCTAATCGTACTTTTACCCCAACCTAAGCAATAACTACTCCCCGGCAACGGCGCCAAAAACTTGATGCGTGGTTTTGCGACCTTACAATAGGTTTTACCTCTCGAGGGATCTCAAGAGGCTTACAACCCCACCAGGCAGTGTACCTGACCGATGTAGTATAGTGTAGTGGTAAGTACGGGGGATTGATCGTTCTCCACAGGGAATAGTGTTCGTTAGGTATGAAAAATTACTTTAATAGGTCTAAGGGTGAGAGAAGATTCTTTTTATGTTTTTTATATTTTTATGAAAGCAAGTAAAATCTCGGGTTTGAAAGAGTGGGCGGAATTAGTTGCTAGTCAACTAACCCAAATTACTACGAATGCAAATAAAATAAAATAACAAAAAATGAAAATGTTGGTGAAAACTTATGTGGAGGGAAATGTGTTTACTTAGATTTCCTTACTCCCTAACTATCTTTTACCGGTTGATTAGTGTGTATTAGTTGCGTGGATGACGGGTGTATTCCTTAATACCATTCGTGGGGTGGCGTACGTACTTCCCCAACTCTACAAGCTCCTACTTCACTCCTATGTCGAGCCGGCTAGGAAGCTCCTAACATGGGATCACTAGAATTCGCTTGTGCATTAAATACAACCATAAAAACCTTTAGTACGCATTGGTTCATGTTTCTTAAGACGTTCAAGTAAGTTACCGAATAGGAAGTTAGCCAGTTTTCTTAAGCCTAACATAGATAAACAATCATCCAATACAACTAACAACACACTAATAACCAATAATAATTAGCTAGGTTTCATTAGATCTAAGCAAACACAAGATAAATCTAGCCTAACATGTTAAACAAAAGACAAGAATAAGATAGAATCAAACAACACATAGACATATTGAATGATTAATTGATAACTTATCTTCAATGTAACATGGAAGATCTCAAGGCAAAAAGCCTTGAAAGAGCTGTCAAATTCGTCCTAGGGTTTTCACACACAAAGTTCCCCAATAAGTTCCACACTAATGACAAAGAATTGCAAAACTATATATAGATTTTTAGATCTGACGGCGTCACGTTATGGAGTGTGACGCCGTCACCTCGCCGCTTTTAGGGTTCCCGGATGACCTTCTTGACGCCGTCCCTCTTTAGCTCTCCAAAATCCGTTCTGGCTTATCAAGGCTTGACGCCGTCAGACTATGAACGTGACGCCGTCCCTCTTTGAATTATAACGTGACGACCTTGATCAGATTAAAGCGTGACGCTGTCAGAATTTCCATGCAATTTCTCTGGCTTATCATGAGTAAATTTCACATCCACCACTTTTGCCAAGCCATGACGCCGTCCAGGGTTAATCCTGACGCCGTCAAAGGTAACTTCAAGCAAGATTTTGAGACTTTGTCGTTTTCTTTACTTTTATGCTCCAAAAACGTCCAAAATGCTTCCTTTTCCAGATTTCTTCTCAAAAGTACCTAAAATGACAAAAGGAACGATTTAGGGCAATATTTGATCAAATAAATACGATTTAGGGCTTAAATGACCCCTTAAAAGCGGTACACTTTTCGCTTCATCACTTTCCTAGATGATCTTTGGTATTGAGAATAGTGACATGACATCCAAAAGGTCTCATAAAACTTATAGATGGTGTTCTACCAAAGAAAAGTTCATAAGGAGTCTTTTTATGGGGTTTAATCACAAGAACCCTGTTCTGCACATAACAAGCAGTACCTACAGCTTCAGCCCAAAATGAAATAGGCAACTTAGAGTCTACTAACATTTTTCTAGCAGCCTCTATTAGTGTTTTATTTTTCCTTTCTGCTACTCCATTTTGCTGTGGGGTTCTAGCTACACTAAATTCTCTTTTTATTCCTTTTTCTTTGCAAAATTCATACATAACCCTATTCTTAAATTTTGTCCCATTGTCACATCTAATTACTTTCACTTTCTTATCAGCTTGGTTTTCTACCTCAGTTATATAGGACTTAAGGATCTTACTAGTTTCATCCTTAGTTCTTAAAAAGAAAACCCAAGAAAATCTGCTGTAATCATCAGTAACAACAAGACAATATTTTTTACCATTCAAGCTACTCACAGAAGTAGGACCAAAAAGGTCCATATGAAGCATGTATAAAGCATGAGAAATTGAGTTATGGGTCTTGGGCTTACAAGAAGCTCTATGTTGTTTTCCTTTAAGACAATCAACACAGGTTTGGTCATTTTGAAAAATCTTTTTGGGTAAACCTCTAACCAAATCATATTTTGCAATTGCATTGATTGTTTTAAAGTTTATATGACCAAGCCTTCTATGCCAAATCATAGATTCATCCAATGAGGCTTTTGCTACTAGACAAGTTAAACTCTCCTTAGGAACAATGTTCTTTAAATCAACACTGTACATATTGTTCTTTCTAGGAATTCTAAGAAGTACTTGACTTTCATCAGGCATCTTAAAATCAGGAGAAAGTACAAGACATTCAGTCTCACAGAAAAGAACATTATTCTTTTTGTCACACATTTGTGAAACACTAAGGAGATTAAACTGAAGCTCTTTCACAAAGTACACATTTTCAAAATCTAATTTACTGGTTTTGATTGTACCTTTACCAGTAATCTTTCCTTTGATTCCTCCCCCAAATGTAACATATCCTCCATCAAATGATTTGAATTCTGTGAGGTAAGACATGTTGCCTGTCATGTGCCTTGAACATCCAGTATCTACATATCCTTGATCAGCAATATCATTTGAATGTTCCTGCACATATATAAACATATTAGTTTCCCTGGGGTACCCAAGCCATGACTGACTTGGGTTTGCCTCGTGCATCAATGAAATCAAACCTCTTTAGGACTGTTGATGCACCTTTTGATTGGAGTGGTCTCCATATCCAACATGCTGAGGACTTAACAACATTTTCCCTTTTAACCCATTTTGTGGTCCTTGGTCTGACAGTACTAATTTTGGCAGTACCATTTGGTCTAGCAGGACCTTTTGGTTTTGGTCTCCAATCTTGTGTTTTAACCAATAATTTCTTTTCAATGGGACTTTTCACAACTCTTGGTGCATGTTTGAAAGTATTTCTTGCACCCTTAGTAGTTGGTTTTGAGTTAACAGGCTTATTTGGTCTAACAGTATGATTAACTTTTGGTGTGTTAGACTTCACAAAACTTTTTCTGGGGTTTGTTCCATTTGTTTTAGACCTTGATGTACTCCCAGAAACCCAATTGTTACAATAAGCATGAGTATGATTAAAACTACCACAGTAATAGCAGGCCTTATTGTACATAACAAAATCATCACCAAGTTGGTGTGACTTAAGATTGTTCCAAATTTCTCTGGCTACCTCTAGGTTTGCTATTACACTTAGCACAACATTCAACTGTTTTCAGAACAGTTTTAGCCTTTGTCTTAATCTCTACACTTTTAGGACTGGGTGGTCCTACTTTGTTTCCTTTCTTTGAAACAGTCTCTTTTTCCTCATCATCAGATGTCCAATCTTCAATAATTGGAGCATCTGAGCTCTTATCAGTGAGCACCTTTTTGTTAGAGAGTGAAGCATCATTAGCACTCTCAAAAGGTTCACTTTTCTCTACAGGTTTCTCATTATCTAGTGGTTTATTGGTGAACTCATGTAAACCTGATTCTGCAAGATCTAAACCTGGAGGACAGGGGATTCCTCTGTAAGGAGGTGGACAAATCTTGTATCCAATCCCAGATTTGATTCTCTTGTTCATTTGATTTTCAACTATCCTTCTATTACAGTCAGAAGCAGTTTCTAATGTGGTAATAGTTAGTTGAATATTATCCTTTGCCAATTTTACTTTAGCAAACTCAGTTCTTAACAGGTTTATTTCAGCATCTTTCAAAAATATTTCCCTATTAAGAATGCCTTTTGTTTCAGAAAAAGTGAGTTCATTTTCCCTAAAGTGGATTATTTGCTTCTCAAGTTTGGCCATACCACACTTATGATTAACTAGGTCTTGATGAGTTTTTCTTTGTTCTACTTTCAGTTCATCATAAAGTTTTATTAAAGTTTCTAATTCTTCAAAAACTTTACAAGTATTAGAACATTTAGTAATTTGTACCTCAGGATTGGTGAAAGCCATTAAAGCCATTTCATTTGAAGTTGACTCCTCTTCACCCATAAAGCTTCAATCAAAACCCAGCCCATCAATAGCTACCATAGCTTTTGGCTCAGTGATTTCCACAGCCTTGCTCTTGTTCTCAAAGCTTCCCTTGTTCTTGTTCTCAAAGCTTCCTTTGTTCTTGTTCTCAAAACCTCTTCCCTTATCATCCTGCTTCTTTGGTCTTCTACACTCTCTTGAGTAGTGACCCTTCATGTGGCAGTTGTAGCACTCCACTTTAGACTTGTCATACCCAGCAGGCTCATTACCATTTATGGTAATCTTCTTTCCAGTCCTCATCAGAAATTTCTTAGCCCTCATGCTAAGAAGTGAAATTTGCCACTTTATGTCCATTTCCTCAAGATCTTCATCATTGATCTCTTGAATATCTTCAAAAGTCAATATGGAACCATTGTGTTGTGATGTCAGGAAAGCACAACCGATTGTTTAATCTAGAATTGTTTTGGTACTGCTAGAAGTATTGGCAGTACCAAAATTTGTGTTGGCAGTACCTTCTTTTACACCATCTTTTTCTTCATCTACTATCCTTGAGGTGCTGGGAGATGACACAAAGGCCATATTCCCTGAGCTTGAACTAGTAGACTTCTTCACTTCATGCTCTACTATCTTGAAGTTGCTGTAAAGATCATTAAGACTCATGTGATCAATATCTGGTTTGTTTTTCCAGACAATGACATGCATGGCCCATTCAGAGGGTAAACTCCTAAGGAATTTGGAGTTTAAGTCTTCTTGAGATATCAGCACTTCATGAATGGCTAACTGACTTGAAAACTTTTGTAGTCTGTTGAACATGTTGTCCAAAGACTCATTCGTTGTGTCTGAAAAGTTTTCAAACTGTTGTTTGAGGAGAGTTTTCTGAGTTTTCTTGGTGGCATCATTTCCACCAAATCTAGCCACAATAGCTTGAAAAAGGGTTTTAGCACATTTGTACTTGTTGAAGATCAAGAGCTGGTCATTTGGAATAGACATGAGAAGCATACTCCTGGCCTTAAGATCATTTCTCTTTTGGATTCTTTCTTCTGCGGTAGTTGGGTTCACTTGCACATTTGTTACTATTGCATCGTTCACTATGGAGGTGGTGATTGTAGGTTTGAATGAGTTTCCTTCTTCAATAATCTCCCAAAGTGCATAGTCTTGCACTTGGAAGTATTGCTCTACCCTCAGTCTCCACATCTCAAACTCATTCTGTTTGAGTAATGGAAGTTTTGCAGACACATTGGTTTGAATGTGTTCAACGTCCATTGTTCTTTTAAATCGTAAATATCAGCCTAGCTCTGATACCACTTGTGAAGGATTATACAAACACTTGGGATGTTGATCTTAATAATGTGTTTGGGATATTTAGGAATGAATGTGATTTAGTACGCGGAATTTACTATAACACACTTAAAGGAACAAAGGTGGTGAATATGCAAACGTGAAACATTTAGAACAATGAACACAACGTGAATAACACAAAACGATTCAATATTATTTATGAGATAATACGGGTGATCTAAACTATCACCAGGATTACAAAGGTAACCTTGAATCTTTGATTTGTAAAAGGGATTTGTGAATTTGTAACTAAGTTACTAGAGAGGTTGTGATGTTTTAGGATAGTCCAAAGTTTTTTTTGTTAAAAAGTTATTTCTAAGGTGGTGACTAAGGGTTCCTTTTATAGGATAAGGAACCCTTTTTACATGTTTTCAAGTTGCATAAGATAACAAGACTTTTCTAACCTACTATTACAACTTCCAATGTAAAACACTCCATATTATCTACTGCACCACATGGAAGACTGTACTACTTTTACTTAACGTGTTACAATGTAAAAAGACTAATAATACAACTAAAATATCTACAAATAAAAAATCTAACAACTTGACGTTCAAACTGGCAGGACCTTCTTTAACTAGCAGTACCTTCTCACCCAGAAGGTACTGTTAGATTATCTTCAACTTCTTCAAAATGAACTAGCAGACCTAATACTTCATCTGGCAGGCTCTTTGACTTAAGCATTTTATTCCCAACATTTGTTAATATCATGTATGGCACTGTTTGGGTTATGGTTCATCAAAAATCATTACAATTTTGTAACTTTTAGATTTTTGGTTTTTAATTTTTATATTATTGTCATTTTTAAGATCTTTGAACAGTTAAAGTTGTTGTATCTTGAAGTCTAATTGGTTCTTGTGTAACTGGAAACTTTTTATTTAAACTGATGGTTCACGAAAATTGTATGTGGCAACTGTATACAAGGTTTAGAAAGACGTGGTGCACATGTACTGGTAAGTGTTTATAGATATAAAGATACGATGCACATGTGTTGGAGTTTGAATGTATTCACAGTACATATGTATTTTATTGTTACCAAGGCTTAAACTTAATAGAGTGCATATGTGTTTTTATTGTTTCTAGTGAATTTGTTGACTTCTGTGCATATGTGTTTTTATAGTTTTGGAGTTAAATATATTGAAAGTGCATATATGTTTTTAGTTATGATATAAAGATTTTTTGTGTTTAGTTCTATTTTAAGTGTGCACTTGTGTTTCGTGGTTACAGGTACGAGTATGATGAGCAATATGAAGAGTGCACATGTGTTTTCTACATACTATCTAGCGATAAGATAGTTAAGCTAAAGATTTAAAGATTAAAGACACAAGTGCAGCCGCAGATACAAGTGCACATATACATACAAAGAAATACAAAGTGTCCAACGATGGAAAATACATGTGCATATATGACAACATTTTTGCTTTTAGAAATTTGTATTTGAAGTGTATTATCACATGATTATAATTTTTGTATACAATGTTTTTGTTTTAAATTGTAAGCAATACATGTAAAATACTTTTGTTTGCCATTCCATGCACTACAAACATACGTAAATTTACATTATCTAAAAAAACACATATGCACCTTACCAAATACACGTAAATTTAACACTACAAATATACGTAAACATACATTATATAAAAAACACATGTGCACACAATGTATTTCCAAAAGCCAAAAAAAAAAAAAAATCCTAAAATTTAGGAACTAAAAAAAACGTTTTATATTAAAAAAATTCAAAAAGAAAATAAAAAAGGTAATTTTACCATGATACCCTTTTGAATTAAATAATAACAATTAATATCCAAAAAATTCTGATTGATTGATGTTGGTTCTCGCAGTTCTGTACATTTTTTTTGTTCTGAAAAGAACCCTTCCCTATATACCTTAAAGTAGAAAACAATAAGTACAAATCAGGACCATTAGATCTATTAATGATGATGTCATTTGATCAATATTGGTTGAATGGCATTTTTGTAAATTATTTTAATTAGGATGGCAAAGTGAGTCATCAATCCAAATTGTAACCGTCCATTTTTCGAACTTGGACAACATATTAACGTACGTTTCACTTTGAATTTATCTCCCAGATATATATGTTTTGCATTGTTTCATCTTTTGACGTCAATTTTCCCCCATTTCTCTATTTGATGCACATCCAATGAAGAGCTTTTTTTAAACATTATTTTATTAGCTATGATACACAAAACTACTAGAAGTGATATAACTTAATAAATCACCTACAAATCTAATAACAAAATTTAAAAAATTTATGAATAAACCATTGATACGCTAATTATACATATATAGTAACACACAATTTTTATTGGTACATTTGTAGTGTCACTTATATGTATAAAGTGACACATCAAATTTTTTGACACGTTTGTGGTGTGACACTAAATTTCTTGATGGATATATAGCGACACATTAAGATTTTAGTATATTTGTAGTGATACTAAATTTCTTGATACACTTATACTGACACACTAAAATTTTAGTACATTTTTAGTGATACACTACCAGATTTTAGTACATTTTTAGTGACACACTATGTTTTATCACACAAATTTGTGATACACTACCAAATTTTAGTACATTTTTAGTGACACACTATGTTTTATCACATAAATTTTGTGATATTTTTGTAGTGACACACTATTTTTGTGACACGTTTCTTTTGACAAATTAAGTCTTTCGACACACTTAGTTTCATGATATATGTATAGTGACACACTAAATTTTTTGACACATTTTTTTGTGACACACTAGGTTTCCGTATATTTGTAGTAACACACTAAGTTTTTCGACACATTTTTTTGTATAAATTTTATTATATGGGAATAGATTTTAGAAAAATACCTTATAAAAAGATAAGAAAGTTATAAATTAATTGCCTACTCTTAGTTTAACACTTTCTTTCTTTAAGACACTCATGCGCTAAAACTAACGATCAAGGCTAAACCATATAAAATGTCTTATAATGCTTGTAAATACGTGGGCTATTATCTAAAAACGTCTGGCGAAGAGAAGAGTATAACTGAAAATTTCAAATACTACAAAGTGACTTATGGGTTCACAAGTATGAGAATAACCCATTTTTACATATGAAAAAAATAAGTGACCCATGTTTGCAAAAAAAAATGAAAATAACACCATATTTCTACAAAAAGCCCAAAAACGTCTGCAGAAGAGAAGAGACAAGATAGGATTATTCAAAGACATATACATGGGTCAATTGTTAGTCGTTGTTTTAACGAGAGAGAAAGAGAGAAATTAATGGGGTGTAAATTGTTAGGTGATGGTAATACCGAATATACCCTTATGATTTCATTTATTATTTATTTTTTTCATTTAAATCATAAATTCCACATGACATTTCAAATTCCAAATGGCAAAATATTATTGATACCTATTGTAATCTGTTTTAAAGTGTTCACTACATGAACATATATATATATATATATATATATATATATATATATATATATATATATATATATATATATATATATATATATATATATATATATATATTGTGTACAATAAAACAAACAAAATTTAGTAACTTTAACTAACTAACTTTCCTTTTCTATGATAAATCATGCAGTTTTATACACAATAGAATTCCAGAAACGTGGGCTACCACATTGTCACACTCTACTATGGCTACATTCAAAGGACAAAATACAATCACCTGAAGATGTGGACAAATTTATTTGTGCATAATTACCTGAAAAGACAACAGATCCGGAAGGGTATAAAGTTGTGTCTGAAATGATGATGCATGGCCCATGTGGAGCAGCTAATCCAAATGCTCCATGTACGGAAAAAGGTAGCTGTACAAAGAACTTTCCAAAAAAATTCAACGACAAAACATTTTTTGACAAAAATGGTCATATACATTACCGAAGAAGAAAAACTGCTGCTTATGTGATGAGAAACAAAGTAAAGCTGGATAACACGTATATTGTTCCATACAATAGACAACTATGCCTTATGTTTCACGCACATATAAATGTTGAATATTGTGGATGGAGCATGTTGATAAAGTACTTATTCAAATACATATCAAAAGGAAGTGGCAGAATTGCAGTACGAATCGGAAGATCACTTGGGCAGCCATCAACAACAGCAAACGCTCCAAGGATCCATGTTGATGAAATCAAAAATTTTATAGATGGCCGCTTTATATGTCCTCATGAAGCTTGCTGGAGAATATTTAACTTCCCGATACAGCACTGAGAACCAGCCGTCCAGATTCTCGTTGTTCATCTTGAAGGTACGCAAAAGGTCAGTTTTCGTGACAAAGAACCTTTGGGAAACGTTGTCAGTGATGATGGAAGAACATTGAAAACACTTACTGAATGGTTTGCATTCAATAATTCATATGAAGAAGGGCGACATCTTACGTACTTAGATTTCCCTTCTGACTTCGTTTGGTATGAAAGTTCAAAAACATGGATGCATAGAAAAAACTGGACAAGATCATCAATTGGAAAACTCGTGTACGTGCATCCTGCTGCAGGAGAACTCTTCTATTTCAGAATACTTTTATGTCATTAGAAGGTGTAGGATCCCACGAAAAACCATTGTAATAATCCTCATTAATTAATAGTAACCTCGAATTACTGTGTAACAAAACCCATTTTTACTGGGAAATTTAAAATTTTTCTTGATATATTGTTTTCACCACGTCACGACATCACAACAATTACCAAATAACAACACTAGTTCTCGACGTGTTTTACGAAACATACTTATTTCACAACGACTAATAGTTCACAAATCGCCATTTACACAATTACAAATTATAGTTAAAACAAATAAATCTATAACTTAACCACAATTATTACACACTAATTACCATTTCCCTTCAATAATTCTTTGCAAACCAAACGGGTTAAAACTCCAACCCATCACCATACACGACACAGGCCCAACCTCCAAAACCCATTTGCCCTTTATCATTTTATGTGTAATCGACACTTCACAGCCCTCCAAAAATGACTCATGTGCTCTCGAATCTGAAACACAACCCTCGAATATTTTTACCTCACCTTCATCACCACCCACTAAACTCCATGTGAGCCAAACCTTGGACCTAGATGTCGAGTATTTCCATGGTATCCAAAGTCACTTTGTTTGTCCCATTTTACCCAAACCGTGTACCCAAAAATCACAAAACCCAACCATTCGAACCACGACTTTTCCTAAGATATTCTAAGGATATTGTTAACCTAATAAGACGTTTAGAGGAAGGATTAAACAACAGAAAATTTATATGGCTCGTTAGCTTCATTTTGAAAACTCGCATGTATACAAAACGTGTATACATATAACACAACAAATAAAGATAAGGTTTATCTCATTCATGAAATCTTCCCAAAAATCTCCTATTGTCAGTAAACTACCTATGTGTCCTCTCCTCTACAGTGGAACTCAATGATTGATTGGAGAGTCAAATAGTCAATAAGAAACGTGTGAAATACTTCTATATAGTCTACCCTTCATTTGGCCATCTACACTACTCACCTCACCCTTCTTTCACTCTCACTAATCACCTTAGAAGCCCAGCAACTCTTGTCTCAACCCAGGAAACATCGGATAAGAAATAAACATGTAGAAACATAGTTCGAACTTAACTAGTAAATTGCTTACTTCGTCCTTGTGATCCTTCGAACCCCACTCACTTTTCATTCTTATCATTCCCACTAATATCCTTAGAAGCTCAGAAGTTCATACATCTCTTGGGGAGCAAACGAATAAAAGCAACCCAAAACGTAAAGACGTAGCTCGAGTTAGCAAGACTACTGTCCTCATTCTCGTACTCTATTCGACCCCACGCAAGTCTCCACCACCTTCAAAAGGGTGTAGTAAGTACTCATTAAATCTCCTTATTTCATTTCTCACATGCACAAAAATCACCCATGCATCATCACTTTAGTTATTCGAACATATCATTTTTTTTGTATTATTAGTACGTACAATGAAGTTTGCAAACCCACAAAGGGGTGACAAACCTCCACTGAGGAAGATTTAGAACAACACTCACACTTTACTAGTACGTATAATATGATCACAACCCACTTTCACAACAAAAATATCACACCATGCATTGTTTCTTCATTTCGTTCGATCATATATAATGTCACTTAGTTACACTCGTTATTTTATGCGTACCCAACATGAGTCGAGCCTCCACTGTGAAGGCTTGAGAGTCACCACTCACTCACGTTTAACACATTTGTTGCATGCATACATCGAACAGACATATATTCAACTCCCACATGTAAACCGGAAAAACATTTGGATATAAAAACAGTCCCAAGTAGCCTACTAAATGACTTCATATCTCACGATATGACTTAAGGACCATGCCCTTTTCTTTACACGACCTGTTAGCCCACACTACTAACTACACTTCTCGTATAAACGACTCATGGAAATACTTGTGTTTCAACCACTAAAAACAGCCAAGTTAAATCGCCAAAAACCGTTTTCAAAGTAACAAAAATAGCGAGTGGGTTCTATAACCCATTAAGCTGTGTACAAGCGAATGATATAAAGTGACTATTGGGGCTTTTCAGTATAAAAACAGGATGATAAAAACAAGTATTTTGAAACAACCCAACTCACCTCAACGTGTACAAATCAAAACGTGTTAATGGGCTAGCCATTTGGCGCGTTAAAGGCCCATTAGTAGTAAAAATAAGCAAACAACCAAATAAGCTGTTAAAATAAGCTTCTTTTATCTTAAATATAACTCAAAAAAATGCGCCAACTTTTTCCCACCTTATTTGTCACTTTTGGACTAAAAATGTAACGCGACCTAATTTGAGGGACTGAAACTGCCAACTGTGAAACTTATGGACTGAAGCTGTGAAAACAGATTATAGAGGACTTAAATTGACATATCATTGAACTCCAAGCCTTATATGGACAAATATTGGACTATTATGGACTTTGGAACTTAACCGAGGACTAACGATGTGACGCAAGCACAGTTAAGGTAAAAAGTATAAAATCTAGAAAGGACAAGGACCAATTAATTTCACTTGACATTCTTACTTTATTTTTTATTTTTCACCCCTCACTTCATATGCATTTTACATTTTAGTTGTGCATTATTTAAGTTCGTTATTAGAAATTTAGCGATTCACTTTGCATATCATTTCAGCATATTTTGAGGAGATAATATTTTGAGTCGAGTGACATAAGAATCAAGATAATATCATATATGATATTATATTTTTAACTTGAGGCATTTTAAGCATATCACACTCATATCACCGATCAAATCGTTATACGATTTCTCACATCACACTCACTGTTAGTAGTAAGTCAGAATCTTAGACTTCCCTTATATTCAGGTTTCATATCGAAGACGTTTCCGTGATCGTTTCCATAGATCTAATAATTCTATCTTGTCAGATACGCTCCAGGTGAGTCGTGGCCCCTACTTTTAATACTTGTTTTTAATAACACTTTTGGGGGAGATACATGCTTTAACTGTTTTAAGTTACTTATATATTTTGAAAACTCTCATGATTTACTCAAAATCATCAACTATGCTTTACGTGTTTGAATCACCCTTGAGAGGAATATATGTTCGTTATATGTGCAAATTGCTTGCTTAGCTTAAACACTGAATTTGAAAGATAACATTTTCAAACTACTTGACATAACACGATACTGAGACTCATTGTATGCATTCATATAACAACTGAATGTACTGTTAACTTTCTACGATATTTCTACATTTCACTGGAAATAATTGCCAAGAATAAAATACGCATATTTCATGAACCCTGAAACCTATATTGCCTAAGTTTACTTTATTGCCATAAAGTCCCTCGATCATGAGCCATTAATCACTGCGGTGAGCGCGAATATAGTGAACAGCTTCGAAAACCTTTTAGAGGCTGACGACCTATCCCACTAAATACTTGGACGGAATACCTATATGGTTAGTCGTATTTAGTCGCGATCCACTATATTTGAGAAAAATAGGAATTGGCAAATCACCTATTACATGAGGGCAAACCTTTCGTCATTAATTTGATGAACACCTCCGTTTTACGGTACACTGTTAACGTTTTGCGTGTCATGAGGCTTAGGGCAATATAACCTTATGAATATATGTATGTTTCATATATATTAGGATACAGCTGTATTTAGTAACCACCACTCCACACTGATAGATTTCAGACACTAGATTAATATTTTCACTATGTGTTATGATTATGAATCATGTACTTGAACCTTAGTTGTTATCATATGTGACTTAATTGTGAATTCTACAAAAGACAAACCAAAATGCTTGGTATATCGTTACATTTAAAAGTTGACCCAACATACTATTTCAAGCGTTTAACAACGTAACTCATCTTCATTTATAACTTGAAATTTATGATTCTGGAGATCATACATGATTTACTTGTGGATCTTTATTCAACACAACTTGTTATTTATTTCATGAAGAACTATTATTTATTTCGACAATCACTATACACCTTTTAAATTCATTGAAAGAAAGTTATTTTTTATCAAACTCCACGAACTCACCAACCATTGTGTTGACGTTTTAAGCATGTTTATCTCAGGTAATTAACGGAGCAGGACAAAACACGGACCAGGCATCTTATACTCTGATAAATAAACTGGTGTAAAATCAAATATGTCATTATTTCCAAATTACCACACTTTTGTGGGATTTTCAAATCAGATATTTTCCTTTTATACCAAAACTATTATTTCGAATGACATATAACTTTCAAAACGCCTAATCTGGACCGTTTTTCTGAAATTTTAACTCGATCCTCACCGTAACACCCTAATTACTTTTTCGCTGCCACTAAACAAATTAGGGGGTGTTACAGTTTGGTATCAGAGCCTATGGTTATAGAGAACCAAATGTTTTCAAACATTGAACTATAACCACATTTTCAAAATAAATGATTCTACACCTTATCATCTTATGCCTTCTATGTCTGCAGACTGCCGTGCTCAATACATTACCTACTAAGATTGTTTTGCACTAATCTTTACATGCTTAATGTTTACTCTTCACACATTACACACCGTATTATTTCACACTCAATGCTATACCTTAAACGTATGAATATTCATAATTATTATTTTCGATTGCTACAGTACCATGTCTTCCAAACTAGACGATATCACCAAGACTATCCCTCCCACTATCCATGCATCACCTACATACCAAATTACACCAAATACTGAAGATCCTTATGTACAAGTGTCACAACCCCAGCCCGACATAGAACTCACTCAGAAATCACCTCCGTCATCACCTACTCACTCACCTCCACGTCAGAAACTTAGGAGAGCAACCGAATCTTATTCAGATGAAGATTTGATTGGTGGTCAACCAACATTTGAATATGGACAGAGTTCACAACAAGAAATGACTTGGAAGAATGTTAACCTAAATTCTCCACTACCCAATACCTCAGATTTCTCCATGCCAGATGCCCCAAACAATGTATCCTCACCCAATTCTCCTGACTACAATGTAGACACCCGTGACTCCATGTGGATTCGCCTTCACCGACACACCAGCATACTAAACGCTCACTCTGAACAACTAAAAGAGTTACATCCATTACGATTTGAATGGTATGACCGTAACATTGATACTCTGTTCAAGAGGACCGATGCTGAGAGACGAGAAGTGTTTGGTTTAGGAGTGAATATTGGTAACATAAAGGACAATTACGAACAGGAACTTAGAAACTTGGATGCCAGAACCCGCTGTTTGGGTAGAGGCCATACCCAAACACACATTAGGATTAAAGACATTGAAAGAGCATTATGGTTGGCTAGAGACGCAGCAAGAACCCAGAGCCAAAAGATTGCAGCTTTGGAAAACATGTTAGCTAATCAGATAAATGCGTGCCAGGAACGTTTCTCAGCCATGGAAGCTGCACAACTGGATCTTGAGGCAGAAGTTAGACGTCTACGTCAGAGACATAACTGATCTTAAGTATCATTGTTGTACTCAATAAACCAAATAGTTTTGGTTAGTATTTCATGTAATTCGCAATAATTTTGTAACTCTCAGAAATTGTAATCGACTTTTAAGCCATGACAGTCTTTTACTATCTTATCATTTTGTTGTAAACAAATTCCTTCCACCAAGCCCTAGTATAGTGCTATAAGTACAAAGAGCAATGCAGAATTTCACCAATTGATACTCTTTTAGGTAAACAAATAACCCACGTAAATCAATGAGACATTAATAAAAGACCTTGTGTTGGTTGTTGTGCAAAAATCAATCAAACAAGTTATTAGAGTTATGTCAATTTTGATGATTTTATTCAAACTTACTATGACATTATCGGTAATTGTACATCAATATATACCACGACTAAACAATAACCCATAGAATTCCAAGAACAAATTTTCAGAAGAGAACTTGATGAATGAAGAGAAAGTTGTTGAACTTCAGCTTTTGTAGAAAAATCCGTTTGTTCCTTAGCAATCCCATACCAAGAGATGATCATTATTTTACAATGCTAACCAGACACATCGTATTTCTATGATCTTCAGTTGGTTTTGATTTTGTATTGAGATCACATTGTTAGCAATAATATGCAAATACCTTATTATTTGAAATTATTCTAATGATAAAGTGAATACTAAATCAGTGTTTCTTGTTGTAGTCATTGAAGATGGCCAACATGAGCAACACCCATACCCCCTCAGCACTTACCACAACCATGACTCCTAAAACCATCAGGGAATTTGAAAACAATATCGTTACAGTGATACATGAAGTGACTACAATAGTTCATCCGAGAAACAACGACATAGACAAGAAAGAGAAAAGGATGGCTATACCTTGTAGAGACAACCATGAAAGTTTCATGGGGCGTAGGCCAGTTCGCCTAAAAGATTCAAGAAAGATGACTAAACCTATCCGCACATGTGCCCAAAGGATTAGGCAAGATTTTGCACTTAAGAAAAATAACCAAAAGCGAAAACTCGAAAAGAAAAGAACCTTTATCCTCAACGAATGCGAATTTCACAACGACATCTGTACCCGCAATCACCTACAAGATCGCATCGACTACCATCGCCAACAAAGATCCAGACAAGAAGTTTGAGAGAACAACCTAACAACCCTTACTACTAGGGACAACTACCATGGGAAACAGCCTTTGTGTTAGAAATGCAAGATGCATCATACCAGACAATGCATTGCAAAATGCGGGAAATGCCAGAAAACAGGCCACAAGACAAGAGATTGCAAAGCCATGGAAGGAAATGAGCAACCCTCGTCCATAAAATGCCACGGATGTGGTGGAATAGGGCATTACAAGAGTCATTGCCCAAACTACAATGTCACCTGGAAGGCCAAGGTTGATGCAAGAAAATGAAGACTCGTTAAAAGACTTCAATAGTGTCGAGAAATGACACCTATGTTTAAGCAGAAGAATAAATTCCTGCTGTAATAAAAATAAACCCTAGTTTAAGATTTCCTAAGTTGTATTTCCTTATGTACCTTGCCTTAGGTTTGATGGATGTAACCTAAGAGAAACAACTATCTTTCTACCGTATGAATCTCTATCTTGTAATATTTCAGTAATTATCATAATCTACGTCTATTTCCATTTCTATTCCACTCTTCCTATTCATAGTTGATATGTAACAATACCTTGATACCACCCTAGGAATTTGACTAAAAACCATATTTGATCAAACAATAGACTAATACCACATTGTAAGAAACTTTCATCCAAAACCTAAGTTTATACCAAGAATATCCAAATATCACTATAAAAATTCCTGACTCATCCTCGGAATATGAACAAAAACTTTATAATTCTTTTGAAAATAATCATAGGGTGTCCGACTTTGTGACGGAACCATTATAATTGAACCATATAAAACTTTTTGAAGAAACATAAATACCATAATGACTGAACCAAGCGTTACATCATTTGGTCCTCAATTTAGAAAGAATCATATCATAAATGGAACAGTTATCTTTTCAAAGTCTTTAATAACAATTTTCATTCCAAAACAGAATCTCGAGACAAAATATATTGTTCATAAATCAACCCCAGTAAGGTCTACACTCATTACCTATTACTTTATTATAAGAAGTCGAGAAAAGTTCGAAGTTAGAAACTACAAGAATTCACAACAATATGTGACAAACACAAATAACATAAATTTCATTAAAAACCATGAAAATTAATACATAGCGAGATGATTAACATCGGAAGAGCTAATAGTACAATGAACACAATATAAGGCATAGAATCTTCGATAGGTTGGCCCACCATAGCAACAAAAACCACCACCAACCCAACGATAGCAAGAGCCACCACAGGATGAATCATCTTGATTGTTCTGCGTCGAAAGTACAACGAAATATTAAAAGCTACAACGAAAAAAATTCGTAAACGCAAAAGTAAACGAGTTTTATTCCACACTTGATAAAGGTTACATAGAAACACCACAAGGACCTATTACAATCGACACTAGTTTAAAAGCTATTACCCCCAACACTTATCCACCACAACGGCTAGGATGGTGAGGGGTACGATGACCAACAAATATCCGATCAGGTGGCCGGAATCTTCGCCGGGAAGGAGAGCTAAACAGGTGGCAGCAAAGGCGATGAACATGGTGGCGAAAACAATGGCGAACGGCGGCATAATTGTTTTGTGAAAAGTGGAATGAAAGAGATGGAGTGAAAAGGTGAAGTGGGGAGGAAAAAGGGGAAAAGTAAATAGGGTATTAATAGGGAAAAACTAGCCGTTATTTTACTATTCACAATCATTAAGTTTCAAATCACTACCATTAAAAATCCACTAGTCTCAACCACTAGAACACTAGACATTTAGTGTTAAATACTTCCTACTCTCGACCGTTATTTTCAATATTCATAGCCCATGAAATCATTAGTTGACCAAACATTCAAATTTATTTCGTCTAAGTACGAATAAATCTAGTTGGATCTCGTCTCTTTGATATTCAAATAGAAATCTCTCGACAACATCTTCCATAAACTCTCATTCCTGAACACCACATTCTTCAACACCTATCACGGACTGAACTTCGGGACGAAGTTCAAAATTGAGGGGTGGATACTGTAGGATCCCACGAAAAACCATTGTAATAATCCTCATTAATTAATAATAACCTCGAATTACTGTGTAACAAAACCCATTTTTACTGGGAAATTTAAAATTTTTCTTGATATATTATTTTCACCACGTCACGACATCACAACAATTACCAAATAACAACACTAGTTCTCGACGTGCTTTACGGAACATACTTATTTCACAACGACTAATAGTTCACAAATCGCCATTTACACAATTACAAATTATAGTTAAAACAAATAAATCTATAACTTAACCACAATTATTACACACTAATTACCATTTCCCTTCAATAATTCTTTGCAAACCAAACGGGTTAAAACTCCAACCCATCACCATACACGACACAGGCCCAACCTCCAAAACCCATTTGCCCTTTATCATTTTATGTGTAATCGACACTTCACAGCCCTCCAAAAATGACTCATGTGCTCTCGAATCTGAACACACAACCCTCGAATATTTTTACCTCACCTTCATCACCACCCACTAAACTCCATGTGAGCCAAACCTTGGACCTAGATGTCGAGTATTTCCATGGTATCCAAAGTCACTTTGTTTGTCCCATTTTACCCAAACCGTGTACCCAAAAATCACAAAACCCAACCATTCGAACCACGACTTTTCCTAAGATATTCTAAGGATATTGTTAACCTAATAAGACGTTTAGAGGAAGGATTAAACAACAGAAAATTTATATGGCTCGTTAGCTTCATTTTGAAAACTCGCATGTATACAAAACGTGTATACATATAACACAACAAATAAAGATAAGGTTTATCTCATTCATGAAATCTTCCCAAAAATCTCCTATTGTCAGTAAACTACCTATGTGTCCTCTCCTCTACAGTGGAACTCAATGATTGATTGGAGAGTCAAATAGTCAATAAGAAACGTGTGAAATACTTCTATATAGTCTACCCTTCATTTGGCCATCTACACTACTCACCTCACCCTTCTTTCACTCTCACTAATCACCTTAGAAGCCCAGCAACTCTTGTCTCAACCCAGGAAACATCGGATAAGAAATAAACATGTAGAAACATAGTTCGAACTTAACTAGTAAACCGCTTACTTCGTCCTTGTGATCCTTCGAACCCCACTCACTTTTCATTCTTATCATTCCCACTAATATCCTTAGAAGCTCAGAAGTTCATACATCTCTTGGGGAGCAAACGAATAAAAGCAACCCAAAACGTAAAGACGTAGCTCGAGTTAGCAAGACTACTGTCCTCATTCTCGTACTCTATTCGACCCCACGCAAGTCTCCACCACCTTCAAAAGGGTGTAGTAAGTACTCATTAAATCTCCTTATTTCATTTCTCACATGCACAAAAATCACCCATGCATCATCACTTTAGTTATTCGAACATTTCATTTTTTTTGTATTATTAGTACGTACAATGAAGTTTGCAAACCCACAAAGGGGTGACAAACCTCCACTGAGGAAGATTTAGAACAACACTCACACTTTACTAGTACGTATAATATGATCACAACCCACTTTCACAACAAAAATATCACACCATGCATTGTTTCTTCATTTCGTTCGATCATATATAATGTCACTTAGTTACACTCGTTATTTTATGCGTACCCAACATGAGTCGAGCCTCCACTGTGAAGGCTTGAGAGTCACCACTCACTCACGTTTAACACATTTGTTGCATGCATACATCGAACACACATATATTCAACTCCCACATGTAAACCGGAAAAACATTTGGATATAAAAACAGTCCCAAGTAACCTACTAAATGACTTCATATCTCACGATATGACTTAAGGACCATGCCCTTTTCTTTACACGACCTGTTAGCCCACACTACTAACTACACTTCTCGTATAAACGACTCATGGAAATACTTGTGTTTCAACCACTAAAAACAGCCAAGTTAAATCGCCAAAAACCGTTTTCAAAGTAACAAAAATAGCGAGTGGGTTCTATAACCCATTAAGTTGTGTACAAGCGAATGAGATAAAGTGACTATTGGGGCTTTTCAGTATAAAAACAGGATGATAAAAACAAGCATTTTGAAACAACCCAACTCACCTCAACGTGTACAAATCAAAACGTGTTAATGGGCTAGCCATTTGGCACGTTAAAGGCCCATTAGTAGTAAAAATAAGCAAACAACCAAATAAGCTGTTAAAATAAGCTTCTTTTATCTTAAATATAACTCAGAAAAATGCGCCACCTTTTTCCCACCTTATTTGTCACTTTTGGACTAAAAATGTAACGCGGCCTAATTTGAGGGACTGAAACTGCCAACTGTGAAACTTATGGACTGAAGCTGTGAAAGCAGATTATAGAGGACTTAAATTGACATATCATTGAACTCCAAGCCTTATATGGACATATGGAAAAATATTGGACTATTATGGACTTTGGAACTTAACCGAGGACTAACGATGTGACGCAAGCACAGTTAAGGTAAAAAGTATAAAATCTAGAAAGGACAAGGACCAATTAATTTCACTTGACATTCTTACTTTATTTTCTATTTTTCACCCCTCACTTCATATGCATTTTACATTTTAGTTGTGCATTATTTAAGTTCGTTATTAGAAATTTAGCGATTCGCTTTGCATATCATTTCAGCATATTTTGAGGAGATAATATTTTGAGTCGAGTGACATAAGAATCAAGATAATATCATATATGATATTTTATTTTTAACTTGAGGCATTTTAAGCATATCACACTCATATCACCGATCAAATCGTTATACGATTTCTCACATCACACTCACTGTTAGTAGTAAGTCAGAATCTTAGACTTCCCTTATATTCAGGTTTCGTATCGAAGACGTTTCCGTGATCGTTCCATAGATCTAATAATTCTATCTTGTCAGATACGCTCCAGGTGAGTCGGGGCCCCTACTTTTAATACTTGTTTTTAATAACACTTTTGGGGGAGATACATGCTTTAACTGTTTTAAGTTACTTATATATTTTGAAAACTCTCATGATTTACTCAAAATCATCAACTATGCTTTACGTGTTTGAATCACCCTTGAGAGGAATATATGTTCGTTATATGTGCAAATTGCTTGCTTAGCTTAAACACTGAATTTGAAAGATAACATTTTCAAACTACTTGACATAACACGATACTGAGACTCATTGTATGCATTCATATAACAACTGAATGTACTGTTAACTTTCTACGATATTTCTACATTTCACTGGAAATAATTACCAAGAATAAAATACGCATATTTCATGAACCCTGAAACCTATATTGCCTAAGTTTACTTTATTGCCATAAAGTCCCTCGATCATGAGCCATTAATCACTGCGGTGAGCGCGAATATAGTGAACAGCTTCGAAACCTGTTAGAGGCTGACGACCTATCCCACTAAATACTTGGACGGAATACCTATATGGTTAGTCGTATTTAGTCGCGATCCACAATGTTTGAGAAAAATAGGAATTGGCAAATCACCTATTACATGAGGGCAAAACTTTCGTCATTAATTTGATGAACACCTCCGTTTTACGGTACACTGTTAACGTTTTGCGTGTCATGAGGCTTAGGGAAATATAACTTTATGAATATATGAATGTTTCATATATATTAGGATACAGCTGTATTTAGTAACCACCACTCCACACTGATAGATTTCAGACACTAGATTAATGTTTTCACTATGTGTTATGATTATGAATCATGTACTTGAACCTTAGTTGTTATCATATGTGACTTAATTGTGAATTCTACAAAAGACAACCCAAAATGCTTGGTATATCGTTACATTTAAAAGTTGACCCAACATTCTATTTCAAGCGTATAACAACGTAACTCATCTTCATTTATAACTTGAAATTTATGATTCTGGAGATCATACATGATTTGCTTGTGGATCTTTATTCAACACAACTTGTTATTTATTTCATGAAGAACTATTATTTATTTCGACAATCACTATACACCTTTTAAATTCATTGAAAGAAAGTTATTTTCTATCAAACTCCACGAACTCACCAACCATTGTGTTGACGTTTTAAGCATGTTTATCTCAGGTAATTAACGGAGCAGGACAAGACACGGAGCGGGCATCTTATACTCTGATAAATAAACTGGTGTAAAATCAAATATGTCATTCTTTCCAAATTACCACACTTTTGTGGGATTTTCAAATCAGATATTTTCCTTTTATACCAAAACTATTATTTCGAATGACATATAACTTTCAAAACGCCTAATCTGGACCGTTTTTCTGAAATTTTAACTCGATCCTCACCGTAACACCCTAATTACTTTTCCGCTGCCACTAAACAAATTAGGGGGTGTTACAGAAGGGTTTTAGATCATTCTCTGACATACGCAAAGTAAACAACAAAGTTTTTCCTACATACCGAGCAGCATGCCAGGCGATGGGGCTACTTAAGGACGATAGAGAATGGGAGATAGCATTGGAAGAAGCAGCTATTTCAGCAACAGCATCAGATTTACACAAACTGTTCGCTCACATCTTGCTTTATTGCGAAGTTGCAGACACCGTGAAATTATGGGAAAAGCATTAGACACTGATGATTGACGATATTCCAGCAAAGGCATCTAACATGACTCATATAAAGAATCTTCATATCAATGATCCAGAATTGAAAGGATATGTTCTATATGAGTTAGAAATGATATTCAACAACTGCTCCAAATCAGTCACAGATTTCGGTCTTCAATTGCCTCCAAAACATCTGCTAGACGACTTAAACAACAGACTATTGATGGAAGAAAAAAATTACAATCGTGACGAGCTTAAAGAAGAAGTTGCACTTGCTATTAAAAAACTCAATTCAGACCGACAAAGAATCTACAATCTTATTGTTAGCTCATGCAATAACAATAAGCAGCAGTTAGTTTTCGTATATGGGCATGGAGGAACAGGCAAAACTTTTTTGTGGAAGACAATAATTAACAAGCTGCGTTCAGAAGGAAAGATAGTACTAGCAGTTGCATCTTCTGGAATTGCTTCTTTGTTGCTTCCATCTGGCCGAACAACCCATTCAAGATTCAAAGTGCCTCTTGAATTAACAGATGAATCGATGTGTCATGTTAAAAAAAACGCTAGTTGCACAGCTACTATTAGACACAGACTTGATCGTTTGGGATGAAGCCCCAATGAATGACCGAAGATGCTTTGAAGCACTTGATCGAACTCTTAAAGATGTTCTCAGCAATCCAGATAAACTATTTGGTGGGAAATCAGTAATGCTAGGTGGCGACTTTAGACAAACATTACCAGTAAAAAAGAAAGGCACAAAGTCAGATATAGTTGCTGCATCAATAACCTCTTCATACCTTTGGCGACATTTCAAAGTATACAGGTTGACACAAAACATGAGGCTTCTACAAAGGGAACTTGACGATAATGAAAGAAACAAAACGACACAATTTTCTACATGGTTACTAGACATAGGAGATGGTAAAATAGGAAACCCTAATGAAGAAGATGCACAAAATGCCACTTGGGTCACAATACCTGAAGAATACCTAATTCCAGATACCAGTGAGGGTCTATGAATGCTTATTAACTTCATCTATGACGAACAGACATTGGAAACACCCACTGCAGAAATCTTACAGAAAAAAGCAATCGTATGTCCTAAGAATGAAACAGCGGATGCAATTAACACTGAAATTCTGTCATTGGTCAAAGGAGAAAACACAACTTACATAAGTTCTGATGAGGCTATTCCTCTTGGAAAAGACGGTGCTGCAAATGAACTACTCTATCCACCGGAATTCCTAAACATACTCAAATTTCCCGGTTTCCCACCAAACAAACTGTCACTTAAAATTGGAACACCGATTATGCTACTTCGCAATGTCGATTTAGGATGTGGGCTATGCAATGGAACAAGAATGGTTATGACACAACTATTTTCAAACCTAATACAAGCAGAAATCATCACAGACTACAGGATTGGAGAAAAAGTTTTTGTTCCAAGAATTATGTTGAAAGCCACAAATCCCAACATGCCTTTTATCTTCAAAAGAAAACAGTTTCCAGTGAAGGTTTGCTACGCAATGACAATCAACAAGAGCCAGGGACAGTCTCTAAGCAAGATCGGAGTTTACCTACCTGAACCTATATTCGCACATGGCCAACTTTATGTTGAACTCTCACGAGCTACAACGCCCAACGGTCTCAAAATCCTTACAAAAACACACACTGACCACCCACCCAACACAACCAAAAACATAGTATATAAAGACTTTCTCAACACAATTGCTGAGACAGAGGTTTAAGTTGCCACTATTATATTGCACAATATACTAAACATGAATGTTAACCTTAGTCTTGCTTTGCATCAACTTACCCTTTCTTTTTTTTTCTTTTTTTTTTCTTCTATAAATTGCATTCAATAGAGTTGAAAACAAGAACGGTTCCATTTTTTTTCTCTTTTTTTTTTTAATTTTTTATTTATTTATTTATTTTTGTTTATTTATTTATTTATTATTTGTTTTTTTCCTTTTCTTTTTAACTTATCTTTCTAATATTTTAATAACTTGCTTATTGCAGCATGGCACTAACACGAATTGAAGAGCTTAAAGCTGGAGACAGAGAGAAAATAATTGAGTTCAAAGTATACCGTGCATGGACGGCTCGAGATCCTCCAAATACAACTGAGAAAGGTTATCATGCAATCTTATTAGACAGACAGGTAATTTACATACTTAATATTATGCAAACAGCACTACATTTACTATATTCTAACAATACTTTATATACCTAGGGAACTGCAATACAAGCCAACATGCTAGCTGCCGACATACATCATTTCAAACCTATTCTTATAACTGGCCTAGCATACCGTGCATCAGAGTTTCATTGTATTAAAACAGAAAACTGGCAACAAACTCTTCATAACAAAACCTCACTTTCATTTACCAAGCTGAGAAAATTGGACCCTATAACATCTGAATCATTCCCACACCATTATTTCAACTTTGTATCATACAATCAGTTGCCTAACAAAATCTTTGGCCCACGCGACAAAGGAAAAGAATATCCAGTTCTTACAGGTACCAATAAACAACTTTAAACACCTTCAGTTACCATAATAACAAAAAATATGTATATCTATGACCATGTATAAATGTGCAGATTATATTGGATATTACATTACATCCGGAGAACCACGCGACATTGGAAATCCTAACAAAACTCAAACAAGACTACGCAAAGTGGAAATACAGAATCTAAAGTACGTCATTTTTATAAAAAAACAAAAAAAAAATTATGTATAAAATAGATTAAATGCATAACATACATATTCAATTATTTACATCAACAGTCGTAATTCCATTGAATTGACATTATGGGACGAGCTTGCCGACAGATTTGAAAAAGAAGCTATTGAAAAACTAGAAAGGCCAATAATAATAGCTGTAAGCTCATGCAGGGTTTCAAAATATCAAAATAGAGGTACTTTTAGTAACATTCATATAATAAAAGGCCTTATTTATAAATAAATATAACAAACATTATATATCTAACTGTTTGCTATTTATAGATCTACAGCTATCATCCACACCAGCAACATACTATTACATAAATCCTAAGATACCCCAGCTTGAACAATATATAGCAGAGTAATATTCGTATATCCATACCAATTATTATACATGGTTTAATTCTAAATTTATTTACTTAAACCAATATGCATATGCAACAGGTACAGAGCACTTTATGAAGAAAAACCACCCTTATGTGTCACCAGGTACCGTTTACAAGACATCGAACAGGAAAGAAACAAAAACCGCATCCCATTTGCAATACTACTTACACATAATCCAGATACCTACAAGGTCTGTTACAACAAACAATGTCCGTTTATAGTTTACCATCTATTACATAAAACACCTATATATGATATATCTATTACATACTTACACATAATCCAGATACCTACAAGGTCTGTTACAACAACAAATGTCCATTTATAGTTTACCATCTATTACATAAAACACCTATATATGATATATCAATTTCCATTCTTTATTAGGGAGTCCGGTTTAGTTGTGAAGCAACAATAATGGAGCTAAATAAAGACAGAGGCTGGTACTACACTTCATGCACTTTTTGCAACTTCAAAGGCTACAAAAATCAATGGAAACTATTAATGCAAACAACATGGAGTTATACCAGCTCCTAACTACAGGTAATCAAATAACAAATATACCACTTATTTTTTCTGCACTCACTTACTGACCTAATTTATGCATACAAATACAATTTCAGAGCAATTCTTACAGATGACAGCACAACAGCACAATTTATATTCTTTACACCTATGGCAGATGAATTTGTTGGTGATTGTGAAAATTTGGTTGCATCAAATCAGAATGGTGACCCACGCCATTTTCCAGAAGAATTAGAAGCAATTGTTGGAGCAAAGCATACAGTTCAGTTTCATTATAATCCAAGTTGCAGACAAGGATCCGTTGAATTTGTGGTTGATGAAATATTTGGTAAAACATGAATGGCAAGACAAATTGGAAGAAAATCTTCAGGTAATCATATCCATTTAACAGCACAGTTTGATATACAACTTATAAGATTTTCAAATCTAAAAAAACTAATGACGAAACAACCTAATTTTTACATTACAGTTCCCGGAGCATCAGCAACAGCTTTAGCTGTTATTGACACCATTCCAGCAACAACAAGCGTAACCATAATGGAACAACAACAGAAGCCTATAGAGCAAGGAGAATATCCAAAAGGTAAGCAACTTTGACAATCAATATAACTTAGCATAACACATTAAATATGATCTAGAATACCGAGTTAAATTTTTTTAAACTACTATAGAATTGCCAACACCAAAACCAGCATACACCAGTATGCAGGACAGACCAACAACACAAATAGCATTGGATATAAACAACTATGCTCCAGAAGTAACGACAACCATTATTGAGGAACCAACGCACGAGAATCTAACAACAGAAGAAAAACAAACAGATAATAAACTTTTCATACTTACCAAATAACTAATGAAACTAAAAAATTAATCTTAAACCATACGTTATTTATTTTCTTATTTAATTTTTTTTCTCACTCTTACAGACATGGCGACACCACCACCAGTATACTCAGGAATGCAAACTAGATCCAAAACAGACACAAGCTCAAGTGTTGGTCAAAAAATAGCCAAACAACCACTCTTCACAGAAGAACCAATGGACAGTAAAAAAAAAGAAGCCATAATATGAAAGGTGCACGCATACTATTTTGCTGCTTAACTGATACCTTCTAAACTTTAGCCTGCCAGTCATGGCCAATGGATTTTGTACCCTTTTGCTACTTAACTGCACACGTCTAAAGTGCAACCTACCAACAGTTACCTATGTAAGTAAGTATCACTACTAGAACTACTCATGGCCAATGACATATGTAAATACCTACAAGTACTAGCATCAATTCTGTTAAAGTAGGTTTGTGCATTGAACAGATGGTTCGGTCTATGTTTTGTATAACTATTACCAACATTCATGTAAGCATAAGATTCATGTTCAATGGTAGTCAAACCTATATTTGGTGCAACAATTATTTTTGTAATCGCATCTGTTACCACACTAAAAACAAATATATGAAATACCAATATTGAATTGACACTCACAGGTAGAATCATTCTGCAAATTCTTATATCAAATAACACATAAGTACCTTGAATCCCATTATTGACTAAAAATAAAATAAAATAAAATAAAATCCCAAACGATATGCAGCAAAATGGTTTGAATCATAGTTACTTCAAATATGAAACAGCAATTAAACGAATCTTGAAACACAAAAGAAATGAAAAAATTAAAATACCCTAATTTGAATTTGCTGATTTCTTTCAATACATCAATAGGTGAAGCGCTTCTTCTTCTTCCACGAATATTCACACTAAACCGAGGTTGGATCGAACTGAACAACATTTGGCGAACGGGCCTTCGGACAAAAAACACTAATGGATCGAATCAAATATCCCATCCAAACGAATGGTCTATGATGTTCTATTATCAACTTTCGATAAAGATGAAAACCGACAGTATTAGTTACTTTATTTTATTTTTATTTTTTTTATTTTTTTGCCAATTGTATGATGCACCTTTTCCACCTCATTCTCTTTTGTATTAATCAAACCTTTTTTATTTTAACAAATGTGCAACAACAAAATATGCCACATACCAAGGTTGACACACAAAAGAAAATATATATATATATATATATATATATAATATATATATATATATATATATATATATATATATATATATATATATATATATATACTAAAATAAAAAATGAAACAAATTCAAAAAAATTCGTTTAAAAAAAAAAAAACTGAAAACGTCTAAACAAATACTTAAAACCATAACAAAAGACAAAACTTATACAACCTAATGAAGGTAAAAAAAAAAAAAAAAAAAAAAAAAAAGCCGCCCCGTAGCAACGCGCGGACAAATATGCCTGTTGTTCTATAAAAGCAAGATAGCTTTTAAGTGAACATCTTTGTACAGTATTATTTTTTTGTGTAGAACAATGGTTATTAGTACATTACAACTCAAGAAAAAACGTCCAGATGTTTATGAATCTTGTATTGCCATTTAATGTATACTAGCAGGGTACCCGCGCGATGCGGCGGCGGGTACCCTGTAACTATATTTTGCGGCGAGCAAATAATATTCGATTACACGTTTTTTACATATAACATTTTTTCAATAAGTTTGACGTAAAAAATTTAGGATTAAGTTTACGTGAAATGTCACTTCAAGCTCAGATTAGTGACAAACAATTTAACTCTGCAGTCACATTTCATTAACGTACAAAATTTAACCATGTGAAATAATCAACCCCCTAAATATTAGAAAGCCCAAAACCAACCATAATCCAATAATAAGCCAAAATTAATTCCAAACAACCCAACTTGTAACAAATTCAGTTCAATCAAATCATTATACCAATTTTAGCCGCCAAAGTATAATTCTTAAAATATTTAGATAAACCCATCAATAACCCTAGCACAAGCCCAATATCAATAACCCTAATATCATTTCTATCACACTTGCAGCCACCACATTTTCTCTCATTTCATAAAAATTCGTCCCTGTTAGGAATATAAATATTCAGATGAAGGCTCAGTCACCCCGAGCATCTATTTAGCATCTACATAGCTCGTAGGCTTATTTATATTAGCTTAGCAATATTAGTATTAGTATTATTAGTTTAGTCGTATTTATATTTGTGGAGTGGGTCGGGGCTTTCCCCACTGTCAGCTCACCCCACAGCCCACTAGGGGCACAATATTAGTAAGTATATAAGACCCTTCCCACACTTGGGAAGGGTTGGAACTCTTGTCACAATTTTCACATAGTAATCTAACATTCCATATTTTTTCTCAAGGTTCCCTCTCTCTCTAGTTCATCTCATCTCTCTAACTCAACCATGGATCTAATCTTCCATGAACCAAGACCACCCGAATAGATCCATACAATCAAGATGGTTATTTCCTACAATTGGTATCAAGAGCCATGGTTAGGTTCGGTTTGATTGTGTGTTGGTTTCATTTTTTTCTTGGGGTTCGAATCATTTTTTTTTAACTGCCTTGTTCATCTGCTTAGGACGAATGGCTGGTCTTTTTGTGGATTAATGTTCTTTGGTCAACACTTGAATATATTACTTCTTGGCCTTTGTCCTATACGTCTATTGGGTTGAACAAAAAGTCATGATTTGGTCTTTGCGTTGAAAAAATCCTCTACAGTTTCAAGATTGTTGTTTCTTTTGTCTCTCTTAACTAATACTAATTTGTTGTTTTTTTTGTGTTCGGGTACAACTTCATGATTCATGGTCGAATATTTGTTTGTGTTTGTTGCTTAACATATGGGCTTGTTAAGTGTTTAAGGAAATCAATCATGGGCCTTAACTGTTGTATTTGAAGCTTGCTCGAATATTGTTTCTTTCTTGATCAGGTGCACATAAGTGTTCTTGGTTTTGAATAAATGGTGTTGTTCTTGGATGCGGTTTGTGTAAAAGTGTGGTTTTTGTGGATTGTTCTTGGATGAGGTTTGTGTCATGTCTGGACAGTAGCTGCAAAAAGAGATAAAAGACAAAACTGTGTGATAGTGACAGCTTTGACTGGTCAAAGATGCGGTTTGTCTATGTTCATGGATGCGGTTTGTCTGTATATTATGGATGTTGGTTGTCTATTTGTTCATGAATGCGGTTTGTATATATGAGCATGAATGCGGTTTGTCTGTATGATTGTGGATGCTGTTTGTCTATTAGATTCATGGATGCGGTTTGCATGAATTTTCATGAATGCTGTTTGTCTGAATGATTATGGACGCGGTTTGTCTAAGTTTTTCATGGATGCGGTTTGTATGAATATTCATGAATGCTGTTTGTTTGAATGATTATGGACGCGGTTTGTCTAGTTTTTCATGGATGCTGTTTGTATGAATGTTCATATATGCGGTTTGTCTGTCACTCGGTCAATCGGTCAAACGGTCAAATGGTCAAATTTGGTCAACGAGTTATCAAGTAAAAGTACAAAGATGAAGAAGAGACCACGACCAGGACATATACCACAGACTCACTTAATAACAAGCAGGAAGAACAACAGTCAACAACAACAACATACATAACCAAGCCAAAATCCTCAATCCAACAACTAATCCTAAACCCCGTCACCATCAATCAACACAACAAGATGATACAACAAATTCAACAATCCACGACCTAAAACCAACAACCAACTTCAACTAATCCTACATCAAATCAGCCAATCCCATCTCCATTACCCTACTCGAATCCAAATGAAGAAGACTAATTACAAAAATCTCAGTTTCTTGTCTTTCGTGTAACTCAAAGTAATATCAAGCCTTTAAAGGTCGACCTATCGAAAGAAAGAAAATCATCATAGACTTTGGATGCCTTGCTTTTACTTCTATCCGAGACTTATTCGAGAAAGAAAATTAACAATTACGTTATTTTTTTTTCTTCTCTGCCTCGTGTCACTAACAAATTGAGTCACGATCTCAGTTTATCTCTTCTTTTTGGTACTTAAAGATTCGTCCGAAGACATAAACCATCGAGATAATCATCATAGATCGTGTGGTCAATATCCGAATATTAAAGAACGAGTCATAACATGGGGGTTATGCTCGTTTCTTTTCGATTCGATATGAAATACAAAAACACAAAACGAAACAACTTACCGTATATCTCATTCAAGATCTTAAAGTAGTCTATGTGGGAGTACGTATCATGACTGAAAGAAATCAATAACTGGGTTTGTGTGATTCTCTATTGTAACCACGAAGGAGGTATAAGGTAGTGAAGGTGCTTGATCTATTATCAAGGGTGAGTTAGAGGAGCAGTTCGGTGAGAGTGAAAGGGGGGCGGATGAGTAAGGATTAGGGTTAGTTTTTGTGGGATTAGTGTGATTATATAACAAATGATTAGGGTTATTGACTTGGTTGGGGCTTTTGGATTTTGGGCCATGTATGAATATACAAGGACGAATTTGGTAGGATTGAATTTGGGCTCACAAGTTGAAACATGTAATACATGAAGGAGTATTGGATTTGGGCTTAATATCAGTTGCCTAAGTTACAACACACAAATAAAATGTGTAGTAACCGGATTTTTTTGATACAAAGTTTTGGCTTGTCCTTAATATGTGGTAGCTTGGGTTATTACAATACTTCACAAGGACTCACTCGTCACGACTCGTATTTGGGAAGATGAATGTTAATGTGATTACAGAGGTGGGGATTTTTCAGCAGTGTTCTACTAGTGCCTACGACTTGAGTGAGCCTGCAATTTGATCTTTGCAATTTGAGTTATAGCTGACAAATAACAATTTGTTTAAATTGCGATCTGTCAAGTTGCGTTTTGACTTGTTGCGACTTGACTAATAGCAATCTGACCAGTTGCGATTTGACGTTGCGAGTTGACACTTGCGATTTGACTAATTGTGATTTGGTTGATTGCAATCTGACTTGCTGCAAATTGACAACCTTTGACTTGACTTGTTGCGATCTGATCAAGTTGTGATTTGACTTCTGTAACTTGAATTTTAAAGATTAGTGTTGCAATTCACTCTTAGTTTTTCTTATTGATTTGACGGTTTCTCTTGTAGATTTTAGAAAATCCCGCGAAAGATTCGATTTCTCGGTTTAAATCTCAAGAGTAGTAAAATCCCGTCAAATCAATTTTGGACAAGTAGGAGGGACATGGATTTTGTCATAATAAAACTTACGGGGTTTGACTATCTTCTCGGGATAAGTTTGTGCTTCGAGATTGGCAGGAATTGGGAAATTATGGTGACTTGGTTGGCGTGTTTCTTCACGGGTTGGTGTACTTAGTGTCACAAACATCTCGGGGTGGATGGATGCACAATGTTTGATGACCCTTGCTCGAGCGTATTTAAGGTGATTAGACTTGGATGTTCAAGAAGTGAATATATACAATAAAGGATGGAAGGTTGGGTATATATCACTACCTATACTTAAAGGAGTTACGTTGTTGTGCTCAATATAGGTTCTAGATCACAAATTTAGTGCAAGTATAAGTCACGAACTGGTTCTTTATCAAGCTTCATCAAGTGATTGTTGTCTCTCAAGCTTCTAATGGGATTGTAGTACAAGATCTTCTCAAGAGGTGGTCAGACTTAAAGACCGGAGGTGGTTGTTCAGAGACGTGGTTTAACCGTTTACATTCTAAAGTTAAACGTATTTCATCAAGCGGTTTTGGCATATTATGAGCTTCAGGGAATTTATTAATCTGCTAAACTATTGATGAGGAGACAAGCAAGGGGTTACTTCAAGAGAGTCTTAATCACCATCTTCGTTGCAGTAGTTTCATTTGTCTCTTTCCATGTTTTGTGCCTGTCAAATTCACGATCATCACAGACTCTTAACTTTGGCAAAAAGGTCATTTCATGCCCTTTTTGAGGGGGAGAATTAGGCGTGTTTCCTAGCAGTTCCGTCTCCAGCGATTTGAATCTTAGCAGTTCCGGTTTCAGCGGGTCAGATCATAGCGATTCAGGATTCAGTGGTTCAGTCTACAGCAGTTTGATACTTACTGTTGTGCAGTTTGTTCTTGAATTTATTTCTCAGACAAATCTCAAGAACTGTAAAATCCTGTACACAGTACGACAACTATTCCATGCACTGCATCTGATAACATCCAAGTAGCTGGGTCAGACAGCTTTGTCTGATAGGACTGACTATGAGTCATGGGCATTGCTAAGAATTAGCGCATGTTTCTTCTCTTTTTGGCTAGTCAACTGCACAAGATGATCACGAAGTTAATTTGGTATTCTTTATTTATGATTGAAGTTGAATTTCACGAAGGCGTCTACTTATTTTATCTTGAAGTCGGGGTTGGTTGAATGCATGACCTTCAATGATAACTTGCTCGTGCTTAAAATTTAAGTTGAAGACTTGGGTTATCTAGTTACCAGCTGTCGGGGTAACTATCACTTAAGAGTTATTGGAGTACTCAGTGTCACACGTCAATGACGTTGTCGATAATCGCAAGAGGTGATAATGTCTCATACTCTGGTTGGGTATTGAGCACTTAGAGATTGGATTGGAGCATTAATTCTCTACACCGTTCTTCCAACATTAGTGCAAGCTTAAGTAACAAATTTGGGGACGTCTACTTCAGTTTTCAGTATTGATATATCGGGTTTCCTTCATCAAGTGGTTACTAATCTGTGTACAAGATTGGTTAGTTGGTCAAAGGTTTTAAAAGTTGTGATGTGATCTGTAATTCTCACGGGACATGCTTAACCCAAAATGAGGTTCACCTAAATCAAATCAGTCATGCCACATTCAATCTGTTACTGTCTTACGGTTTCTTCTTGGTTTTGTAAAATCCCGCGAAAGAACTTATTTCTCGGTTTAAAACATAGATTTGTAAAATCCCATGATAATGGACTACGCGCTCTTAACCATGATCGGGTTAAAACCATTATCAAAGTTCAGTTAAGCATCATAAAGGGCTAGATTTGGACATTAACCACAAGATGTGTCTACGGCGTTAATTCATTATTATTTATTTGAAGCTGAAGTGAAATTTCATGGGTGCGTGTACTTAGTATCTGAAGATATCGGGGAGGTTGGATGAAGATTCTTCGAGATCCTTGTTCGAGCTTTCAATACAATGACGAGGACTTGAATATCTAGTTTTTTTTTTTCTTTCTCTCTTTTACAAGATAACTATCACTTTAATGAGTTACGTTGTAGTGCTCAGTGTCACAAGAAGTTGTGGATATCCAAGAGGTGATGTACGTCTTATACTTGATGGTTGGTTGGTTGAAGAGTATAGAGTACTTAGGGATTCAATGTTGCACGAAGTCTCTACACCGCTCTTTGTCACGCATTAGTACAAGTTTAAGTCACAAGTTCGGGTTATATTACTTCAGTCTCAAGTTCATCATATTGGGTTTTTCTCCATCAGTGGTCACGACATCAAGCCGAAAAAATGATAATGGGGTTGGTAACGAGTTAGATGAGAGAAGTAGTAAAGAGAGAGAAAGGACGTCTGAATATCTCAGTTCAGGCCTCGTTCTTCATCAGTATGATGTCTGTACACATCAGTGCAGGCCTCGCTCTTCAACATTATGACGTCTGTACACATCAGTGCAGGCCTCGCTCTTCAACATTATGACGTCTGTACACGTCAGTGCATGCCTCGTTCTTCAAAGAAAAGAAAAGTGTACGCTTGAGTGCACTTTATCTTCAAAAAAAGAGGAATCTTCTTAGTTATGGCCATTCTCATCAACAAGCTTTATGCTCTTTCCATTCTTATTCAGTCTTCTAGTGGATCGGCGCAAATTGGAGTATACTTTTATTCACTTATTCAACCAAAAATTGCAGTTGACAGGCATATGCAACTTTTGAGGGGGGGAAAGGGTGAATAAACAACATGTTAGTCTTCAAGAACCGTCAAGTGGAGCTACTCACCGATGATGGTATTCATATTCACTCGTTCAATCATCAAAAAATTGCAGTTGGCAAGCATATGCAATTTTTGAGGGGGAGAAAGGGTGAATATTCTACATGTTGATTGATGATTGAGAAATGGTCATACGACTCCTGAATACGTCAGTTCAGGAGTCGTGCAAACCATGTTTCTCCAACACTACTTCTTCCGTCTATCAAGGTGTTGAAGAACATGGTCATGGAATGCTAATCGACATAGTCTCACGGGTTGGTACAATCAGCAACAATGGGTTTCTAGTCAATGCTTCATGTACACGTCATTAGGCTACATGTTCACATCATGATGATGATTCCGATTAATCGTAACCATCATGGGGTAGAGAAATGTGTACACCAAGGACGCACAACAGGTTCACGTGATCGGGCTTAATCATTTATTCCGGTGTTGATAACCGCAGAGATGATCAGTGGTTCAACTTGTTACCTTGGTATTTACGTTTCACTGTTACGTCATGGGCTGATTAATCGTAACCATCAGGGGAGAGAGAATGTGTACATCAAGGACTCACAACAGGTTCACGTGATCAGGGCTTAATATCCAAGGATGGATACATACTATAGATGATCAGTGGTTCAACTTGTTACTTTGGTGTTATACTTAAGACTGAAGAAGGTCGAGTCGTCAGTCTATTCTACATTCTCTGTTGGGAGTTATCATCTCATGTGTATGCTGCGGGCTGATGGGTTACATGTAAGGTTACTGGAAGGCATTTGGTGAGATAAACATGATTGGTATTCTGTTCCTCCACATTGGGCAATCTTGAAGAAGGTCGAGTCTACAGTCTTCTCCACAGTCAAAACATGTTGAGTTCTTTTCTTACAACTTGATATTTAACTTAATCCCATGACAGTTCTTGTTTGATGAGTTGTAGAGTTAAGTTAGGTTCAAGTTGTTCCGTAGTTTAAGGTTAAGTCCAACTTGATGTTAACCTAATCTCAAGACAGTTCTTGTTTGATGAGTTGTGAGGTTAAGCTAGATTTCAGTTGAGGCTCAACTTAAACTATCGAAAAGATACGTAAGGTTTTTTGACGGCTTTTCTCATGGGCGGGAGTGTTATAAGACTAAAGACGGCATGCATTTGGTTACCAAAAGACTTCTTCTTATTATGGGTGTTCATCCAAAGTCTTCTTCTTCTTCCTATTTTGGGTGATCGTCAGAGGTTGTCAGATTGGGGGAGAGCACTAATTAGGGGAGAGTGAAAAGCCAGAATCATTCCCTGATTGAAAGTGCTCACATTGCTCTTCAGCAAGTCAAGTGATGAATGCGGAGAAGATTCAGAATGCTGAGGAGTAATGATTTCTGGTTCGTATCCTTGTATATATTTTGCTTCTTACATTCTTTTTCATATCTTATACCATTTTTGTAAATAGATATATAGAATTCTTGCTAATTGTAAATAGAGAATCGTAAAACCAGAAAAACCATAAAAATTAAAAAAATTAGAAAATACCAAAAATAGTTTCACCTAGGCATGTCTTCTGTTTATCGATAACATTTACGGACTTAGAAATGTCATTCAATAATGGCACGGGTCTTTAAATGAAGCTCGAGCAAAAGTTAAAATGGATGGTTAAAACATGTCTAAATGGCTTGCTATTACTTTAGATAGCAACCCGCGCTTCATATTGGGGAAAGCACGTCGCCAAAAAGACGGTTGTTCCTCCAACTAGGTGATGTTCACCTGGGCATGGATTACTTCATATCCATGTTTCCTGATTTGATGTACGTTTCAGTGCATCATTTCTTGTAAAAGAAGAGAAATCTTCTTAGTATAACAAATAGTTTTCATTCTATGATTCTTCTGAAAATTATTTGTGAGACACTTGGTGAATATGTGTTGTATGAAATTTGTTTATACTTGGATTATGCATAAAATTTGTCACTCAATCAACGACCACAAATATTTAACTAGAATACGGGTCATTGATTGAGGGGGAGAGTGAATTCAAATTTTATATCATCAAACGGATTTATTGGGTGAAACATACTTGTTAGAAAAGGTTTTGTAGTTAATGGGGTATTAGTTGAAGAGGATCTTGCAAAAACTTTATATCAAATGGCCAAATGTGTTAGTTGCTAGAAAGTTTAGGACATTATGTGCAATTTGCTTATAGTTTCCTAGCTTTATGTATCTAGAAGGTTCATTTGTGTTACTTTGGAATCCTCGTATAATCCCCAAAATGCTTTAAGACTCAAAACCTAAAAGAAGTTAGAAAACCAGTTGTGTTTGATGTTCTTGAATGCTCCACTGGAATTTGTATGATCTAAATCAATGAGTTTCAAATGTCGTTTGACTTTTGTTGGTCGATTGCTGCATAATTGTTGTTGATATTGTGCATATGTTCTCAGGATTCGCTTAGGTAGATTGCTATTATGTTAGAATCATGTTCCTAAGATCCTGAATTGAATATTGAAATTCGTGTGAATTGCCATGTTCATGATTGTTATTTGCTCTTCATGCTAGATAGTGGTTTGATGTAGTTCCTGATTGTGGTTTGATTATAAGATGAACTTGGTATTATTATGTGGCAAGCTGCTGAAGGGTAGCTATTTAGGAATAGTGTATCTGTATGTATGTATATCTGTGTTGATATTCTTATGCAGATTCCATAGCCAAAATGAATGTACCAGTTCCCATTCTAACCATTTAATCAGACGTTCAAATTCTATTGATTGGCTCGGAATTCACCACGACAACAACATCGGCAACAACAACAACAACAACACCTTCACCTCCACCACCATCATTTCAACAAAGAAGTACTTACTAGGATCTCGCCAAGAGGGGATCGACAATACTTGAGAAGATTTGTTGGTGGATGGATGATTGATGTTGACCACTGACTCACTCAGAAAAGCGAGTGATTATATCGTCTGCGCAAAAAGGTCAAACTCATATGTGTCATAATAATCTAATGTGCAAAATAAGCAGTGAATCTCCCTCTTAGATTAAGGGGGAGCATAGTATGTTCTCATCATCAGAATATATTAAATCGGACACATTTTCTCCCACTTTTTCTAACTTATTTAAATCAATTTGGATCACAAATCTCAAAAGGTTTGAAATTTTTGATCGGGGGAGAGAATGTGATTTAAATATAATACATGATGAAAATGTGATGTTTTGGAATTAAACGTTAGGCTCTCCCATATGTGCTAAACTCTTTCGTATAACGATGCACATATTGAGGGGGAGCAAATGAACTAAAAGGATTTGGCATAGCATATGATCGTGACTCAGACTTAACCAATGAATTGACGAAACCTATACTGTCATTGATCGAAAGGACATATCCTGGCCGGGTAATAATTTCAAGCTGGTCTAACCAGTGATGTAAGCGTGTCTCGAAAAGGATGTGTCTGAGTAGAGTGTACCATTTCGAGAAACTTTCTGTGGACTTGACCAGGCCGGGTAATAATTTCAAGCTAGTCTAACTAGTGATGTAAGCGTGTCTCGAATCGGTCATGTTCACTGAAAGTTGATCAATTCAAAAAGTGCGAGCTCTACCTAACATGTGCAAATTTATAAAACAATCAACCGAGCACATGTTGAGGGGGAGCATTTGAAAAATATAAAACTCTCAAGTGTTTGCAAAAATGTGTTTCAGAATCATGAACACTTTGAGAGATTTTTCAAAGATTTGGTTTATGGCTATCGTGGAAGTACACCAAAGACTGACCATTTTAATTAATGTATGGAGTTATAAGGTTGGTTAGGTTAGGCTCAAGTTCCCATGATCCCGCCAGAGTCGGAGGGATCTACCCAGGGACAATCCACTAGTTAGTGTAGAAGTCCTTAGGTATGATGAAAAAGGAGAAAAGTGGATAAGGGAAGAGTGCCGACTGAGATGGAGCTAGTACTGGAACAAACCCAACATGGAACTAGTAATGAAGTCTCGGTAAGCACTGAAGGGGTTGGAGAATGAAAAAGAATTGTAAAGATAAAGGGTGAAAAGAAAGAAGCCCTCCTTACAAACTTAGGCAGAAACCGGGTCAATTCATATGCTGTCAGAATCACTTAGTTGATTGCTGACATTGAAGACAAAGTATCATGGACCCAGTGATACGCTGCACAACCCTCCCTAGCCACTCAAGGTCCCTAAAAGGATTCTTGTTTCAATTGTCACGGAGATCAATTCATTTCTATCGTCTCTCTCACTCCGAGTTAGATGATATTGAAAAGGTGGCAGTTCTCTCCAGCCTCCGCTCACTAAATCAAAACGCACTATAGAGTCTAGAGCCACGAGATGCATAATAAGATCTCATAGGGACACGAATTATTTCTACACTGGGTGTTCAACCTTAAGGACACCAGTTGTAAACTTAAGAGTCCTACGCAGATCTTAGCAATCTGCCAGAACATTTATGAGGGAATTTACAAATGTAATTCTCAATGATTGAATGGAAATTCCTGCCAGGGTCAACATCAAGCAGCCCTGAAAGCAGGTCACTTCGGTAATTCTTTATGGATTACGCTTAGTGGTCACGGCGGTTTCTAACGGTCTACAGTCGTGGAGTGATCTCCAGCGACTCACCTAATCGTTGATGTGCTACGGTTCGATCTTAAAAAGCCCTCTGTGGGTTTTCGATTAGGAACGGTCTTGGTAAGGATTAGAGAGAGTTTTCACACTATGATGTTAACAATCTCGAAGTCCGAACCTGTAAGTACTGGTCGATTTGTTGCTAACTGTCGTATGCAGGAACTTCTGGCGATTGTAGCTGTGGAATGCTGTAGCTGGTTGCTGTTGTAGCTGGTTGCAGAAAAGATGCCAATCCTCTACCACATGTTCACACTACATCATCATTGTAACTCAACAAAGTCATGATCAACCTAAAAGACCTTTAACACGGCTTCTGCAAACTCTGATGTTAAAGATCATGACACCAAATAGTGTGAGCATGTCGGCTCAAAGATTTATACATCACGTGGAAACATACTGCTGAAAGATGACTTGGAAACAAATGTTGGATGATAAAGTTGAAGAATACTCAAAGATCATCCAAGACAATCAATCAGTCATCAAATCATTACTGCTGAAGGCACAAAGACTAAAGACATTGAAGAATCAAAGACTACGAGCTATGACGTCAAGTTCAGAAGATAGAATGCTAGAATTCAAATTATTATTTCCGGGGTGACCTCCCTTAGGGGGAGATTGTTAGGAATATAAATATTCAGATGAAGGCTCGGTCACCCCGAGCATCTATTTAGCATCTACATAGCTCGTAGGCTTATTTATATTAGCTTAGCAATATTAGTATTAGTATTATTAGTTTAGTCGTATTTATATTTGTGGAGTGGGTCGGGGCTTTCCCCACTGTCAGCTCACTCCACAGCCAACTAGGGGCACAATATTAGTAAGTATATAAGACCCTTCCCACACTTGGGAAGGGTTGGAACTCTTGTCACAATTTTCACATAGTAATCTAACATTCCATATTTTCTCTCAAGGTTCCCTCTCTCTCTAGTTCATCTCATCTCTCTAACTCAACCATGGATCTAATCTTCCATGAACCAAGACCACCCGAATAGATCCACACAATCAAGATGGTTATTTCCTACAGTCCCTACCTTATCCCTCCATTTAACCTTGCAGCCACAAAAATGAAACCGTTATTACTCCTTTGATAAAAACGCATCTCCACACTTAAACATCACACGAAGCAAACAATTAAATATCATTCGGTTTAACTCAACACAACCGAATAACATATGTTTCATACACGCGAACCAAAACAAACGTCACCCTTCTAATGGTCTTGATATTTTCGGTTTCAAGATCTTTACGAGGGTCTCGGGTAAGGTGTCGTTTGTTTTTCTTTCTTGTTAAAAATCAATGATGGGTGTTAGATAGATCTCTAAAGATTGTTACAGCTTTTAATGAAAAACACACTGAGATCTTTGCTTTTTCATATTTATTTATGAATTTGAAGTCGGATTGACTTCAAGATCTTGTTAACAAGGTCTCGTGTAAGGTTGGTGTTTTGTTGTTTTCGTTTAAACCGAACAAAAGAAAGCATGAAACGATTGGTTTTGTTCTTTCTTCTAAAAGGTTCGAATAATAAAAGGAAGTTTTGCTTCGAAAGTGAAAACTGAGATCTTGTTTATTTTTTATTTGTATTTCGACACTTGTTTATGTTTTGCAAGATTAGAAATCCTTTCATCTTCATCTTCTAGACGTGTCACCATATGAACTGAAAAATAGGCTGGAAATCTATTTGTACGTTGTGCTTTACATTTTGTATTAGTTGGTGATGGGGTGTATTAATTAATAGCATTAATGTTGTAAGTCTGAAAATTACAGCATGCTTATGTTGTTGTACAATATGCTTACTTTGTTGTAATTCTGAAAATTGGGTGCATTAAAGTGTTGTAAACCATGCATTATTTCTTGTAAGTCTGAAAATTTTGGAGAGAGAGTGCTTCCTCCATTATATTTAGTATAGATAACTTATTACTTGCTCAACCGACATTTAAAATGTTTTACATGGCATGATTTGTCAGCTTATCAGTAGAGTTTTAAAAGGATTTAAGTTTCCCTTTGAGGAGTTTTTTGACCAACTAGTTGTGTTTGAAAAAATTATTTACCATTGTATTGTGTTTTTGAAAATATTAACTACTCCATGGTATTTATTTTCATTTTTAACATATGGTATATTTTTTACTCAATTTTTACTATTTTGTAAAGAACAAAAACAACAAAAAGAGAAGAACATAGCCCTAGCAATTTGGCCGCTCCTAGCCACACTCGCTCTTCTTTGGATTTAATCGTTTATCTATAAAAAGTCTCCATTAAAAGTTCTATTTCATATTCTATGTATTGTTTTTGCTACTTTAAGATATGTATAATTTGTGGGTGAGTTCTAGTTGAACTCATAAAATATAATTGGATGATTGTACAAATGTGTCATGTTTCGGGAACATATAAGATTATGGGTGACAGATGAATCAATCGTGTTATATTTCGCTTTTTGAAATATGCATTTGTTATTTCAACGATGTGGATGAACCTATTGTTTTGTTTAAATGGTCCTACTTTGCTAATATTTTACAAATATGCTTTAATAGTTTTTTGGTTAACATCTATGGAGTAATGTATCACGTTGAAATTTAATCGATGTATCAATTGTCGGCTAAACTAAATTTATTAATGAAAATTAAGGTATAAAAGAGCACTATACAATCGTCATTATTTCTGGAAACACCATGGAATAGGAAATATGTTTTGTAAGAACCATTAGTTAGGCAATGATTCTCCCTTTGAGTATGCTTTTAGCCTTTTATAGTTAAGTTTCTTAAACTTGGTTTTATTTTCTTATTATCTTTTACTAATAAGCAGGTTAATGGAATAATGATTTGTTAAATACAATCTAATATCTTGTACTAATATTTTACTTTTACACATCTCCAGGATGTGTGCCTAATTTTGTCGAAAAGAATACATATGCATAAAAAAAAAATTATACTGTACTTGGCAGTAATATATTAATTATAAATTTCTCGCCCTCGTAAAAAAAATTAACACAACATAATTTGTCAGGCAAGTAAGTAAGTACAAATTAATATACTTATTGAGTGAACAATTTTTTTTTTTTTTTTTTTTTTTTTCTTTTGAAAAGCTGAAATATTATTTAGGGCTTCAAGGAGGAGCCATGACAAGAATACATAAGGGAAAGAAAATAAAGGGCAGAAACAAGCCAAAAACTAGAGCTATATACAACAAAACATTCGAGAACCAAAAAACATGAGGAAGGACATATTAGACATCATTAAGCAGAGATCACGAGCTTGAAATCCAGCAGGGCCAACTACATTGAATCGACTTGCAACGAGAAGAAAGCCAGAACTTCGTGAACCTTTAAATAGGCGGGAAGATATCTTCATTATGAGCTATCGCGCAGGAACCTAGAGTCGCCTGAACCACCTTATTTCTCCATTTCCAAACCAACCATAAACCACATTGAAAAACACCATGAAGAATCTTGTTGAGGTTGGGGCTTCTGGGTTTACTAAAGATCCCATACTAATATCCTTAATAGAAAACGACCGGAACGAGATAGGAGATGTAAGCTGGTACCGACTCCACACTTTCCTCCAGAAAGGGATAACCATAGAACATTCTATGAGACTAGGACAAGCAGTTTCAGTTGCAATCTCACAGAAAAGGCAACGACTAGATTTAATGTTTATCCCCTTAGAGACAAGATTATGTAGGAAGTCTATCAATTGATGCAAGCTAAACACAAATGATGATTTTGCATGGAATCCAAGAGTTCCAACATGGTGAGACCCAAGAATATGATTAGAAAGGAGAATCTCTTGAACATTATCCAATAGAACCTTCACTTGGAAAACACAAGAAACATCTCTGTCCCAAACCCATTTATCAATATTATCACGAAAAAGAATCATATTGCCTATTAGAGAGACAAGAGAGGCATGGTCTTTAAGAGCAGGACCACGGGGAGGGGTACGCCAAGAACAAAACCCACACCATGTCTCATTAACCAAGTCTCAACGGTTACTAATAACACAATCTTGATTATTCACGATAGCAAACAATTTTAGGTAACGGTCCTTGAGAGGCCTACCATCCACAATCCAAGGATCCTTCCAAAAAAGAGTTTTCGAGCCTTAGAAACTTTAAGCTTTAAAGAGGAGCTGAAAGAAAGATCCACATCCTCTATATGTGAGATCGCTTGGACAATATCAGCCCACACACCATGGTATCCTCTAAAGTAGGGCTGGGAATTGAAATAGCCATCATCTCCATAAAAGTCCTTTATGACTTTTCGCTAATGAGCCGATTTCTCCGAGAGAAACCGCCATTTTCATTTTCCAAGTAAGCCGAGGTTTTTAGCCCTCAAGCTACCAACCTTGAGACCTCCAATTTTATGACTAAGGAGAATGATAAAAAAATTAACCCAACTACTAACACAATTAACATCTCTAAAAACCCAAAAGAATCTAGCTCAAATGGATTCTAGGATACTAACAACTTTTATAGCAAGTTTCAACAGGGAGGGGTAGAGTAATAATGAGGGATGCTTCCAAGAGTAGATTTAATAAGCATAAGCTATCATCCAATAGATAGGGATTTAGCCTTCCAGGTAGACAACCGGTCCCTAATCCGATTAATAACAACATCCCAACCCCTCGAAAAAATGCATTTTCTTGCCGATCGGGAGGCCAAGATAAAAAAAATTAACCGAATCATGACTGCACCTGAGGGATGAAGCAACCGTTTTAACTTCCTCGATATCAAATACAAATTTGAAAAGTATACTTTTAGCGAGATTCAATTTAAGGCCTGATTGTACATAAGGTCAATGCAGTCTCCACAAACTACATACACCACTCCAAGTGTCTGAAGAAAGCAACAACAATGTAGTTAGCTTAGCAGCAGCAATGTAGTTAGCCTAGCAGCAGCAATGTAGTTAGCTTAGTCTGTTACAATGTTGTATAAATACTCTGTAAATGGTCATTTGACCATAAGTTTTCAACTTCAATAATAATCACTTTTCACTTTTCTCTCAATCTCAATATGGTATCAGAGCATCACCAGCTCTCCGGTGGACTAACCACCACCAAATAACTAACTCTGATCATCTCAACAAACTTTGACCGCCCTAACAAACTTTGACCACCACTAAAACCACCATAACTGTCAAACAACCATCATTCCGATCACCAAACAACCATCATTTCAACCACAATTACTTCCTGATCACCATTAACACATCAAATCACCATCAAACAACATAAATTCTATCAAACAAATCAGAATTATCACCGATCTTTCAAAACTCAAAAATGGCGGGAACCTCACAAAACTCTCAAAATGATGAAATCAACTTTAATCACCCTCTATTCCTACACCAAAATGATCACCCAGGCTTAATCCTCATATCCAAGAAACTCACTGGATCAGATAACTATGCTTCTTGGAAAAGATCCATGGTCATTGCTCTAAATGCGAAGAACAAACTCAATATTGTTACTGGTGAGTTTGAAGAGCCTGGTGTCAATTCACATGTGAGAGCACTCTGGGAAAGAAAAAATGATATGATCATATCATGGATCTTGAACACTCTTGATGAGAAGATAAGCAATTCACTCAGTTTTGTCAACGTTGCTCATGATCTTTGGGAGGAATTGCAAGAACATTACTCTCAATTGGATGGTCATGATGAAGCGAAAAGTGTACCGCTTTTAGGGGGTCATTTAAGCCCTAAATCGTATTTATTTGATCAAATATTGCCCTAAATCATTCCTTTTGTCATTTTAGGTACTTTGGAGAAGAAATCTGGAAAAGGAAGCATTTTGGACGTTTTTGGAGCATAAAAGTGAAGAAATCGACAAAGTCTCCAAAGCTGCTGGAAAAGTACACTTGACGGCGTCAAGTATTGCTCTTGACGGCGTCACGGCTTGGCAAAAAAGGTGGATATGAAAAATACACATGATAAGCCAGGGAGTTTTACAAAGGAAGTCTGACGGCGTCACCCTTTGAAGTGATCAAGGTCGTCACGGTTTAAGCTAAAGAGAGACGGCGTCAAGCTTTATTCTGACGGCGTCAAGCCTTGATAAGCCAGGGAGGATTTTGGAGGATTAAAGAGGGACGGCGTCAGGAAGACCATCCGGGAACCCTAGACACGGCGAGGTGACGGCGTCAAGATCTATAACGTGACGCCGTCAGCCACTAAGTTCTATATATAGTTTTGCAATTTTTTGTCATTAGTGTGCAACTTTGTGAGGAGAAACCCTAAGACGAATTTCTGCCATTTTTAAGGGTTTTTATACCCTTGGATCTCCCATGTTTAATTGAAGATAAGTAATCATTTAATCAATCAATATGTCTATGTGTTGTTTGATTATATCTCGTTCTTGTCTTTTAATTAACATGCTAGGCTAGATTTATCTTGTGTTTGCTTAGATCTAATGAAACCTAACTATTGATTATCGGTTATTAGTGTGTTATTAATTGTATTGAATGATTGTTTATCGATGTTAGGCTTAAGAAAACTGGCTAACCTCCTATACGGTAACTTGCTTGAACGTCTTAAGAAACATGAACCAATGCGTACTAAGGTTTTTATGGTTGTATTTAATGCATGAGCGAATTCTAGTGATCCCATGTTAGGAGCTTCCTAGCCGGCTCGACATAGGAGTGAAGTAGGAGCTTGTAGAGTTGGGGAAGTACGTACGTTACCCCACGATTGGTATTAAGGAATACACCCGTCATCCACGCAATTAATACACACTAATCAACCGGTAAAAGATAGTTAGGGAGTAAGGAAATCTAAGTAAACACATTTCTCTCCACATAAGTTTCACAACCTTTTCATTTTCAGTTATTTTATTTTATTTGCATTTGTAGTTATTTGGGTTAGTTGACTAGCAACTAATTCCGCCCACTCCTTCAAACCCGAGATTTTACTTGCTTTCAAAAAATATAAAAATACAAAAAGAATCTTCCCTCACCCTTAGACCTATTAGAATAGTTTTTCAATCCTAACGACACTATTCCCCTAGAGAACGATCAATCCCCCGGTACTTGCCACTTCACTATACTACATCGGTCAGGTACACTGCCTGGTGGGGATTGCAAGCCTCTTGAGATCCCTCGAGAGGTAAAACCTGTTGTAAGGTCGCAAAACCACGCATCAGGTCACAGAATCTACCAAATCACCAATGACATTGTGCAATTGAAACAAGACAATGTGGCTATTGAAATCTACTACCATAAGTTGAAAGGATTTTGGGATGAATTTGACTCACTTGAAGCTCCATATCTTTGTGTTTGTGAATGTACTTGTGAAAATGGAAGATCAAACAGTGAAAGGGATCAAAGGAAAAGATTGATACAGTTTCTTATGGGTTTGGATGAGTGCTATGCAAATGTCAGAGGTCAAATCCTTCTCATGAACCCCATGCCTACTGTTGCTAAGGCTTATAGTATGATCAGACAAGAAGAGAAACAAAGGGAAGGAAATGGACTCAAAACCACATCCTCAGTTGCACTTTCATCTCACACCAACAACTCAAGAAACACTTATAACAACAACACAAGATTTGGAAGGAATTTCAATACTGGTGAGTCATCCACAAGAATCAACAGTCAAAAGGATCCACCAAGAAGGAGAAATTTTAGAAAAGGGGTCATTTGTGGAAATTGTAACAAGGAAGGACATCTCAAGGAAGAATGCTATCAATTGGTTGGGTATCCAATAGGTCACCCACTGCATGGGAAGTATAAGCCACCAATCCAACAAGGAAGAACAAACTCAGGGAATAGGTTTGTGAACATGACAGTTGGGCAAGAGGTCAACTCAGATGGGTCAAATGGAATGGGTCGAAATGATGCAGCAATGAATGCTAGAATGGACAAACTGCAGAACCACCTCAACCAAATGATGATGCTTATGCAGCAAAACAAAGAGGCAACTGAGTTTGACACAGCAGGTATACCTAAACTCAAAATCACTCATATTACTTGCAGTACCTATAGACTAGTTGGTTCTATCATGCTTAATCAGATACATCTTTGGGTTGTTGACAGTGGTGCCACAGATCACATTTGCATAACCCTAACCTCCATGCACAACACTAGACTATGCAAACACCCCATTTATGTTACTCTCCCAAATGGCCAACACACACAAGTTAGACAAATTGGATCAGTCTACATTAATGACCATATCACCCTACATGATGTATTATACATACTATCATTTTCATATAACCTGCTCTCAGTTAGTAAACTTGGCTCACACTTACCCTTATCTGTCCTATTTACACCATTTAACTGTTACTTTCAGGACCAACACAAGAGGATTGCACATGGCAACCTTTGTAATGGTCTATACATCATCAAACAAGAGCAACCATCACCTCAATCCCTCACACTCTCAGTCAACAACAACAATCACCACCTCTGGCATGCAAGACTTGGACATTCTGCTTACTCCACCTTACAACAAATAAAATCTATTATTGTACCTTGTAAAATACCATCAAACTCTTGTACAATTTGTCCTTTAGCTAAACAACATGCTTCTTCATTTGAAATTAGTGATTCTCATGCCACAAACTTATTTGATTTGATTCATGTGGATGTATGGGGTCCCTATAAACATGTCACTGTGAACAAATGTAAATATTTCTTAACCATTGTTGATGATCATTCAAGAGCCACATGGACATATTTAATGCCCACAAAACACCACACCATCTCTCACATAAAAATGTTTCATTCATTTGTCAAAACTCACTTCAGTACCAAAATCAAAACTATAAGAAGTGACAATGGGTCAGAATTTGTAAATCAATCTCTAACCTAGTTTTTCCACCAATAGGGCATCATTCATTAAACAACACCCCACAACAAAATGCAAGAGTTGAAAGGAAACACAAACACTTACTTGAAGTAGCTAGGGCTATAAGATTTCAGGCAAACTTTCCAATTCATTTTTGGGGGTATTGCATTTTGGCAGCTACTTACATTATAAACAGACTACCATCCAAACCTCTTCAAAACAGAACACCATATGAACTCATTCACAACACAACACCATCACTTTCACACCTCAGGATAATTGGATGCCAAGCCTATGCACATGATCACACCCCTGACAAATTTGCTGCAAGATCCACACCATCAGTCTTACTTGGTTATCCCACAACACAAAAAGGTTATCTTTTGTACAACCTTCACACACACAAAACCTTTGTAAGCAGACATGTTCAATTCAATGAATCAATTTTTCCCTTCCATCAACAACCATCCAAAACCTCACCAACCTCAACCCCAACCATAACAGTCACACCATCTGACTTCTATCCTCCATTAACAACACCACCAGTACCTACACCAACATCACCAGTACCTACACCAACACCACCAATACATACACCAACACCACAAGTACCTACACCAACAACCTCACCTATACCACCAACAACCTCACATACACCAGAACCTCCACTAACCTCACACAACCACACTGAGCCATCTATACTAACTGAGAACACCCCAGCCACACACATTGAAGAAGAACCACCATCACCTCCACTAATATATATTGATCACATTGAACAACCTCAAACCATACCACCACCAAGAACATCCACAAGACAATCTAACATACCACTCAAATACAAAGATTACCATTACAAATTACCCAAAACCAAACACACTGTTCAATCCACCATCAAATTTCATCACTCAAAATACATTAATTATAATAACATTTGCTCTCCAACCAAAAGACACCTCATAAACACCATTAATAACATTGTGGAACCAAAGTCATATACCCAAGCTGTAAAAGATACTAGGTGGATAGATGCTTTGTCTATAGAACTGTAGGCACTGGATGCTAATGGAACATGGGAAGTGGTCACTCTGCCATCAAACAAATCTCCAATTGGCTGCAAATGGGTGTTCAGAATCAAATGCAAAGCTGATGGAACAGTTGACAAATTCAAGGCTAGACTTGTGGCAAAGGGATTCACTCAAAAGGAAGGAATTGACTACACTGAAACATTTGCTCCAGTTGCAAAGATGGTCACATTTTGAATTTTCCTAGCCATAGCAGTGCATCACAACTGGCAGATAGCTCAACTGGACATCAACAATGCCTTTTTACATGGAGATTTACATGAGGAAGTTTACATGTGTCTACCACAAGGTTACAAGGCACCATCCTCTATTCCTAACCCTGTGTGCAAACTCAAGAAGTCCATCTATGGTTTGAAACAAGCTAACAGGCAATGGCATACCAAACTCACTTCTTTCCTGATCACCTTGGGCTTCAAGCAAAGTTATGCAGATACTTCACTCCTAATCTACAACAAAGGTGCAGACTTTCTAGCTCTAGTCATTTATGTTGATGATATTCTCTTAACTGGCAACAACAACCAACTCATCTCATACTTCAAACAACAACTGGATAACAAGTTCAGCATCAAGGATTTAGGAGAACTCAATTACTACCTTGGTATTGAGTTTCTCAGGAATGACAAAGGCATTACCATGACCCAGAGAAAATATGCCCTTGAGCTTCTACATACAGCTGGTATACTTTACCTCAAGCCATCTCACATCCCAGTTGATCCTCTCATCAAGTTAAATGACAAGGATGGTGACCCATTACCAGATGCTTCACTCTACAGAATACAAGTTGGCAAACTTCTCTACCTGACTATTACTAGACCAGACCTCTCATATGCTGCTCATAACCTCAGTCAGTTTAGTCATGCCCCTAGAACTCCAGATTTTGATGCTCTCATCAAGGTCTTAAGGTACATCAAGATGTGTCCAGGACAAGGTCTGCATTTCCCATCTCATTCTCCTCTAAAATTACAAGCATATTGTGACAGTGACTGGGCAAGTTGTCCAATCACTAGAAGGTCTATCACAGGATTCTGCATATTTCTAGGACCATGTTTGATTTCCTGGCAGTCCAAGAAGCAGATTGTTGTCTCAAGAAGCTCAACTGAGGCAGAATACAGAGCATTGGCTGATTGTACTTGTGAGTTAACATGGCTACAAAGTCTACTTATGGAGTTTCATGTTCCTATTATCAAGCCAATTCCCATCCTATGTGATAACCAATCCACTATTGCTCTAGCTTCTAATCCTGTGCAACATGCTAGGACAAAGCATATAGAGATTGATTGCCACTTTGTCAGAGATAAGATCAAAGCAGGAATCATTTGCCCTTCATTCATCTCTACAAAAGCTCAAACTGCTGATGTTTTAACCAAAGGACTTAGCAGGTCTCCCTTTCACACTTGTATTTCCAAGTTTGGCATGTGTGATCCATACACACTGCCAACTTGCAGGGGGGTAATGGACATAAGGTCAATGCAGTCTCCACAAACTACATACACCACTCCAAGTGTCTGTAGAAAGCAGCAGCAATGTAGTTAGCTTAGCAGCAGCAATGTAGTTAGCCTAGCAGCAGCAATGTAGTTAGCTTAGTCTGTTACAATGTTGTATAAATACTCTGTAAATGGTCATTTGACCATAAGTTTTCAACTTCAATAATAATCACTTTTCACTTTTCTCTCAATCTCAATACTGATGCCTACTCGAAGCATTTGAGGATATGAATAAGGGTATTGGCAATTGACCATGACCATTGATAGAAAAACAATGTGTCATCCGCGTACTAAGGAAGAGAAGGGTTGTCTCTGCCATATGTAGGAGAAATACCTTTATATATGCGTTTGTTTCAGGCTTCAACAATAGCAGTTTGGAGGGCCTTGGTAACCAAGAGGAAGAGAAAAGGGGAGAGGGGATCTCCTTAATGGAGATCTCGCTCCATTTTGGTATCACTAGATGGAGCGCCGTTGATAAGAACTTAAATCCTGGCAACGAGAGGCAGGATTTCATCCACATTTACCATTTCACACCAAAATCTATTTGAACCATGATGTCATGTTAATAAGAAATTCATGTAAATATTGAATGAATATATATATATATATATATATATATATATATATATATATATATATATATATATATATATATATATATATATATATATATATATTATATATATATATAGAATTGAGATCAAATAAGATCATCCTTAAAATTGTAAAAATAAGACCCATTCATAAACCAATCATATGTTGACAAGTGGAATTTGAGCATTAAAAAAATTGAAAATTAAATGTATAACCAAAAGGGTATTATAGGTATTTTGATTGCACATGTATCCTCATAACTCCTCAAAGCCTATTTTTATTCTCTCTCTCAAATTAAATCCGCCACATCTCTTTCCTCTATCTCATCTCCATATCTCCTCCATCTCATCTCCACACTCCAACCCTCCGACCCTAACCCTAGCCGGCGATTAAACCAAACAACTGAATAAACCTCATCTTCTTCGAGATCTAATTTTTTTTTTACTATTTTCTTGTTTATTCTAAATACTACGGCTAAAGATCTTTGATAACAAACAGAGATATGGTTTAATGTTTTTTTATTTTCGAATCTTGTTTGGGTGGTTTTTGAGACTGAAGTTGTTGTTGGATGATGGGATTGTTGTAGCTGGTGGTCGTTTGTGTTTATCGCCGCCGTCTCCGATAACCTCCATTGTCGTATTTAGATTTATTTACCATGGTTGTGTTTAGATCTGTTGTTTGCCACGCCGGAGTCTACCACATCGTCGGAATCCATGGACGTGTTTAGATCCGTTGACCATGGTTGTGTTGAGATCCAATGTTGATGTTGTGCCGCTATTGTCATCGGAGTTTACCATGCTACCGCTTTTTGTTGTGTAGCTGATGTCGCCGGTACACCAGATACATCATGGTATGTGATGCAAGGCAAGGCCGGTACACCGGGTACATCATGGTATGTGTCGCTGATACACCGGGTACATCATGGTCTGTGTCGCCGATACACCGGATACATCATGGTGGTATAAACGTGTTTTGCATCACTTTTCCGGCGACAACTTTTCTTTGTCTTTCGTACCGCCGCCTCTTTATCACCAGATCTGATTGCTTTCGGTTGTGGTTAGTCTCGAACAACCAAGAAAAAAATTACAACCAAGATTTGTTTGTAAGATTTTTGGAATAGTAGAATTATTTTGTAAGATGGTTGGTGTAATAGCAGATTTTTGGAATAACAGATTTATTTGGTATAGCAGTTTTTTTTGCAATAGCGGATTTTTTGTATGATTATTGGTGTATTTGATGTTTGTAAGATTGTTGTGTATTTGGTATAATAGCAGGTGATATCCGGTGTACCGGATCTGTGACCATCGTGGTTTTTTCCGGTGTACCGGAATCTGCTGGTACATAGATTTGTATATGCATCTGTGCGGTTTTGATAGGTGCACAGATTCCGGTGTACCGAAATCTGCTGCTGTTAGGTTTTGATTGGTTCTTGATACATAGATGTATTTTAATAATTTTTAGTTTTGTTTGGTGACACATTTAATATTCTAGTTTGTGTAACAGTTTAATGTATAAAAAATGTGAACCAGAATTTTGTATAAAAAAATAGACGAAAATTTGATAAAAAGATTGACCACATTTGAGTTTGAATTGTCCAAACTACCCTTGAAACCATATTTAATTACTATAATGTCACTCATTTAATGTTAATCCCATCCAACACAAATACAATGATCCAACATCCAATTGGATCTTACTTTTAGAACTTTAGTTGATCTCACTTACCCTTCCTATTATATATATTATTAATTATATATATATATATATATATATAATATATATATATATATATATACATGTATATTACATAATTTTATATTTAAACAACATCAAACTCAATACCAGTCAAATACTTCTAGTAACAAAAGTATATACAAAATATTTATCAATATTAATACAAAATAAAAATTTTATGTAAAAACTTGCACGTGCATGAGTATTGTAACTATATAAATATAAAGATTTTACATAATTTTATTCAATTTTTTTAACAACCTCGTATATTCACGGGGTTAAAAACGAATGTGTTTGTAAATTATTGAATTCAAGGGGAGTATACACAGAACAAGGAGTAGAAGTCAAATGCTGTTTTGAATGACACTACACCAAAAGCTCCTGTTTGGGGCAAGCCAAAAATTTGGGTCGAAATTGTCGACCCAAATATTGCCCATGGCCCACTCTTTTTTCAACCAAAAAGGCAGTCAAAGCATGTTAAATATGTAAATACATATTAATTTTGGACTTTTAAATGAAACTTGCCAAAAAATAAATAGTCCTGCCAACAAATTCAGCCCCGCCAAGCAAAATGGGACGACAATGTCGACCCATTCTGTGTGTATTTTTTTTTTATTTAAAAACTTTTTAAATCAGTTTTTATTTTAAAATCAATATTAAAACTTTTTTAAAAACAGAATGGGACGGCAATGTCGACCCATTCTACGTGTATTTGTTTTTTTTTTATTTAAAAACTTTTTAATTCAGTTTTTATTTTAAAATCAATATTAAAACTTTTTTAAAAGCAGAATGGGATGACAATGTCGACCCATTCTGGGTGTATTTGTTTTAATTTAAAAACTTTTTAAATCAGTTATTAATTTAAAATCAATATTAAAACTTTTTTAAAGCAGAATGGGACGACAATGTCGACCCATTCTGCGTGTATTTGTTTTTTTTTTTAATTTAAAAACTTTTTAAATCAGTTATTAATTTAAAATCAATATTAAAACTTTTTTAAAGCAGAATGGGACGACAATGTCGACCCATTCTGCGTGTATTTTTTTTAAATTGAAAATCTTTTTAAATCAGTTCTCAATTTAAAATCAACATTAAAACATTTTTAAAAGCAGAATGGGACGACAATGTCGACCCATTCTGCATAAACATTTTTATCCAGTAATCTATTTAGAAATAGTAGTATATAAATTAATTTTAGAAAATTATTTGCTTTAAAATTATATTTTAGTGTAAAAATTAATTTTAAAAATTACATAAATTAAAAAATTTACAAAATCAATACTTTACTATTTATCAAAAATATTTTTGATGTTAAAACGTAATCAATATGATACGTATTTGAGATAAAAATATTTTGGTACATCAAAACTTCCCACCAAAACACTTCCCACCAAAATATTGGCGCCAACATTTCCCACCAAAACGTTTGTATAAAATATCTGCTCTATCCTCACAAACACATTAGATGTTTAACGAATGAGCCGAGATGATATGGTTGTACACGAGATGTTTAACGAATGAGCCGAGATGATATGGTTGTACACGAGATGTTTAACGAATGAGCCGAGATGATATGGTTGTACATGAGATGTTTAACGAATGAGCCGAGATGATATGGTTGTACACGAGATGTTTAACGAATAAATGATAAACCTTATCCTCTTTAATATCCAAAAAATCTTATCCAAAATCTACATAGAATCCAAAAACCGTATCCCCCATCACCACCTTATATTCTCTCCCTCTCTCTCACAACAGCAACAACATCACCTCCTTCATCCCCCATCACCACCTGATAACACCAAACCTCTTATCTTCACACCAATTTCAAAATCTGAGATGCAGCGATATAATCCTTTTATGTGTAATTGTGGAGCATGAAATATATAAAAAAAAAAAAAAAAATCACATCAACCAGATACATTTGGATGGGAATATTATGCATGTCCTCTTTCGAAGGTGAACAATTATACATTTCTTATTTATGTAAATATACAAACAATCATATAATTACATTATTTATGTGACAGCCAAGAGAAAAAGATCATGGATGTGGATATTTTATGTGGAAGAGTGAATTTGATGAGCAGTTACGAGTAACCTCTTCTGCTTCAACATCTCACGGTTCTGGATCTGCACCAACAGGGTGCTCAAACTGTAATGAAAAAGATCTTAGGATAAACATGCTGGAGGCACAAAAGCAGGTGCTAGAGACAAGAGTAAGGATGATGGAGGCAAGACTTGAAATGGCAACGAATCACGACGACCCCGACCACGCATGTCAGTCGGCTGCAATACTCCGTGAGCTGTTAGGTGACATGGACAATCTTCATATGTAATGTTGTTGTTGTTGTTGTTGTTGTTGTTGTTTGTGTTGTTGTTGTTGTTTAATAAAATGTTGTTGTTGTTGCAACCATGACCATTTTGATTAAAAGAAGCTGGTTAACAGCAGCCCACAAGGGCCGTTCGGTTTATGCTGTCCAAACAGGGCCGTTTGGTTTATGCTGTTTGGTTAACAGTAGCCCACAAGGGCCGTTTGGTTTATTATCATTCGTGAGACATTATGGTTAACACTTGGCCCATAGTTAGGAATTGCATCTTTCAAACTAGAACAAGATAAGCTGGAAATTTGTTGTTGAGCATTGATATCTTGGTGGTTGAAACAGTGACCGGAAGACAATGAGCCGATAAACGAATGAGCCGAGATGATATGGTTGTACAAACAGGGGTGTTTGTGATTGCTTATTTCTGCACCAAAAGGGTGTTTGGGTTTATGAGCTTATTTGAAGGAACAATATCACAATTAAAAAACACGAAGGCAAACATTTTATTTAAAACACGCAAGAGTTCTCAACCACATACATTTCATACAGACTCAAACGAAACAATTTGACAAGCAAACAAAACAGATCAAACAAAACAACTCGACAAGCAAACGAAACAACTCAAACGAAACAACACACGACATATACCATAACAAACATCGCCCATTCATTTTTTTTTTTTTTGCTGCTACTTCTCGCTTTGCTAGAACTTGCACCATCTTTTCCCTTCCTTGCTTTCCTTTGCTTGATATGTTCAAACGTATCTTCGAGATTTGTTACCCTATTTCCCAGATCATCAAGTTTGGTGTCCAACGTGCTTTCAGCTTCATCGTCAGCTTGAGCGTCCAAATACTCTTTGTAGTACGGCTTTTTCCTCAACCATTCCAGAACCCGGTCTCTCATCCACGGTGCACAGTTCTTATAAGAACCATATTCATCATAAATTTCGTAGCCATATTCATTAAGAACTTCATTAAAGAGGAGCAACGACGATAAAACCTTTGACCACTCCTCTTCCGGCGTGTAACCATCCATTGTTATGTGTGTTTTGTGGGAATTAGTGATTTGGTTATTTGTGTTTTGCCGATTTGATGATGATCGGTTATTTGTGGGAATTAATGTGTTGGTGCTGATGGGGATGGAGGGATGAGTGATACATATACAGATGTTATATATTGAGTGATAAGATAAGATAAGGAGACATGATGAGATTTTTTTGTAAGATAATATATATGAAAGGATAAGTTTTATTATCCTTTAGTGTATTGCGTATACCTCGTGTCCCGTTCGTTAAACATCTCGTGTAGAACCATATCATCTCGGCTCATTTGTTTAACATCTCGTGTATAACCATATCATCTCGGCTCATTCGTTAAACATCTCGTGTACAACCATATCATCTCGGCTCATTCATTAAACATCTCGTGTACAACCATATCATCTCGGCTCATTCGTTTACCTTTTAGATAATATGTGCGTTGTTGATGTTGCTGCTCATCTTTTGTATAACGATTCATTCGTTTGTTTAACATCTCATGTATAACGGTTCTAAACCTGTATTTGAAGACGGTTGTACACGAGATGTTAAACGAATGAATCAGAAAGATGGAATACATGTGTAAACCGCTCCTACTTAACATGCGTGATATTGAGTTTCAGTTTTTATCTCTCATTCACAATGATGGCGATCCTTTGTCCACCGATGATCCAACTCATTCTTTTAACATATAATTTAAATCATTTTTAATGTATTCAAATAATTTACAACTAATTTAAATCATTTTTAATTTATTTAAATAATTTATAATTTAAATTTATTTAAATAATTTATAACTAATTTAAGTAATTTTTAATTTATTTAAGTAATTTATAACTAATTTAAATCATTTTTAATTTATTTAAATAATTTATAATTAATTTAAATCATTTTTAATTTATTTAAATAATTTATAACTAATTTAAATCATTTTTAATTTATTTAATATTAATTAAATAATTTAAATCATTTTTATACATATAAGATAAAGGGAAAAGAATTAAAAAAAAAGTACAGGCAGCAATATGGGACGACAATGATGTCCCATATTTTACCACCAAAAATTTTCATGAAAACTAAGCCAACCCGCCAAAAAAAAAAAAAAAAAAAAAAAAAAAAAAAAAAAGTAAAAGGAAGCAATATGGGACGACAATGTCGTCCCATTTTGGCTCAATAATTCATAGACCTGGATCTTATCTTTTTCTCTCTCACACTTTACCAAAAAAAAAAAAAAAAAAAAACCCGGCAAACTCGATCCACTGCTTCTCTTCTTCTTCTTTGATTAATCGACCACCACAACCACCTTCAACACCACATTCGACACCACCACAACCACCTTCAACACCACATTCGACACCACCATTTGTTTAACTAATTTTTTTTAATTAACGCCATTTTTTTTTTTTTTTTTTTTTTTTGTGTCTAAATTGGTTTAACTTTTGTTTGTTAATATTTGTTTCTTGTTTGTTGTGTTTGTGTTTGTTAGATGGCACAGCCACCACCGCCACGGCAGCGCCACCACCGCCAGCAGCAGTAGCACCAACAGCCGCATTGTTTGTGTTTGTGTTTGTTAAAGGTGTTTTTTTTATTATGTTAATTTGTTTTGGGACGACAATGTCGTCGTCAAAAGTTTTTATTAATTAATTTGGTTAATTTAAGTTTGGTTGTTTAATTTAGGTTGTTTTTTTTACGTGTTTGTCGCGGGACAGCCGGGAGAGTCGGGACAGCAGTAGCACCACAGCCGCGGGACAGCCGGGTCGGGACAGCAGCCACCTCTTTTCCTCTTTTTCTCTTTTCTTCTCTTCCTTTATTTCAGCCGTGAACTAGGTATATAATTTAATTACTTTGATGGTTGCGTTTTTTTAGAAAAATACGTTTGGTTAGTATGATATTGTGAATATGTCGTTTAGTTAGTAATATGCGTTTGGTTAGTATGATATTGTGAATATGCCGTTTGATTAGTAATATGCGTTTGGTTAGCATGATATTGTGAATATGCCATTTGGTTTGTAATATGCGTTTGGTTAGCATGATATTGTGAATATGCCGTTTGGTTAGTATGATATTGTGATTGTTAGACTTATGTGACTTTTTTTTAGGATTTTAGTGATTAATTTCGGACAACCCTCATCTGGAATTAATCATCCTATAGAAAACCCGTCCGAAATTAATTTATTAGAAATTAATTTCGGAAAGTCCCCTGTTTGGGACTGCTTTTTGAATATTTTGTCTCATTTAGGATATGGATGCGTATAACTGTTTTACTATTTGAGAGAAATTCGACAGTATTTCCCTTTCACTCCTACGAATATGTCTTTAATGCACATATTTGGGGAGTTGAGGGGAAATGCTGCCGAATTTTTTTTCAAATAGTAAATCGGTTATACGCATTCATATATGAGACGATACATTCAAAGAGTGGGTTAGGATTGCCTTCCATAGTTGCACTAGGTAATCAAAACAGTTCATAATTATGCCTTTTCATGTTTGAATGTGTTTATTTGCATATGTATATATATATATATATATATATATATATATATATATATATATATATATATATATATATATATATATATATATATTCATTTATTTGAAACTGTTTTTTTGCAACACAGTCATGACAATTGATAAGAGTTGGACCACTATATCCAACCGTAATTCCCCTGAGTTTTTAGATGGTTTTTTTGCATTCATCGCGCGTTGTGAGCCATTGTTACACCCTATCACAAAAAAGATTATTTGCCCATGTATTCGTTGTGGTAACGCTTGGAATAAATTGGGTACTCTCAAAACTCTTGAGTCACACATTTCACAATACGGGTTTGATAAAAGTTAAACCACTTGGAAATATCACGGTGAACCGCTTCCTCCACCCGTAGTAAACAACACACCACAACCACCTTCACCTGAACATATTGACATGGATGCATTCTTCCAAGATATTTCTGCAAATAATGACCTAACTCCACCATCTCAAACAACATGTTCTCAACCAGCACAAACAACAGGTTCTCAACCAGCTCAAACAATGAGTCCTAGCATTAATAACAAGTACAAAGAGTTACTTGCTAGGTCCACCCAAATGTTGGGTCCAAGTTGTGATATGACTGCACTGAACTTTACGTCAGAGCTTTCGCACATCAAGGTCTTATGTAAAATACCTGATAAAGGGTTTAACATGATTCTAGCTCTTTTGCAAAAGGCATGTCCCCTAAGAATGGATTCAACTTCCCACCTTCATACTATGAAATCAAGAAGACATACAAAGATATCGGGTTAGGATACGAATCGATCCATGCTTGTATAAATGATTGTTTTTTATTTTGGGGATCAGATGAGAACAAAAGTCTGGATAATTGTCCAATCTGCAACGTGAGTAGATGGAAAAACCTAAAGAAAAAGGGGAAGAAAGTTTCCAACAAGGTGTTGCTTTACTTTCCGTTAACTCCTAGACTACAACGTATGTTCAACATAAAACACATCGCAAAGTGGATGACTTGGCATGCTACTGGACAGTCTAAGGAAAACGGTAAGATGAATCACCCGTGTGATGGTAAAGCATGGAAAAATTTTGACATAATGAAACCCGAGTTTTCTTGTGACCCTAGAAACGTCCGATTACGGTTGGCTGCTGACGATTTCAATCCGTTTGGCAACATGAGTCAAAGTTACAGCATGTGGCCGGTCATATTGACAGCATACAACACACCCCCGTGGATGTGTATGAAAGAGACTTCTTTAATGTTGACGATGTTAATTCCCGACCCTAAATCACCTGCAAAGGACATTGATGTTTTCTTGCAGCCTTTGATCAAAGAACTCCAAGACTTATGGAAAGGTGTGTGGACTTTAGACGCTGCTACGGGTACTCATTTCAACATGAAAGCGGCGGTTTTATGGACCATAAATTACTTTCCAGCTCGAAGTAGTTTGTCTGGGTGGAGTGGACAAGGCTACTATGCATGCCCAACATGTAATCAGGACACTCCATTGATTCCTGTGAAGAATAAAATCGCTTATGTTGGTTATAGAAGATTCTTACGCGTAAACCATCCAATGAGGAGGAAACATAACGAATTCCATGGTAAACCTGAAAATAAGCGTCCTTCTAGAAACTTTACCAATGAAGAAATCATGATTCAAATTAGTAAAGTCTTTAAACGTGTCTCGGGGAAACATCCACGTATTGTTAAAAATAACCCTAAACCTAATCGAGAAATTGAATTGAATTGGAGTAAGCGTTCTATCTTCTACGAACTAGAGTATTGGCCCGTTCTTCAACTAAAGCACAATCTCGATGTCATGCACATCGAAAAGAACGTGTTTGATAGTGTGCTTAATACCTTGTTAATGAACGACAAATCCAAAGACACGCTAAAGGCAAGGCAAGACTTGAAAACTCTGGGAGTTCGAAAAGAGTTGTGGCTCGTTAATAAAGGAAACGGGAAGTTCGATAAGCCTCATCCAAAGTACTCTTTCCCACCAGAAAACAGAAAACGGTTTTGTCAATTCATCAAAGGAGTTAGACTACCCGATTGGTTTGGATCCAACTTCAAGAAAAAAGTGACCGCTGACGATAACAACATAACGGGCCTAAAACTCATGACTGTCATATTATGATGCAGCAGTTACTTCCTTATGGAGTTCACCAATACTTACCCAAAGACATTTCACCCCCATTAATCGAGCTCTGCTTATTCTTTAAGCAGATTTGTGCTCGAAATTTGATGCAGCAGGACATGGAGAAAGCTAAAAAACAAATGTTCGATGTTATGATTAAATTAGAGCAAATATTTCCCCCTATTTTTTTTGACATAATGATTCATTTGGTTATACATTTACCCGAATAGGCTATTCTAGGTGGCCCTGTTTACTACAGGTGGATGTATCCATTTGAAAGATACATCAAGAAGTTGAAAAATTATGTCCGAAATAAAGCCAGGCCTGAAGGTTCCATAGCGAAGGGTTATGTTGCAGAAGAAGCATTAACTTTCTGCTCGTGTTATCTTAAGGATGTCGAGACGAGATTTAATCGTCCTGACAGAAATGACGACGGTGCACCTGAACAACCAGATAAATTCCAGGTGTTCCAGTCAATATGCAAACCGGTGGGTTGATATGTAGATACTTGGATGGAGCCAGATGTTATGCAGGCAGTTGTATGGTTTGTACTTAACAACAGTCCTGAAATCGACGCAGACATCCAGGCGTACAAAGAGTATGTTTCTTCTTTTTTATATTTTGAAGAACCCTTTTTTTGCTAAGTTATTTGTTTTCGATGACTTATTCTAATATCATGAACTTTTGCAGTGAATTTCCTAACAATATCGTGGAAACAAGTTTTCCTCCCTGGTTCGATCACAAGGTAAACACATTAGATATATTACCTTGTAGTCCAGAGTTTTTGCTCATCTGAATATGTTTGTATCTCTTTCGTAGATCCGTGAAAAGAGCGTGGCAAAAGACCCAAGCTGTAGTCCCGAGTTATTCTCTTTGGCATGTGGACCTTCATCTCGTGCATTTACATACCCCGCTTGCATAGTTAACGGTGTGAAGTTTTTGGTGCATGAGCGCGATAAACTTCATACCACTCAATGCAGTGGAGTTTCAACACCCGGGCCTGATGGAGAAATGTATTATGGTCAACTGGAGGAAATTCTGGAGCTCACTTATTTGGGTGATCGAAAGGTTATGTTGTTCCGGGTTTTATGGTTCGACACCCATAACCCTAATAACCCTACAGCACGCTCTAGGCGTTCTTTCATTGAACGTGGCATACGTTTTGACTGATAAGGATGCTTATAGAAATCAACAATACATTCTTGCGACACAAGCAACACAAGTCTTCTACCTTGAAGACCCTGCTAGATGACCACCTCATTGGAAGGTCGTCGAAGATGTTCATCATCGGAAGATCTGGGATCGGGATGTGGTAGATTCTGATCAAGATGTTATACATGGCAACAGTTTATCAGATGTTGCATTGTCTGTTGGTTGCCTGGTTTGGAGTCTGCGAATTTGAGTGTAAATCATGAATCAACAGAAGTGGACGCCCCACCAGATGATGCTGAAGAAGATGCTGATTTTTTTAATAATGAAGATGATGTCGTTGCTCATGTCCTTGATGATGATGATGTTGACGTGTCTGATGATGATGAAGTGAACCCCACGACTGTTATTGAAGAAGTTTTATCTAGTGATGATTCGGATGATGACAATTGTTCTTAATTTGTAATTTGAATGAAATTGTACTATATGTTTAAACGTTTAACTTTTATTTGAATGAAATTGCATGTTATGTTATGTTTAAATATGTATATTTATATGAATGTGTGTATTATTATTAATTGGTCCACGAAATTGTGTGTTCTTGTACTTGTAATTTTACAGATGGCGTGTGTAGCTCCCCAATCACACGGCGGGGATGCCGGTGGTGATCCACCACACCGGCCATATTTTACTACGCCGGGCTACTGTTCAGGTAAGAAATTGTGATTTTTATTTTAAGTTTTTTATTGATAAAACTAAATTTTTTTACTTGTATTTTCATGACTCAATAACTTATATTTGTAGGTTCGATTGCGAGTGGGACCTCAAATCGGGCCTTAAGGAGGGCGTTTAAATAGAACGGTAATCGGCCTTTGCCGATCGGCTTTGACACTGATGATCAAGGCACCTTTTCACCTGTAGGCACGTATGCACCGCAGTTCAATAGTCTTTTGGGGGAACTAGTTAGGCCACTTCCCTTTGACTGCGAGTGGGAGCACATTCCGGCGCATTTTAAGGCTCACATACTTCCCGCACTCGAGGTATTAATTGTTTATTTTATTTGTTTTCTTATCGTTATCGACCATTTAAATATGCGTGTTATATTTAAATTGTTTGTTTATTTAAATGCGTATATTTATTTGCAGACTTATTTCCTCATCGCGCCTTGGTTAAACAACCAGAGCCAAGTGAAGGTTGGGTAGTGTGTGTATACGGTGGCGGAACGGGTAACTCTTGGGATTCAACTTCAGCTGCGGTTACTATAACGCAAACATAAATACAGGATGAAAAAAAAGTACTTTGACACACAACCGGAACCCGAGACGGCAAAGCAAAATCCGCCGCCGTCGACAGCGTGGGGTAACAGAAGCCCAACGGAGTGGGAGTCGTTGGTCGACTGGTGGTCGGTTCCGGAACGAATGGAGAGATCTGCAAAAAATGCAAAAAACCGGGGAAAAAACAAGATTTTAACCTACCAAGGGAGGAAGTCATTCGTACAAGGACGAAACGATTAAGTAAGACTCATTATAATTTTTTGATTTTTAAAGGTCTATATAATGTTTATATATAGCTCGTTATTAATTTATTTTATGTTGTATGTATAGCGGGTTAGGAATGCAGGGAAGAATGAAGAACTCATAGAGACGTGGAGGAGGTGCCACTCAACAAAAGGGGGCGTCTTTAAAACTAAAGAAAACGAGACGTCTTATGTAAGTAATTTATCTCTTAACATGCGTCATTAAGATCAAGTTACTTATTTTTTTTTAACTTACCTGTTTTTAACATACTTTTTTTTTTTTGACTTACACAGTTGGCGATGAAGGATCTCTGGGATCGAGTTAAAGCCAGTACGGCCCCGTTGATGACCGAGAAGCAAGTACTGGATAAGATAGTTCATAGTGACAACCGGCAAAAATTTTCGGGCGTTGGCAGGCTAATGCCGGGCAGCGGCAAAGCTTCATCCAGGTCCGCACATCAGCCGTTTGCACAAGCCTATGTTACTCAGGAGGATATTGCGGCTGCGTTCAGGCAAAAGGAACAAGAGAATGAGTTGTTAAGGAGGCAAAATCAAGTGGTCCAACTTCAGAATCAACAGCTTCACGCTCGACAAACCAGCTTCGAATGTATCTTTGGGTAGTTTGTCAGCCACTACAACAACAGCCAAGCAGGTAATCCGTTTCCCGTTAACTTTCCCACATTTCCCTCATTTCCCGACCTTAATCCCTTTCCCATCCCTAATAATAATTCTTCCTTGGACAATTGTTATCGTCCCATCTTTCCCGACTCTACTACATGCCCGGGTTCTAGTTCTAACCCGGGTTCTAGTCCTAATTATGCAATGACGCCACCCGACCTTAACCAATACATAAGACAAACTAATCCTCATTTGAGCCACATTCCCGAGAATTTTAATGCTAGTGGGGGTGAGGAGGCGGTGGAGGGGGGTGAGGAGGAGGGGGAGGAGGCGGGTTCTTACCAGGAGTCGGACTAGGAGTAGGCGTAGTTTAATTTGTATCGTATTTGTTATTAGTTATGTAATACAAGAATCTATTGCCGAATTGTTGATCGCCTTAGAAACAGGTTTTGTTGGTAAAACATTAGGATTGTAAACTACAACCTGTACATGATTTTGGTTTGTTTTTGTATAAGTTCGTATTTGTTAGTTTAATTTGTATCGTATTTGTTAGTTTAATTTGTATCGTATTTGTCGAATGCAATCGTGGATGAGTAATTTGATATTGTATCATATTTCCGAATTGGTATTGCGGATATTGGTTGATTTACAGGTTGTGTAATGGTAGGTTTTTTCCCCAAAAAAATCCGGAAAAAACCTGGAAATGCAGGCTGATGCTGCATTTTTTTTTTGCATACTTGACAGAATGGGACGACAATGTCGTCCCAAAAATGCAAAGAAAATGTCGTACCATTTCTGCTTTGACTGCCGCATCAGCAGTCCGAAAGCGTCCCATTTTAATTAATTCAAGCAAAATGGTACGACAATCTCGTACCATTTTGTCCAAATTTGTAAAAACATTTTAAATATTTTATAGTAAAACCTCTATAAATTAATGATGTTAGGACCGAGATATTTTATTAATTTAACGAGATATTATTATATCGATAAATTAATAATTTATTAATTTAAAGATGTTTTACGTATTTCCTTTAAATTTTTAAGTCCAATATACTAGTTATAATGTATACTAGTTAGAGATGAAAAATAAATTGGGAAAACAAGTTCCAATTAACATTTTATGAATTAACATTCACAAATTAATTGAATTTGTCATGTTCATTGTTTTTGAATAAGTAAAAAGTTAGTTTCGTTGGAACAAGTTCCAACTACGCATGACATTAATTAAATTAATTGAATGTGTACAAGTTCAAATTACGTATTGCCTTTATATATATATAAAATATTTTAGTAATTATTAATTTATAGTTTCGTTGGTACCAATATATATACACTAGGGTTTCAAAAAAATTATTATCTTATTAATTTATCGATTGGGGTCCAAATTTGTACTGGTCCCAAGTTGGGACTAGACAAATTATTAATTTTATCGAGTATTAATTTATAGATGTTTTACTGTAAATATTTGGTACGACAATGTCGTACCATTTTGCATTTCTGAAAATATTTTACGTATAATTTGTAAAAACATTTGAAATATTTTTAATATTTGGTACGACAATGTCGTACCATTTTGAATTTCTGATAACATTTTATGTATTTAAATAAATGATTTACGGAAAATAAAAAAAAGGTAAAAAGATTTGGTACGATAATATCGTACCAAATTTGCAAATAATGTGTCGACCCAAATTGTAATTTAAAGGTTTGACTGGTATGTGGGTCCCCGTGTAGTGTTGTCCCATTCCTTTGAAAATATGTCGGGACAAATCGTTTTGGGACAAAAAAAAATTGTACGACCAGAAAGGGTCGAGATTGTCGACCCAAATGTTTTGTCTCGACCCCACTTCAATATTTGGGTCGAGATTGTCGACCCAAAGCGTCCCATTTTTTGTAGTGTGAAGAGAGGTTTTAATTATTTGATCTTATCGTTGATTGGTCATTGTTTGATGCTAGACAATGCATGTGTATTAATTGTGCATTAACATATCAACTACTCCGTATCAATTAGTATGCTACTCCGTCCTAAATAAATGTCCACTTGGACTTTTTGCGGTCTTTATTATTCAACTTTGACCATAAATATTTTTGTTTGTGTTATATAATACTTGATGTAAAATATATGAATGGATTGGGTTTTAAAACTATTTTCATTGGTATAATTTTCATCAAGTATTATATAACACAAACAAAAATATTTATGGTCAAAGTTGAATAATAAAGACCGCAAAAAGTCCAAGTGGACATTTATTTAGGGACGAGGGAGTATCAATTAGTATGCTAATCACTTCTTGATATTTGATATTTGATATAGACACCTTGTTAAAGAGGTGTAGCCTGGATCTAGAACCAAGGGAAGGATGATATATTTAACAAGGCCGACTTTGGTTAGGGCAAATGCCTAGCTAGTTGTTGGTTTGTATTGCTAACAATATACTCGTATGCTGATAACTATTTAGAGTATGAACATCTAGTTGTTATTGCTTCCATTCGTATCATGCAGAATGAGAACATGAACATGGTGTGTAGACACTTTAAATTAAGAAGATAAAATTTAAATGGATATCATATTACCTTAAATTGTTTGAAAGTATAAACACCGATCATCCAGAATCCATTACCGTAACTCTTTGTAATCGTTTAAATACATCATTCTGGAAGACAAGCGGTTAGGGATGTTGCTCTTTGTGATCGTTTCGCTAAACTAATTTCTTTAGACAAGTGGTTAGGTGTTAAGAGACCGATGATCAATCTCCCAAGAAACTAGATAAGAGAGTAATTTGATAAGACCTTTGATCGGATAAGACTTCAATAAAACTGAATAGAAATTAACAAGACCTTTTAACAATATTTTTTTTTTTCATATCCTTACTAAATGCATCAAATACCATTTATAACGAAAATGACAAATACTAGTAATCAACTACTTTCACCACTACCCTACTAAATAGGACACATGACTGGAAATAGACGTGGGGACTACAATTGTGAAAACATTAAACGTGAGATATATTTGCAAAGTTTATCTTGCATGAAGAATTTGTCTTCTTACTCGTCCTGCTAATATTAGGGATGCTAATATTTCCGTATGATGTACATCAAGGTGCGAAGCAAATTGAAGTGCAAACGAAAAAGGGCGAAGGTTTCATGAAGTAGAAGCGGTTGGATGTAGTTGTACATTATGTGGATAGATGACAAGTACACTTTTGAACAAAGATTATGATTCCGTGTTCGTGCATTCCTCTCTTGCAAAAAAGGTAATGTATATTCATCATATTTTTTATATTGTAGAACTAAGAATTAGGAAACGATCTCTAAAATGCTAATGTTGTATAAATTTTTCGATCGGGGCTAGCTAGTTATTACGTTTTTTAAATCAAAATGAGTTTTATGAAACTTGTTTCAATGAAGGAAGATTCTGAAACTGAACCCCAAAATATGGCCAAATTGGTCCGAGCTCTCAAATTTTAGCATCGGTTTCTTCTTTCTTGCCATACTACTCTTAGAAAGCATTTGCATTTGTATATCAAGGTGAGTTTTGGGTTCTTCTTACCTAAAACTAGAATATTTCAATGATACTGAAACATATATCAATACTAGTTGTGCTAACGATAGATGATCATGTCATATCTATTGCTATTAAGCTTTAACTTCTATTAATATATTTTTTATTACATCATATCGCACTAGATGGGAAATTGAACCAAAGAATCAAATGAATACATGAATATATACGAATAAATGAAGAATTTTCCTCTAACCACAGAACTTTAAATCAAACTGGAAAATTTCGAAGTGTTTGGACTATATAGCTTCTAGGCTGAACTTAGTTCACGATTAGATGACATGTTCTTGTAAATTTCAAAAAGTAATCTGTTTTGAAATTCATCTTCAGAGCTTGCAATCTTCGATGATCGACGAGCCTTTGAAGTATCTTTCCCATGCTTTTTGGAGTTAGTAAAGTTAAACATTTTTTTGATCCTCCAAAATTTGCCATGATTATCCTCTCCTAAATAGACAGTCTTTATGCTCCTCCCACCATCAAACGCTCCGTATGTCGTTCTCCTCCACACTCTATTTGCATCTACAGATGTCGAAACAGTTCTTGAAAAGCCTCTGGAAAGACTTCTTGAAAAGCTTCTTGTAAAATTTTCCATTTCTTTGGTGTCCTAATTTGAACTAGCTTGTGTGTGCGTTTTATGAGTTATGATTGTTTTGGTGGGAGAGATGGTTTTTGATGATTATTTAAACGTAAGTGATAAGTTAATATAAGGTGAGGTGAGGTCTCACTGAAAAGGAAACTTCATGATCAATTGGCCATGTTTGAATTAAATATTTGACCAAAATTTGCTGACCAAATTTTAAAGTCAACAAAGCCGATTTTCACCATCATATTCCAGATTATCAGCGAAGAGTCTCATTTTTTAAAGCAATCAAATCTATTTAATAGTTGATAAAGAATAGAAAAATTAATAATCGAGTGAATAATACTAATGAATTATATTCATATACCCACATATATTGTTCTATAAAAACAAGATCGCTTTTAAGTCAACATCTTTGTACAACATTATTTTTTTGTGTAGAACAATGGTTATTAGTTTATTACTTACAACTCAAGAAATAACGCCTAGATGTTTATGAATCTTGTATTGCCATAAAATGTATATAACTTATTACTACTTGCTCAACGGACATTTAAAATGTTTTACATAGCACGATTTGTCATCTCCGAGAGAAATCGTCATTTCCATTTTCCATAGCTCTCAAGCTACCAACCCCGAGACCTCCTATTTCACGACTAAGGAGAATGTTATTCCATTTAACCCAACCATTACCACGATTATCATCTTTCAAGCCCCAAAAGAATCTAGCTCGAATGGATTCCAGGAGACTAAGAATTTTACAGGAGCTATAAACAGAGAAGGATAATAACGAGGGATGCTAGCAAGAATAGATTTAATAAGCGTAAGCCGCCCTCCAAATAGACCGGGATTTAGCCTTACAGGCAGACAACCGGTCCCTAATCCGATTAATAACGACATTCCAACCCTCGCAAATATGCATTTTCTTATTGACCGGGAGGCCAAGATTAAGAAAAGGCATCGGATCATGAGTGTATCCGAGAGATGGAGTAACTGTTACAACTTCCTCGATATCAACTCCAACTCCAAAAAATTAAATTTTTTGTGAGATTCATTTTAATACCCGGGGCCTACTTGAAGTATTTGAGGATATGAATATGGGTATTGGCATTTGACCTTGAACATTTACCGAAGAATAGCATTTTTGTCCGCTTACTAAAGAAGACAGGTTGTATTTGCCATATGTAAGAGAAATACCTTTATATATGCATTTGTTACACGCTTCAACAATAGCAATTTGGAGGGCCTCTACGACTATGAGGAAGAGAAAAGGGGAAAGGCTATCTCTTTGACGGAGACCTCTCTCCATTTTGAATTTACTAGATGGAGTGCCATTTATTAGAACGGAAATCAAGGCAGACGAGAGGCAGGATTTCATCAACATTAACCATTTCACACCGAAACCCATTTGAACCATGATCACATAGCATGAAAAAAAAAAGAATCAAGACTCATCTACTTCGGTGTTCAAGATTCAAAGATCAAGATTAAAGAAGACCAATTCACAACAACTCATCCAAGACAACTAAGGAATGACATCCCTTGGGGGGAGATTGTTAGAATTACTTTTAGTAATACAAGTAATAGAAGTGGTGGTCATTCTACGTTTAGGAACTATGTAACGTTAATATATAATATTTAAGAGTCTAGTATCGGGCTATAGGTACTAAGCTAATAGGCTACTAGTTTTAGTGTAATAGTTATGTAATACTAGGCAAAGCCCACGAGTAAAAGCCCAAACCCAATCCTATGATGTAGGCGTTGGGATGACATAAGTATACACACAAGTATCACTTGTGTGTGTGTGCTTGTAAGTGTTTTAGTGTATGATATAGAAAACTCTCTCTTCCTCTCCTTTCCTCTCTAGCTCACGACGACCACCACCACCACCACCATTAAGTCACCACCTTTTTGTGTTTAAGTTGATAACATGGGATCCTACATTTACTTATGATGGAAAACACTTATCTTAGTTTCGTCATGGTTGTAGAAAACTAGAAGGGGGGGGGGGGGTTGCATAGTTTTACTGATTAAAAGTTCGTTTTAAAACATTTAGATCGATTTATGTCAATCTATTTTGGACGTGTGTTGGATATTGATAGTTAGATGTATTTAAACTATACTACGAGATAGAGAAAGAAAGACACAACCATAACACAAGTATTTATAGTGGTTCGGCTACGAGGTCACCTTCCTTGCCCTACTCCACTCCTCGAGTACCTAACTCGAGAGTTTGTAATCACTACACCACAAGCTCCTTTATCCGGTGGAGAAGCCTCACAACGTCGCTTACACTTTTTCCGATACAAAGTTAAATACCAGGTTCTTCCACAAGGTAGAACCAAACCTACGTCGCCTACACTTTATCCAGTACAAGGCTAGATACCAGGTTCTTCCACGAGGTAGAACCAAACCTACGTCGCCTGCACTTGATCCGGTACAAGGCTAGATACCGAAATCTTTTACAATGCAGTAACTAATCCCAACACCACTATCTAACACCACACATCTACAACATGATAAACGGGATCAACTACAAGATCCACTTCAGTGGTCTTGTGAAGATGACGAAGCCTAGCAACCCATATCTTGGAGCTTGCAAGTCTTCTAGAGGTCGTGATCTCGCCTTTAAGAGGAACCTAGAGAATCGCTAAGAGAAAAGCTACATAGAAGATCCTTGGATATGAGGTTAGAGAAGTTAGCATATAGAGATAAGATATATCTAAGAGTGGTGAGAAGAAAGGAAGAAATGGCCATCTATTTATAGGCAAAACTAGCCACTGTTCAGCCGGATCCGCCGGATCCTTTCCCAGAGGGATCCGGCTTTCTGGAAGTACCAGTCCGGATTTTGGGTTACAATTCCGGGTTTTAGGTTATGGGTTATGGTCTGTTGGGATTAAAAGCCTTCTTGATGTTGTTTGATAAACTACTGCTCATATTGGTGTTACTACTGCTCAGATGAATTTAATGCTGCTTATGGACTTCAATGAAAATGTGTTAAGTGTTTACTGCTGCGGGTATAAATGTTAAGACTGCTAGTACAAGTTAGTGCCGCTGAGAAACTTCAATGAATATACGCTAAGTAAAGTTACTACTGCTCATACAAAGTTAAGACTGCTAGTACAAAAAGTTAAGACTGACAGTGCAAAGTTACAACTGTTTGTGAAAGTTATGACTGTTAGGCATTTTTGTTAATACTGCTTATCAGATATGTATTAGAAAATTATGGAAAAGATTTGATATACTTAGGAAAGTATTGTAAGTCGACTAGGACTCTTTGATATACAAAAGGAGGTCCTAGGGCATAGAGTTTGATATCTCAGTTGTACCAAAAACATCTAATTCTTAGCTTCAAAGTTTTGTAACCCTAATACTTTGAGAGCATAGTTGTTAAAATCCCGATCCTGATCTTAGGATCTTACGATTTTACGATTCTACAAAGCAAAAAAGATCCAGATCCTACGTAGGATCTTAACAAGCTTAAGATCTTGTAGGATCCCGATCATGACAATAGGATCTTAAGATCTACTCCGATCCGATCTTACTTTTATCGAATCGCAAACTAAAAAACTACAAATTTATGGTTTATATTTTTATATAATTTAAAAAATAACAGGTTATTCTTCTTAAACATTCTATATTCATAATTCATGACAACATTTTCATGAAACATTCATATAATTTCATGTTAATAATATATAATAATTTGTAGATTTGAATAATATTACAAAGATCATTAGGAAATAACATTATAGTAGGATCTTAGGATCCCGATCCGATCTTACGATCACGATCTTGCAAAGACGAAAACGATCCTAGGTAGGATCCCGATCTTAAAAACCTTGTTTGAGAGTATTCGTATTATTCTTAATAATATTCGAGCCTGTTTGTTTGTTGAATTATATGTTCATTGTTTTACTGTTTCATTAACAATTCTTCTTAATATTAAAGATTAGATTCCACATAATCTTTAATACATTCAACCACACAGTTTCTACTATAGTTTTGTTAGATTTATCTAATATAACTTGTATGACTCGAGCTCTATCTTTATCACACTAATATATGTCTCGTTTAAGCACAAGAGAGATGGGACAAGATATATGTATGTGGATATGATAACTTAGAGAGAGAGATGAGATGATAACTTTTCTTACATTAAAGTACATACACATTACACACACTTGCACCTCTTCCAAATGAGGTGTTAAGTGTTTTATATAATACAAGATAGGAGGCCCTAAAGCCTTTTATGGGCTTTTCGGTTGGGCCTTGAGTGGGCTTTTGTGAGTTGGAATATATTACATTCATTCTCACACGTTAGTTAGCCAAAAACCCACTTCCTATACTTAGATAACTATACGACACATACAAGTTCTAATATATGAAATGACCATCACTTCAACATATAATTAAAATGCTAAAAATCTCCCCCTAAGGGATGGTCATTTCAATAATGCTCCCGGTGATAGGTCTTTTGTCTTTAACGTCTTGAACTTTGTGTGTCGATGTAGAATAGTCTTTCTTCTTTGTTCCTTCATGCTTTGTGATCTTCAAACATAATCGTCTTTTGATTGTTCTTTGCCTTGGTCAACATCTTCATGTATTCACAGCGTCGATTCTTCCAATATAGATGTTGAGACATATGATGGTTGATGGACTTTTCTCAGTATCTGCATAAAACAGTTAGCAATAAATCGTCCAGCGCTTGCAGGTTCAGATTTCGAGATTGTTAACAGCATAGAGTGAAAACTTTCTCTAATCTTAACCAAGGCCGTTGAGAGACTCTGAAGTATACCGGAGTATCACTTCAAGACTGTAGACCGTTTGAAGCACGTAACCATCATTATATAAGGCAAGATCCTTAGATCTCATTAAGACTCTTACAACTTGTGTCCTTATTGGTGAACACAAGTGTATTGAATGGAAAGTGTTCCTAAGAGATCTTTGATGAATCTCATGGCTCTAGACTCAATAATGTGCGTTTTGGTTTTAGTCATCGGAGGCATGGAGCAGAGTGCCACCTTTTCAATATCAACTCATCTCGGATTGAGAGGTCGATAGATTATGCAGTGTTCTCCGTGAGAAATGAAACAAATATCTTTTAAGAGATATCTGAGTGGCTAGGAGGGGTGGTGCAACGCGTCATTGGGTCCATGACGTCTTGTCTTCAATATCAGTATCAACTTGTGATAACCGATAGCAGATGTATTGACCCGATTTTTGACCTAAGTTTTCATGGAGGGCTATTTCTTTTCACCCTTTCATTCAACTTTTCTTTTTAATTCTTCAACCCCTTCTTTCCATTTCTCATTTCTCCTTTTTTCAATCATACCTAAGGACTTCTAATTCTAATCTATTGGAATTGTCCTTAGGTAGATCCCTCCGGCTCTGGCGGATCATAGGACATAACCTAACCATAATCACCTTATAACTTCATGATTATCCTAGATTTGTTGATCACTTTCCATAAAACCTTTTGTGAAAATCTCTCAAAGTGTTTATGATTAAACACATTTAGTTAACACTTCAAGAGTTTTGCATTTATGAAATACTCCCCCTTCACATGTGCTCATGCATTTTTGAGGTAAACTTGCACATGTTGGGTAGAGTTCGAACATTTTGAAATGATCGATTTTCAATGAACATGACCTTTGCGAGACACGCTTACATCACTAGTTGGACTAGCTTGAAATTATTACCCGTCCCGGTCATATTCAATGATCATCTCTCGAATTGGTACATTCTACTCAGACAAGTCCTTTGCGAGACACGTTTACATTACTGGAAAACCAGCTTGAACTTTGTTAGGATCTCTGGGAAATAAGAGTTTCTCAGTGATGGGAGGATTGTTGGGATATGAGAAATAAGGAATTTCTCATTGCTGCCGATAGTGAAGCTGGTTCCTGCCGATAGTGTTGCATTGCTGCTGCGGTTGGTTCCTGCCGATAGTATTGTTTTGTTTCTGCCGATAAGGTTGATTGCTGCGGATAGTTATTGTTTGTTATCCGTAGGTTTAGAGAGTTTGTTAGATTTATTTTTAGAAGAGATTGTTGTTTATCTCTTCACATGTTTTCTTGTAAGACGGTTTAGGGTTAGGGTTTCTTATCATTATAAAAGAAACATCCCGTCCATGAGTCATATATACTTTTAACGATTTCAATATTTAATATCACCTTTCTTAGTTCATAGTCTGATCCATAGAGGATCAGTGTCGTTTAGAGTTTTCTTCTTTATTATACTTGTTGTTTAGTTTCCGCATAAACACTTGTATACCATACAGAGGTTCTTGTTTAACCTAGCTCAATCTAGCTCGAAGTACTCGATCCTACAAGTGGTATCAGAGCCTGGTGAGGATCTCTGATAAAGAAGGAAACATTGTCGAAGTGTCTCTCTTGAATCTTTTCACAATGTCGCTATCAGGTGATAGATTTGAAATGTGTGCAAGGAAGATTAGGAGTTTGTTCCATAATAAGTCTATGGAAATGCTGACTGATAAAGATGAATCCTATGAAACAAAAGAAAATACGGAAGAATATGCTCTGTTGGGATTCCCATCTCAGGTACAAAGATGTAATCCTGCTTGTCAAGAATTATACTCAACTCTTAATAATGAATACGATGACATGAAATCTAAGTATAATGAATACTTTATTAAGGTTCAAGCGTATGACAATGCAGTCAAAACATTAGAAAAACAAAAAGTTTGGTTTCAAAATAATCAGTTAGCTTATGAAGAAAAGATAAGGGTTTTAGAGAGAGACTTGAAAAACACCACTAATGAACTTAAATATACTGAGTCTCAAAAAGCTAAGGTGGTGTTAGAGAAACAGGATTTGCAGACTAAACTAGATAATACCTTGGCTAGGTTTGATAAATGGAAAGATTCATCTAAAAACCTAAACAAGTTAGTCGATAGTTCTATGTCTACAAAAACTAAAAGAGGTTTAGGTTATGGTAACCTGATAGGGCCAAATCAATTTTATGACCCTAATGAGTATAGTGTTTTTAACCCTGAACCTGTAGATTACCAAATACCTGTTAAGTATGTGAAAGAAGGAGGAATGAATGTTGTTCCTCCACCTATCAGAGGAGTCTTTAAGCCTGTCCCTATTCATTCAGACTCTGACATTGACTCAAATGAGTCACAAATGGTTTATGGTCAAAAGTTAAAAGATTTACCTGAACCTAATGATTGTGTCTCTTGCTCCACAAGTGACAAGTCCTCAGAAGCAGAGTCTAAAGACTTTGTTTCATGTGACTCAAGTGAAAAGTCAACCACACCCAAATATCATAAGCCCTCAAGTTCAACTGATGATAAATCTGCTTCTAAATCAGTCTTTTCAGATAACAGCTCAATTAATTCTGTTAAAAGCAAATGTGTCTCTAGTTCCACTAGTGATAATGGTGTCTACATTAAGAAAAGTTGTAGTAAGAACAAGTCTGTTAGGAAGAAGACATGTTTTGTGTGTGGTAGTCAATATCATCTCATCAAAGATTGTGATTTTCATGAGAAAAGAATGAAAGGTGGGCAACAACAGACCAGATCATTGTGGAAAAATGTTAAACAAATACCACCATATGTTCCACAAGCAGCAGGAATGAACTTTTATAGGGATCCCTTTCCTGCTGATAGACCTGTTCCTGCTGGTTCCTCTGTTCCTGCTGATATTCAGGGAACCATTACTGCTGGTTCCTCTTCATATATTCATAGGGATTTCAGACCTGCCTGTTATAATCACATCTTTGGAGGGGGAATGGCTTATTCTCCTTGGTTTCCTTGGTAATTGTTCTGTTTGGTTAATCATGTTGTTGTAATTGTGTGTGCTGGTTTGAAGGGTGGCATTAGCCTAAGGGGAGGCTAATGCTTGTATTTTTGTCTTGTTTTTCATTCATTTATGTTTATGCTTTGTGTTTCTCTAATTTTGTTTTGCAGGTTTTTCAGTGTCTTCTGTTAGTTAACTTTGTTTTGCAGCTTTCCTTATCTCAATGCTTGGAATTTAAACTAAAGACAGTGATCTTCATTCATCAAGAGAAATATAAGAGCATTCAGTTACAAGTTTCAAAAGCTACTTATCAACATCATTCAAAACATCATACCAACCTTCAAACATCAATATATCTTAACCCTACCACCTATTCCATCTTCCCTTTACCCTTACCCAAATTATCAGGCATGAACCTCCTTCCTCTCTGGCGACTGATTTCTTCATACACATGGGGGGCTGGAAGTGCCAACACCACTGGGAGTGGCTGTCTTGATTCAGGGGCTGGAGTTGAAGAGCTAGAGGTAGCTTGCCTCTGATGTGTTCTGGAGCGTGTCCTTGCAGTTGGATGGCTTGATTGTGGAGTAGGGTTGCTCGATTGTGGAGCTGGCTGTCTTGGCTTAGGAGTTGGTCTGATGGGATTCTTTCTTTGTCTTGGATCTTGGCTTTCACGTTGTCGATTGTTTCGACTTCGAGGGTTAGGTTTTTCACGGCTAGAGCCTTCTTGAAGATTAGCCTTGCCTTTTGGTACCGGTACTTTATAAAAAGCTGCAGTTGTTCTCTCCATCTCCTCAGTAAGCAGAGCCACTGTTCTCTTCATCTGTTCTCTATGCTCATTTGTAAGAGGAAAATTGGGAGGGAAAGTCTCCCATTCACCCTGACAATAAGTCAAGGACTTCAACTCTGATGAATCTTCATCATCAGAGCTAAAGTACTCAAATGACGAAGGGGTAGATGGAAGAGGATCAGATGAATATGAATCCTCCTCAACCTTGGCCTTACCTTTGTTTTGAGAGGATGATGCTGTTTTGGGAAAGTAGTTTTTCCATCCTGAGTCACTGGAGGAGGAAGAATCTGATGAGATTTCAATTACTGGATTTTTAGATGAACTCATGATTTTGAAGATTTTTGGTTTGGTTTGTGATAATGAAGTAATGTGATTTGAGGATTATATAATGATATAGAGATTAGTGCAAATTTATTGGTGGTTGGTATTGAAATTTAATACGGATGAGTTATTCTTAATGACTAAGTTCGGCAGGTTGACTTTGGTCAAACCACCTCATTGCTGCCGAATGGTCAAACCTCTTATTGCTGCCGATTGACCAAGTGTTGCTGCCGATTGGTCAAACCTCCTTAAGTCGATTGGTCAATGTTACGTGTGCAGAATTGCAGCAATTTAAAGTGATATATTTAGAAACCCAACCTAAAATTGCACTTTTCTCATCTCAATTTCTCAAAATCCTATCAAACCCTAATTTTCTCAGAAGAACCCTAGATCATTCATCAACCCCAATGTCAACTCTTCGCTACAAGGATGATCATAACAAGGTTGCATACTTGGAATCGTCTTCAAAAAGTGTTGGTTATGATGAGGTGCTAGCATTTCTTCGTGGGTCGACTATTCGCTTTGCACTCACTTATTGTCCAGTGAAGGTGTATGATTCGTTGGTTAAGCAGTTTTGGGAAACAACTAAGGTCAGACACATTGTGGGAAGGGAGGACGACATCGTTGCCACAATTGATGAGAATGAGGTCATCATTACGGAGGAGTTGATTCGTGTTCAGCTTCAATTTCCTGCAGAGCATGGAGAATATGATCTTTCAAGACAAGATATTACTAATGGTATGGCTGCTATAGGTTATCCTGTCACTGGTAGTTGTACTTTCTTGAAAAATAAGTTGTCTCCTCAATGGAGATTTCTGATTCATACTTTACTACAGTGCATGAGTGTTAAGACAGGTGGTTGGGATCAATGTCCAAGTCCTATTGCGTCTGGTCTTGTTTGTCTATCTCAGGGTAGGATATTTAATTGGGCAAAATATATCTTTGAAGGAATGATTGAGAATATCACTACTGATAAAAACAGATTTTTGATGTACCCTAGGTTTCTCCAGATTATCTTAGGTGTACAGACTATTAATACATCCCCTAAGATAGTTAATCGATTGACTCCTAAAATGTTTGCCCTGATGAAGATGAATTTTGTAGGCCAACATTTGCCTTTATTACCTGCCATGTTACAAAATGCCAATCCTGCTGACAACCCTGATTCTGCTGATAATGTCAGTATCCCACCATCACCCAATGCAGCTGATGCAAGTGCATCCAATGCTGCTGGTGAAGGGACTTCAGTTGCTGCTGATGCCTCTGCATCTGTTGCTGCTGATGACCCTTTACCACCATCACCTAGACCAGTGACACCTACACCTGAATCTAATGACCATAATGAGCCCAATGAACAGACCACCACAGTTGTTTCACCTGTTGTCCTACCTTCACCCTCAATGGATATGCCTTATGGGTCAAGGCTTTCAACTCCTAGTCCTACTAGGCAGCCGTTTAGTTATGACACCAATGCAGGGGAAGGATTTAATGTTTCTCCACCCAGATCCAATGAAGCTCCTAATACCTCAGGTATTCCTGCTGGTGGAGCTGAGGATGCTGTTGATCTCACCTCTATGTCCCAGTTACTTGACAGATCTGTGAAGAAAATTGAGGCATTGGAGTCAGAACTTAAAGAGACAAAAAGGGTTTTTAGTGAGAAAGTGGAAAATTTGGAAAAGGAGCTCAAGGACACTAAAGATACTTTTGGTGCGATTATTCAAAAGTTAAATGATAGGATCAGTTCTTTGGAAGCTCAACATCCTCAGAAGAAAAGAAAGGTTGTAATTTAGGAGTCTGAGGAAGATCAGGATGATATGTCATTTGATGGGCTTAATGTACTGGCATCAGTCTCTCTTGATAGTACACATACTGAAGTGCCTATCTCCTCTGAGCATACTATCACTACTCAACCTCAGGCCTTCACTGGAAAAAGGACCATTGCTGCTGATGTCTCTGGGGTTCCTGCTGAAGTTGGTAGTGTCTCTCCTGAATCTAAGGCTCCTGGTAATACTACTGGTTGTCCATCCATTGCTGCTGAAAGTGACACCATTCCTCCTGAAGCAACTCAAAATGATGAAGAGATAGCTGGAAAGGTGCATGCCCAGGAAATTGCTGCTGAAGAAGCTAGGCTAGCTCAGGTTGCTCAAGATGAGGAGCTTGCAAGGAAATTGTCTGTTGATGAGAGGAACATTGCTGGAATTATGAATAACCCAAGTTCAGAAGATCCCACTTCAGAAGAGTTCAGTGAGGAAGTTGAATACTTATTGGCTACTGACATGATTATTAGAGCTCATGGGTTTATGGTTCTTCAAGATTCAGAGATGGATTCAGATGAAAGGTCAGATAAGCTTAAGGCATTCATCTTAAAGAAACAAAGAGCATCCACTTGGAATGAATTGATGCACAGGATCAGTGAAAGACAAAAGTCAGGATTTAAAATGCCTACAAACAGAGATAATATCAATTTTATGAAGGTGTATCTGAAGAATGAAGCTAACTACAAGATCAGTTACTTCAAAGGTTGGACTGATGCTGCAATTCAAAAGTTGTTCCTTGATACCTATGCAAAGATCAACTCTTTAGTCTAGACTGATATTCCACAAAGCAGGAAAAGAGCATCTTCATCTTTAGAGTCTGATGTTGCAAAGAAAATGAAGTCTGGAGAGACATTGTCTGGTGCATCTTCTTTTATTCCTGCTGAAGGTTCTCAGGATGCCACATTCATTTCACCAAGTCCTAATGTAGCTGCATCTGAGGCACCACAAGAAGGTCTTGTTTCTGCTGATATTCCTGCTGCTAATGTCTCTGTTTCTGCTGAACAATCTTCCTCAGTTCCTATTCTTCAATATGGTCTACGGACAAGGCAGAAGAGTCACTCTCACTACCCTTCTTCTATAGATATTTCTGAAGTGGATGATCAAGATTTGATTAGGGTTGATTCTGAAAGTGATTCAGAAGGTGATTCCATTCATTCTTGGGGTCATATTGCTCATTGGGAGATTAGATCTACTTCTGAAGGTGAAGTAAATGTTTGGTTTTCTCTTGATGGGACAGTCAAATTCTTTACCTTTCTGAGGGAGATCTTGAATAAAGTTGAAAGAAAAGATTTGGAGAATCTTTATAAGATAGTGGATAATCACTATCAATCTCATACTCCAACTGGGATTGGTCTACTGCTTTGGGGAGATTTACAAGTCTTGATGAATACATTGGATGGAGACAAGGCTAAATTGGTGTGGGGAAATCAATCTACCTGGAGAGTATTTTCTTGGAGGTTATATCCATCTTCCAATGTTCATGTTGTAGAGCTCATCTCTGGCAAGTTCCTGACTATGTTTGTGGATGTTATGTATCCATTATCTGAGGGAATTTTGAAGAGAATGCTGACACAGAAGGTCAGAGTTCCCAAGCATACAATAGGAAATGATTTAACTACAGCTGAACAGTTGGTCAAATTCATCAAAGATCAACTTGCAGCTAAAGGTTCATAAGCTTAAGGGGAGGATTGTTCTTGTTGTTGTTGTATATTTTTCTATCTTTCTTTCTTTTGGTTTCTTTTCTTATTTTTCTTTCTTTTCTTTTGGTGTGTTTCTGATTTCTTTTTCTTAGTTAAAAAAAAAAAAAAAAAAAATTGTATATTTTGTGCTAATAAGTTGGTTTTGAGCAACACCTTGCAGGTACAGTGTTGGTGTTTACACCTTCACCATAAATGGTACTCAACTCACCATGTCTTGCAGACAAGAAAGAGTTGACTCACCATGAGGGTACGGCTCTGGTGTGATAATCAAATCCGTTGATAGCTGTAATAGCTTGCTCAAAGCTATTGGGTACTTCAACTCACCCATGATTCAGTTCTGAGAGTTGAAAATGGTTCTCAATTCACCATGGATTTAACCCTTTATGGGATCCAAAGGATTGGCTAGTCCACAAAAGTATGGTTTGTGGTAAAGACAATTGGTATCCATATTTGGTATTCAATTCACCAAGGTTTGCTGTAACCTAAGAATTGGCTAGTCCTGAGCAAACGGCTACAGGTAAAGACAAGTCAAATCCGTTTATAGTTGCTGATTTGCTAATATATCAGATGGTTATCAGTGTACCATGGTCTAACAAACCTAAACATTGGCTACTCCAGTAGTGATGGCTATTGGTAAAGAGACATCAAATCCATTAATTTTCAATGATTCACCTCTCACAGGAGTTAACACACCTGGATGTGATGAGAATAGTATGAAACTTAAGTGATTTGATGTACATATTGTCATAGTAGCAGCCAAGTTCAAGTGCATGTCATGGTGACCAGTATACATGTTTTGAAGGAGATTTCTTATTCCTGCTGAACTATTGAAGTTGCTGCTGGATGCTATAGAGGTTGGAATCTTGCATATTATGGATGTTGCTGCTGGTTGCTATTTATTGCTGCTGCTAAGTCGCAGTCCTCAAGCCTGAGAAGTTAAAGCTCTATCACATTGGAATCTTGCAGGTTAACCTAGTCAACCTCAAGATTAGGGGAGGATTGTTAGGATCTCTGGGAAATAAGAGTTTCTTAGTGATGGGAGGATTGTTGGGATATGAGAAATAAGGAATTTCTCATTGCTGCCGATAGTGAAGCTGGTTCCTGCCGATAGTGTTGCATTGCTGCTGCGGTTGGTTCCTGCCGATAGTATTGTTTTGTTTCTGCCGATAAGGTTGATTGCTGCGGATAGTTATTGTTTGTTATCCGTAGGTTTAGAGAGTTTGTTAGATTTATTTTTAGAAGAGATTGTTGTTTATCTCTTCACACGTTTTCTTGTAAGACGGGTTAGGGTTAGGGTTTCTTATCATTATAAAAGAAACATCCCGTCCATGAGTCATATATACTTTTAACGATTTCAATATTTAATATCACATTTCTTAGCTCATAGTCTGATCCATAGAGGATCAGTGTCGTTTAGAGTTTTCTTCTTTATTATACTTGTTGTTTAGTTTCCGCATAAACACTTGTATACCATACAGAGGTTCTTGTTTAACCTAGCTCAATCTAGCTCGAAGTACTCGATCCTACAAACTTATTACCCGTCCCGGACAAGTCTTTTCGATAACGGACATTTACTTTTTGTCAATTCGAGGGATAATACTGAGTCGAGCTCTTATTGAGATTCAGTTATGATCTTTAAACCTTTTGATCACATTTTAATCACGTCTTCTCCCCCTCAAAAATAGCATGTACTGATATTTTTGATAACAACTGATTAAAATGAAACTTTTTGGAGAGAAGGACGGATTTTAGCACGAAATTGGAACATTTTTTCTTTTTTAATTTTTTTATACTCCCCCTTAGATAAAGCATATTGTAAAACATTTTAGATTAAGAGGGAGTCATCGTTTAAGCACGGGTTTCATACAAAAGAATATGAAAGCCATAGAGATTTTTAGGATAAGTGCTCGAAAAACATATTTAAAACCTTTGATTTTAAATGAGCACTTTCCTTTCTTTGAAGAGCGGGTCCTGAACTGATGTGTCCAGAAGCCATCACATTAAGCTCGGGTCCGAAATTGAGTTGTTCTGAAGCCATTGTGAGATCAGATTAGACAACAACCTTTGGAACCCATTTAAGCACTGCGCCAACGGGTTTAGCATATTTTGAAATCCATTTGTAAGTTGTGTCAATCTGATTCAAAGAAGTTGAATTCCAACGAGGGCTGAAAACCGGTGTTTCATTTTGAAATAACATTCGTGGAATCAACGGTGATTTAAAACTCTTTTTCTTTTGAAAATTGTTTGAGAAACCCGGTGTCTCTCTTGGAGTTTTAAAACTTGAAACAGAATCATGCTTGTGTTGTAGCGGAAGCATTTCAGAGTTTGAGTATTGCAAAGGTTTTGAACGACTTTGCTTTGGTTTCCACACTTGCTTTACCGGTGTAAATCGAGAGTGTGGGGTTTGAAAACCTGTATTATTTTCATTAGAAGTATTTGACCTTGAAAGCTTTTGAGGAGTAAGTGTTTCAGAAAAACTTGGTTTCTTCGAAAACTTCCTTCCTTTTTGCAAAGAATAGGTTGTAAACTGGGAAACCTTTTTCGAAAATGGTTTTGAAGATTCACTCGTGTAAACCTTCTTTGAAACACTCACTTCTTGTGGAAACTTGTTTGAAACAGGAGATTTGCCTTTTGATCGATTGAGAACATCAAACTTTGCTTTTAAGGCATTGTATGACATTCGCAAATCATTGTATTCTTTTTGAAGAGAAAGATGATCTTGAGATGCCAATTTAGATTCCAAAGAATCAATTTGTTTCAAAAATTGATCTTTTTCAGCTTTTGAATCATCCGTTTTACGAGCCAATTTCTGTTCGAACACAATATTTTCTTTTTCAAGTTTTTCAAAATAATTTTCGAATTTGGTTGTTTTGTTGAAAAGATCAGTTTTGGCATCCTCAAGAGCGTTTGTTTGTTGAGCTAAAAGCGTTTCAAGCTCAATCACTTTTGTTTGAAGCACATGATTTGCATTTTCTGTTTCCTCTTCAAAATCTGGAGTTTTAGAATCAAACAGGGGATTTGGAAAGGAAACTTTTGTGATTTGAGACTCAACCTTTTTCATCTTCATTGATTCAATCTTTTGCAAAACCTTTTCAAACTTTTTATCAGCGAATTCAGACAATTGAGACTTCAAAACTTCAGTCTCCTTTTGTTTTGTGTTTGAGTTTTTTGTTTGAACTCGTGAACGTTTGATTGAATCAAACAGGTTTTTGTAAGTCTGTTTCAAATGCACATTTTCTTTTTGTAATGATGCCACAGCATGTTCCAATTCAGTATTTTTTATATCAAGTTCGCCCAAATCAAACTTGATTTTGGCATCATCACAATTTTCTTCAAAAATCTTTTCCTTTTCTTTAAGCATTGTTGTCAAAGAGTTTTTAGAAGAAGCCTTTTGCTCCTGCAGTTTGAGTTGGAAAGAAAGACTTTGTGCTTGGAGTTTTGTCAAATCTTTCTCAAACTGAGCAGTTCTTTTTGACAATTCTTCTTTGACTTCAGTTGCTTCTTTTGAAAGTTCAGTGATTTTCTTTTTGAGACAAAGATTTTCAGATTTCAAAGAAGATGTTTGTTCAAAATCCACATTCTCATACTCATGGCTGACAGATACTGACTTGAATGACTCTATTTGATTTGTGAAAAATTCTTTTTGAATATCAAGTGTTAAGCATTTTTCATCAAATTCGTCTTCTAGAGAATGGATGTACTTTAAATCTTCTCTCATTTCAGTGACAAGATATTTTTCAAAGTATTCAAAGCTTAAGTTGATATTTTTAGGTAAGCGTCTGGTGAAAGAAGATTATAGTAATCACTATGAGTGTATTGTTGCTTATACCAAATGACCTTTAACGTACGCTCAATGTGATGTTTAAGAGTACAAAACTGTTTCCTTGCTTTATTTTGCCATAACTTAGCATCATAAGTAGCAAGTTGAGCTTCTTTGAAATATCTTTTCACATTTGTGTCTTTTCTTTTCAAAGGTTCTTTTGGTATATCTGTCAATTGTGTACAACCATACACAAAGCCTTGGTACGAGAATGGGCTTTTTCTTTGTTTGACTTTTAAACGTTTTTCCTTTTCAGATTTATCTTCATCTTCTGAAATGAACAGGGCATCAGTCGACAAACCTTTTCCCAATTCTTCAGCATCGTACAAACTGGGTGTTAACTTTTGCACTTTGTTTAGAAAACAAGGTTTTTCATTTCTCAAATTATTTTCCACATGATCTGTATTTTCAAAACCAAGTCCGGATTTTCCGTGATGAAGGTTCTCATCTTTAGGAAGCGTCATTTGAAGAGTTTGAACACTTTGTCCTGTTTTTCGAAGTTTTGCTTCAAGATTGTTTGCTCGTTTCAAAAACTTTTGATTTTCATTCTCAAGTTTTGTATTAACAATCTTAAAATTTGAAGTGGTTTGCTGAAGCATTGAATTTTTATTTTTTAAATCAGTGTTCTCTTTTAAAAGCGCTTGAACCTTTCTGTTGTTAAGTACCATTTGTTCATCCAATTTTTGAATGGAACGTTTTTCACGATAAAGAGCTTCTCGATACCCAACTTCAAGTTCTTCCTTTTGTTTTAAAAGTGGTGTGACAACATCTCCGTTAATTTCAAATTTCCGAGCTTGAGATTTAAGGTTTGAGATTTCAATTTCAAGTTCATCCTTGCTTTTTGTTACTTTTTCAAAACCTTTTTCCATTTCTTTAAATCTCTCAAGCTCTTTGGACAATAAGACATTCGCTTGCTTAGCTTTGCGATTGTCCTCGTTGCACTTTTCAAGTTCATGTTTGAAATTTTCGATTAATGAAGCAAATAAAGCACGATCTTGTTCATAAGAAGATCCATCCTGGGCAAGCTCACCTCCATTAGGATCCATATCTGGAATAATAGGAGTGATATTACTATCAACCTGTTCCACCACATATGTGTCACTTATGGACTCAGGGTGCGCAGGATGTGTCTTATCATGAACAAACACATTATCGAACAAAACAACATTGTCATTATCGTTTGAATGTTGTACCGTAGCCAATATTGCTATGTCAGATGAAGGTCTGATATGGTCATCCTCAGTATCCCAAACAGCTTCATTCCTGTGTGTATCATCAGTATCCGAATCATAACTTGGTGTACTGCTTTCAACCTGTTGTTCTGAAGATGTATCACTTCCCGTGAGAACCAATCTAGCATCAGTTTTTGTACCCTCATTGACTGTTTGTTCATCTTTGTGTGTCTCTCTCTCATTCACCTCTGTTTCCTTTAACTCATTTATCTCAACTTCTTCTTCATCAAGTATCTTTTCGAGTTCACTCATGTTATCAATGCATTGGGTTTGGAAGGTCTTGAAGTCTAGCCAAAATCTTTGGTAAAACGCATTGAGAAACTCTGACTGGCTCAATATCCAAGGTTTCAGTAGAATCTGAAGTTGAGGTTTGATCACTTCAAGAGCTTCCTTGCAGTTGTGCGTATAAAGTTCTTCTTCATTCAGTATCTTCTCATATTGATTCAGGCTTTGTTTGAGTTGATCTTTGAAATGATGAAATTGGACTCTTATGTAGTATTCAAATGCCTGATCGAACCTTGAATCATATCCAGTTGAATTGATGACTTTCTCAATATGAGTCTTGAACACTTTAAACGCTTTCTTTGACTCTCTCTCTTTCATGTTCATTTCCTTTTCAGTTTAGTGCCGATGTGTGATAAAGTTGATTCAGGATCGTTGAAACGAAATAGGAGTTGTTGTTGTTGAAGGTTAAACTTGGTTGTTGTTGTTGTGAAATCTTGGTTCTTTGATGATGATCGTTGAAGTTACAATTTAGATAAACGAAACAAATTAAATAAAGTTACTAAATTTGACTAGACGAGAATTTAGACAAGATAAAAAATTCACAAATTCGACAAGGTTATGTAAAATACAATTTAGATAAAATGACAATTTCTATATAAATTTCAATTTAGACCAAAATTTATACAAATTATGGCAAAATTTAAATTTAGATAGAATTTATCTAATTTATATAAATTGGTAATTTAGATAAAATATCTAACTATTTTATACAAAATAGTAGATATCCGTTTGTCAAAGTATTTTACACACTTATACAAGCAAGAAAATACCGTGTTCGTAATCCTTGATGATGTAGAAATTGCAAGTAGAATCAAATTTATAAAAGTTATTTACGTTGAAAACGTTTAAATCAATTGCGAGGACCAAAGTTGCCAAATTCCGAAAGTTCAAAAATCTTCTTCAATTGCGAAATGGACTGATTCTGCCAATTCCGAAAACTTGTTGCCAATTGCGAAAACTTTTTGAATTGCGAAAGCTCAACCAATTGCGATAACTTGCCAATTGCGAAAAGCTAGAACCAATTCCGAAAACTTGCAATTGCGAAAGCTTGTGAATTGCGAAAGCTGGTGAATTGCGAAAGCTGGAGCCAATTGCGAAAGATGGTGAATTGCGAAAGCTCAGTGACAATTGCGAAAACCCACCAATTGCGAAAGACTTTGAATTGCGAAAGGTCTTTACCAATTGGGAAAGCCTACCAATTTCGAAAGCTGTGAATTTCGAAAGCACTCTAGAAATTGCGAAAGGAGGCAGTATACCAACTCTTGACTTTTTCACATTTCACCAATAATTCAACCACTGTGAGATCTATCCACTCTTACCAACTCTTACCAACTATTCTTATACAAGAATAAAAAGTAAGAATCAATGATGAAGATCGAACAAAAATCACCCTGATTGCGTGGTTTTGTAACCTTACAACAGGTTTTACCTCTCGAGGGATCTCAAGAGGCTTACAACCCCACCAGGCAGTGTACTTGACCGATGTAGTATAGTGTAGTGGTAAGTACGGGGGATTGATCGTTCTCCACAGGGAATAGTGTTCGTTAGGTATGAAAGGCTACTCTAATTAGGTCTAAGGGTTGAGGAAGATTCTTTTTATGTTTTTATAGTTTTTATGAAAGCAAGTAAAATCTCGGGTTTGAAGGAGTGGGCGGAATTAGTTGCTAGTCAACTAACCCAAAATTACTACGGATGCAAATAAAATAAAATAACAAAAATGAAATGTGGTAAGAAACTTATGTGTAGAGAAATGTGTTTACTTAGATTTCCTTACTCCCTAAATATCTTTTACCGGTTAATTAGTGTGTATTAGTTGCGTGGATGACGGGTGTATTCCTTAATACCATTCGTGGGGTGGCGTACTTACTTCCCCAACTCTACAAGCTCCTACTTCACTCCTATGTCGAGCCGGCTAGGAAGCTCCTAACATGGGATCACTAGAATTCGCTTGTGCATTAAATACAACCATAAAAACCTTTAGTACGCATTTGGTTCATGTTTCTTAAGACGTTCAAGCAAGTTACCGAATAGGAAGTTAGCCAGTTTTCTTAAGCCTAACATAGATAAACAATCATCCAATACAACTAACAACACACTAACAACCAATAATCAATAGCTAGGTTTCATTAGATCTAAGCAAACACAAGATAAATTTAGCCTAACATGTTAAACAAAAGACAAGAATAAGATAGAATCAAACAACACATAGACATATTGAATGATTAATTGATAACTTATCTTTCAATGAAACATGGAAGATCTCAAGGCAAAAAGCCCTGAAAAAGATGCTAAAATCGTCTTAGGGTTTTCTCCCAAAATTCCACACACTAAGCTCTCCCTAATGACAAAAAATTAGAAAACTATATATAGATTTTTGGATCTGACGGCGTCACCTTATGGAGTGTGACGCCGTCACCTCGCCGCTTTTAGGGTTCCCGGATGACCTTCTTGACGCCGTCCCTCTTTAGCTCTTCAAAAATCCATTCTGGCTTATCAAGGCTTGACGCCGTCGAACCATGAACGTGACGCCGTCCCCTTATGATTTAAGCCGTGACGCCCTCGATCAAGTTAAAGCGTGACGCCGTCAGAATTCACATGCTATTTTCACTGGCCCGTCATGAGTAAATTTCACGTCCAACTTTTCTTGCCAAGGCATGACGCCGTCTAGAGTAAATCTTGACGCCGTCAAGAGTAACTTTTAGCCGATTTTTGAGACTTTGCCATTTTCTTCACTTTAATGCTCCAAAAACGTCCAAAATGCTTCCTTTTCCAGATTTCTCCTCAAAAGTACCTAAAATGACAAAAGAAACGATTTAGGGCAATATTTGATCAAATAAATACGATTTAAGGCTTAAATGACCCCTTAAAAGCGGTACACTTTTCGCTTCATCAAATACCCTTACACTTGAGATTTGCTTGTCCTCAAGCAAATGCGCTTTTATTCTAATCAAAATACAAGTTAGGGGTCATTTAATGCTAACATAAAAGTAATTACAACAAATATTCGTTCCACTTTACTCATAATAAGCACGGAGATTACAAACTAGCACCTCACAAGTAGTGTTTAGATACTCACATCTCTCAAGTGTCATCAAAATAAATCTCATAAATGGAAACGGATAATATCTCTCACTACCTGTCATAGCAAATAGATTACCATAGGCTTGGGAAAGGATCAAAAACCTCCTCCACTAGGCGTAAGCACTAAAGATAAACTATCAAAGAGGGCTTTTAAACGGGTTATAACGTTAGGTGTAGGGAAAAGGAAAACACGGTTTTGTTGGATAAAGGATATTTTACTGGTGGCGAGTTAAAGATCTTGATCAATTACATGTACTATACAATGTTGCTAAGCCAAGACTAGACTCGATCTTAAGCTAGAAACAAAATAACAAAATAACAAAAATATAAAACAAACATAAAATGAAACGGGATGGTAGTCCGTATGTTTTTTTCTATTTTTTTTTTCTCATTTTTTTTGTATTTTTCTTGATTTTTTATTTTTTTTTTTTTTTTATTTTTTTTTTTTTTATTTTTTTTGCATACACTTTTACCCTACCATCCAAAATAATACATCATAGGGGCATTGCATCCCCCTTACACTTGAATTTTTACATAACTTTACAAATACTAATCTAATGACTCGAATTAAGATAATTGAAAAACTTGGAGTACTTTTAAAATATTTAGCACATATGGGGGTAATAAATGATGTTCTTCCCCATTACTCCATTACACTAGTACTTTACCCATGAGTCCCAATCGTCCCAAAACAATATGTACAAGGATATGACTCGACTTAGCAACCATGTAATCAATTAGATAATTAACTTGGGTTTAAACAAATGTTGTAACAATAATGCACTAAAAATGAGTGCATACAAGGTAGGCTAAGGCGATTTGGGTGTACATTTAAGTGGGGTGTAACAAATTCTTCCTTTAAGTAAAATGCTTAAAGGTCGAAACGAAAAGATAGGCTCTGAGGGGTGTACTAGGGGTATCGTGTACTAAAAATGAGTACAACGCAAAGGGTGTGGGAGAATTACTTGACCAATGTAGCCAACGTAATTATAACAAAAACACAGGTGTAAAACAATGGGTTAATCCTAATGCCTCTTATCATGTAGTAAATCTAACTACACGAATGTAGTCTCACTTGTGGCCTTGGAATGGTCCTAACGCAAGTTCTAGAATCTAAGTGCTACCGGTACACACATCATAGCATAAATGCTTTTCCTACCAATTCTAGGGGCGAACCTCACATATTTGGGGTGGAAAATTTTTTAGTGGTACGGTTTTTTGTGCTAGTTATATACTCCTATCCGTGAGACGCTCATTAAGATCAAAGTTTCACTCCTAAATGTTGTAAAAAATTTTAAATTTGGCACTAAAATTACCTTAACAAGTATTCTAAAATTACCTTAACAAGTATTTCTCTCAGTTTTATTACACATCTACCATCAAACAAACAAAAATCAAGCGTAATGGTATTCTCTAAAATCGTACTTTTACCCTCCCCTTACACTTAAGATGAACATTGTCCCCAATGTTCAAATAATAAGATGTAAAAGCAAAAAGTAAAAGAATGAAATCAAATACTCCCCTGATTCGCTCGGTGGATAATGAAATTACACGGTTAAATCTTCCTCCAAAGAGAATGTTGAAACTCCATGACTAATGCATCGCCATAAGCTTGATTCAAAACATTTCCTTGTCCAAAATAACCTGTTAAACCTGAGAAAACAAACACGAAAACCTGCATAACATCGGCGGGATAAACTCTATATATAAGGATATAATGCTTGTGGACTGATAATTTTGCAGATTCCTGGAGATTATAAGTTGGAGATTTAATAAAAACTTTTTATGAAAACAAAACTTTCAAAAATTTCTGAAAATTAAATCTGACGCCGTCAGGTTATAAACCCTGACGCCGTCAGAAATGACCTGACAAAAATTTTCATTTTAAGTTTCCGGAAAATTTCTGGAAAAACCTTTACCTTACTTCCTGGAAATCCTGCAAAACATCATTATGACTCGATACAAGCATTTGACTCAAACACACACTAATATGTATGTTAATTTATTATTATTATGATTCATGTTCATTTGTGTTCTAATAAACCGATTTAGATTTCCCTTACACTTATCTTTTGCAAAATACCTTTATATGTAGTTAAGACGAAGTTAAAAACAACATAAAGCATTTTCACAAATTAGTTTTGAACATGAATCAATAATGATAAAAATTAAACACACATACGGAAACAAATAAAAACAAACAAACAAACAAATAAACACACAAAGCAAATAAAACAAATAAAGCTTGGGTTGCCTCCCAAGAAGCGCTTTTCTTTATTAACGAGTCTTGTAGCTAGACTTAAAGTCACGCTACCCTATGTAAGTAAGCTCGTCATCGAGGACGTCTTTAGGGTTAAGCTTGGATTGAAGTTTCCTATTGGTCCGCTTAGTATGATATATCTTTTCAAACTTCTCTCCATCCGGGTCATACAATGTCATCTTAATATGCCATGACCCATCTCCATCTTTGGGTGGTTTATCCCAATTCCACTTATGATCATCTTCCTCACAAATCCACTTATTCATTCCTAGGTTAATTGGCAAAACTCCTAGGAAATCAATCATCTTTCTAAAAACTAGAGGGTCTTCAAATGGATCCAATTCGGTGTCCCTAGCCAAGAGTTGCTCCACCGAATGTGTTCGGTTAACAAAGTCCTCTTCTAGGTAAAATGGGCGTTGGGGTCCTATGAAGTCTCTATCAATCCAAGGTCCATATCTAGATGGTCTCCTATTTGATTCTAGCCAATGTGGTGTTGGTTCCTCACTAGTATCATAGGCATGTTTCTTAACATCATAGACTGACCAAGTATCTCCTTCTCCTACCGCTATCTTGGATTCCTTACAATCAATCATAGCACTAGCGGTCGCCAAAAATCCTCTACCTATCAACAAGGGGCATGTAGGGTCGCTAACCATATCAAGGACGTGGAAATCGGCTAAAATGGTTAGTTTTCCAATGTGCACTAACACGTCCTTAACTACTCCAACCGGGTAAGCAACACTTCCATCCGCTAAGCCTATTATCACCTCGGTTTCTTCAAGTTTTCCTAGTTTTAGAGAGGTGTAGAGAGGTAACGGAAGTAGGTTAAGGCTTGATCCAAGATCGGCTAATGTGTCATAAGCCTCCGAATTACCGATCTTGCAAGGTAGAACAAATAAGCCTGGATCATCTAACTTCTTAGGTAGCTTGTTTTGAACAAAGGCGGTCCCTTTTTCGCCTAACTTGAGCTTCTTCTCATCCAACTCATCATCAACCGGACTTTCAAGGTGGAGCTCCTTGAATTCTTCGTCAAGGTTTTGAGTGGGAGGTGTTTCAACTATGTTGTTGACCAATTTGGATGTCATAACTTCTTGGTCATTTGGAACGACTTGGGTTTGTTTGAAACACGTGCTCATGGAATTGACCGAATAATATTGTGGACAAGAACTAGGGGACGAAACCGATGCAATAGCGTTGACGTTTAGTTTCGGGTTCTTGACCGTGTTGCTAGGGAGTGCTTCCATTTCTCGGTCATCGAGGGCTTTCAACAAGGTGTCAATCTTATCGGTCATCTCGCTTTGTTTTTGTTTGAAATCGGCTTCAAACTTGGCTAAACGAGCTTCTTGAGATGCCATGAATTGGGACATCAATCCTTCAAAGTTATCGGTACTACCATTGCCGGAAGGATTGTTGTTGAAAGTACGGTTCGAGTTGGAACCGCTTGATTGGAAACGATTAGGTGGGTTGGAAGAATTGGTTTGTTGTGTGTTTTGGTTTTGTTTCCACCTAAGGTTCGGGTGATTTTTCCATGAGGGGTTGTATGAATCACCATAATGGTTTGGCTCGGGTTTGAAAGTGTACCACTTGTCTCCCGCTCCGTCGGTACGCGAGGATGCGTAGTCCACAAAAGCTTGTTCGGGGAGTTCCATGCAATCATGAGTGTCGTGGGGACCACTACATAATTCACATGAAGAAGTGATTTTGTTCACTTGGCTTGAAGGTTTAGGAGCCTCGTAGGATTTCATGAGAAACTTGACTTGGTCTTCAAGTTCTATGATCCTACGGTCAGAAGTGCTTGAATTGTTAGAAGGCAAAGATATTGCCTTAACCGTTTTATTCAAATCGCGGGGATCACTCCAACTTTCGTTGTCATAAAGAGCAAGATCCTCTAGGAGAGCCCATGATTGTTCCGCACTTAGATCACGTAGCTTGCCACCGGCCGATTGGTCAATGGTTTGCCTCGTGGAGAGATTGATATGGTCATAGAAGATTTGGACTTGGAGCCAAAGTTCTATGCCATGGTGAGGGACTTTTTGGAGTAAGTCCTTGAATCGAGTCCATGCCTCGTAGAGAGTTTCGCCTTGACGTTGTTGGAACATCAAGATATCATTCCTTAGCTTGGTAGTTCTTCCCGGTGGGAAAAACTGAGCAAGGAAACGAGTGGTGAGATCATCCCAAGAGGTGATGGATCCTGCGGGTTGACGTTCTAGCCACTGACTAGCTTGGTCCCGCAGAGAGAATTGGAAGAGACGCAATCGGGTCGTCTCTCGAGTGGCAACATCAAGGTCTATAGAATCAACGATTTTAAGAAAGTCCTTGAGATGTTGATTAGGATCTTCAGAACGAAGTCCATGGAATGCGCATCCGCTTTGCACCAACCGGATGGTGTCGGATCGCAAGGGTGTGATATTGGCTCCTTGAGTGAGCTCAATGGTGTTTCGATAGCCATGGTGGCTAGGACGGGAATACTCTCCTAAAGTACGGGCTCTAGGAGGTGGTTGTGGTTGTTGCGGTGGTGGGTTGTGGGGGTTAAGGATATTACCATCTTCCATGATGTCGGATGGTATGGTTACGAACAAAGACACGAAGAAAATAGATAGACTAAAGAAAACCTAGAAAAATAAAATAAAAATCTCACTAGAAAGGAATCTAGTGAGTAGACCTAATAGAAATAAAAATTCAACCTAAACAATAACTATTCCCCGGCAGCGGCGCCAAAAACTTGATTGCGTGGTTTTGTAACCTTACAACAGGTTTTACCTCTCGAGGGATCTCAAGAGGCTTACAACCCCACCAGGCAGTGTACCTGACCGATGTAGTATAGTGTAGTGGTAAGTACGGGGGATTGATCGTTCTCCACAGGGAATAGTGTTCGTTAGGTATGAAAGGCTACTCTAATTAGGTCTAAGGGTTGAGGAAGATTCTTTTTATGTTTTTATAGTTTTTATGAAAGCAAGTAAAATCTCGGGTTTGAAGGAGTGGGCGGAATTAGTTGCTAGTCAACTAACCCAAAATTACTACGGATGCAAATAAAATAAAATAACAAAAATGAAATGTGGTGAGAAACTTATGTGTAGAGAAATGTGTTTACTTAGATTTCCTTACTCCCTAACTATCTTTTACCGGTTAATTAGTGTGTATTAGTTGCGTGGATGACGGGTGTATTCCTTAATACCATTCGTGGGGTGGCGTACTTACTTCCCCAACTCTACAAGCTCCTACTTCACTCCTATGTCGAGCCGGCTAGGAAGCTCCTAACATGGGATCACTAGAATTCGCTTGTGCATTAAATACAACCATAAAAACCTTTAGTACGCATTTGGTTCATGTTTCTTAAGACGTTCAAGCAAGTTACCGAATAGGAAGTTAGCCAGTTTTCTTAAGCCTAACATAGATAAACAATCATCCAATACAACTAACAACACACTAACAACCAATAATCAATAGCTAGGTTTCATTAGATCTAAGCAAACACAAGATAAATTTAGCCTAACATGTTAAACAAAAGACAAGAATAAGATAGAATCAAACAACACATAGACATATTGAATGATTAATTGATAACTTATCTTTTAATGAAACATGGAAGATCTCAAGGCAAAAAGCCCTGAAAAAGATGCTAAAATCGTCTTAGGGTTTTCTCCCAAATTTCCACACACTAAGCTCTCCCTAATGACAAAAAATTAGAAAACTATATATAGATTTTTGGATCTGACGGCGTCACCTTATGGAGTGTGACGCCGTCACCTCGCCGCTTTTAGGGTTCCCGGATGACCTTCTTGACGCCGTCCCTCTTTAGCTCTTCAAAAATCCATTCTGGCTTATCAAGGCTTGACGCCGTCGAACCATGAACGTGACGCCGTCCCCTTATGATTTAAGCCGTGACGCCCTCGATCAAGTTAAAGCGTGACGCCGTCAGAATTCACATGCTATTTTCACTGGCCCGTCATGAGTAAATTTCACGTCCAACTTTTCTTGCCAAGGCATGACGCCGTCTAGAGTAAATCTTGACGCCGTCAAGAGTAACTTTTAGCCGATTTTTGAGACTTTGCCGTTTTCTTCACTTTAATGCTCCAAAAACGTCCAAAATGCTTCCTTTTCCAGATTTCTCCTCAAAAGTACCTAAAATGACAAAAGAAACGATTTAGGGCAATATTTGATCAAATAAATACGATTTAAGGCTTAAATGACCCCTTAAAAGCGGTACACTTTTCGCTTCATCACACCCAATCGTTGGTGCTTAATCACGATCTAATCACTTGGAACACAAAATATTCAACCTTGAAACCAAGATTCGACTAAAGAACTATCAAATCTTCACTCACCAACTCATTAAATCAATAACAAACACAACCTTGAACCTTAAACTTTGTGAATGATTCCAATAAAAGCGCAACAGTTCACGTTTTTATGAGACAAAAAAACGCGACTGATAGGTACTTATGAACACAAATCTAACACAAAGAAACTCCTACCTCGATGTATGGCGTGTTGATACTACTTGTATGACTCGAGCTCTATCTTTATCACACTAATACATGTCTCGTTTAAGCACAAGAGAGATGGGACAAGATATATGTATGTGGATATGATAACTTAGAGAGAGAGATGAGACGATAACTTTTCTTACATTAAAGTACACACACATTACACACACTTGCACCTCTTCCAAATGAGGTGTTAACTGTTTTATATAATACAAGATAGGATGCCCTAAAGCCTTTGATGGGCTTTTCGGTTGGGCCTTGAGTGGGCTTTTGTGAGTTGGACTATATTACATTCATTCTCACACTTTAGCTAGCCAAAAGCCCACTTCCTATACTTAGATAACTACACGACACATACAAGTTCTAATATATGAAATGACCATCACTTCAACATATAATTTAAATGCTAACATAACTAAACCTTTACAAGCTAACGAATTCGATCTTGTTCAACTGGGATCAACAAGTGGTATCAGAGCTTGTTAAGAAGCTGTGATCTAGAAGAATTGAGAAGATATGGATCAAGATTCTACACACATGATGGCTGCATCCAAAGTTCCCATGCTCAAACCTAGTGAGTTTGAGATATGGAGAATGAGGATTGAACAATACATCCAGATGATAGACTATTCACTATGGGAAGTCATAGAGAATGGTAACACCTTGCCAAAAACAAGAATTGTGTAAGGTGTTGAGACAGTGTTGCCTATTTCAACTGCTGAAGACAAGGATCAGAGAAGACTAGAGGTGAAAGCTAGAAGTACATTAATGATGGGCATTCCCAATGGACATCAGTTAAAGTTTAACTCTATAAAAGATGCTAAGCTGTTACTGGAAGCTGTAGAAAAGAGATTTGGTGGCAATGATGCTACAAGAAAGACGAAAAAGAATCTCTTAAAGCAGCAATATGAAAACTTCACTGATTCAAGCTCAGAGATGCTTGATCAAACTTTTGATAGGCTTCAAAAGCTTGTGAGTCAGTTGGAGCTTTTGGGTGAAAAGTGTTAGGAATATAAATATTCATATGAAGACTCGGTCACCCCGAGTACTCATTGGCATTAATTAGCTCGTAGGCTTAATAGTTTAGTTTTGATATTTTATCATTCGTGGAGTTGGGTCGGGTCTTTACCCACTGTCAACTCACTCCACAGCCCAAGTGGGGCGTCTCATGTATGACTATATATAGCCTTTCCCACACAAGGGAAGGGTTGGACCTTCTCATTTACCTAATCTAATATCACACACTTTCTCTCTCAAAAGCTTCCATCTTCTCTCTTATTTCTCACTAGATTCGGCCAAATCCACAAGAACCATACGTGTTATGATTTGATATTACTTACAAAGAGCTTTCACAAGAAGATGTTAATCAAAAGTTATTAAGAAGTTTGTCACCTGAATGGAACACACATGCTGTTGTTTGAAGGAATAAAGCTAATTTGGATACTATGTATAACGACCTGGAAAATTCTGAGTGATAATTGAACTTTGATACAAATATAACCTAAAAATTTTAAACCATATGTTGTGGAAACAAAACTACAAGTACGAATTTCCTTACCTAAATTCAATAAAAATGGCATAAAGTAATCTCCTAAATATATATATATATATATATATATATATATATATATATATATCACACGTTGACATAATATTTGGACTAGTTGCTAGCCTTGTACATGTTATACTTGATTTGAAAATAAGTTGCGAATATATTAAAGAAATATTTGAAAATACTGGAAGAAGAAATAGTCACCAAGGCTCCCCTAAAATTCGGCACCCTTTCCCCCCTATTATTCCCATTCGTTTCTCAATTTTACAAACCGTATACCACATTCTCTTCGCACACACAAACCCTAAAAATAAACACATTCAAATCAGCTCTTATTTTCCTCCAAGAAATCAAAAGGTGCGAAGGAGATTGAGGTGGTTTGATTCGTGGTTCCTTTTTGTTTCTGTGGTCTCGACTTTCTACTAAGAAGAAGAGGATAGTAGCAGCCTTTGTGTGTAGTGATTCGTAGCATACTCTTGGAGTCTTGGTTAATTCATGGTTTTGTTCTTCCTTTGATCCATCTTTGTTTCGGCCTCAAGGTATCAATGATCCCTTTTGTTTTCTCACATGTTATACGACACACACATATGAATATAACTAGATCTAGACCATGCTTAAATCGTTATTATCATGATGTCATGCTGCATAAATGGTTTCGTTAAAATATGATCACATGATGAACTTATACGATACATGAAATCTTAAGGTACCTCGTTAATATGTGGGACGATTCTTGGTTACTCTTCATGTCGACCTATCTGTTGTTGCAAGCCCTATGTAACACCCCCAACTCGAAATATGGCAGCGGGACTGAGCTTGGGGTGCTACGTGAGGGGTAAGACAGTCACAATCACAGAAAACGATCTCATAACGAGACGTTTTTAAATAAAACATATCATTCCAATACAAAATTTAATGTTTAGAGTCTAAAAGACTCATATCACAAGTAGCAACGGAAATAAAGATAGTTTGCAGCGGAAAATAAAGATAGTTTGCAGCGGAAATAAATACACAGTTTTAAAAGATAGTCCGAATGATAAAGATAGTAAGGGCAAAAAGCATAGCCCAATGATAGCCATCCTCAACCTTCAGCCACTCCTGGTGCTCACATCATGCATCAATTACCTGAGATAAACATGCTAAAAAGTCAACACAAAGGTTGATTGTAATCCACAGGTTTAGTAAATTATAGTTGAGCACAAAATTTTAAGTCTGAAAGATATAAGTAACAAATACAAATATTGGGTAAGCGTCACATAATTCTCTTGTTTTGCTAAGCTCATGACACACAAAGCGTTAACCAGCACCAGTAACCCTGGCGTAAGTCGACAGTAACCGCGGAATTTCATAATCATAATAGTTGCCCCCAAAGCTAGGTATCTTGCCAAATACCTAGGTAACTCAAATATAGTACACCCGTGTTGCCTACCTGGTCAACAGGGATGGGATGGTCAAATCCTATAGGCCTATATACTATAATCGCGCTCACCCGCAGGTGATTAATGGTTCATGATCGAGGGACTTGCTTTTGGCAAGGAAGGTACTTAGCATTTATCGCGTCAGTCAGGAATAGCATACCAATAAACAATTGTGCTCAGAAAATAAGTAAGTAGCATGTATCTCCCCTATGGGTTTATAAACAATTTAAAAATGAAAGTGGGGCTATGAATCACACCTTAGTAGCAGAGAAATGAGATATCACAATATGATCATAGGGAATAGCACGGCAAATGAACCTCAGCACAACCTAATGTATGAATAATATGTCTCAGCAATAACCTTAAAGTGATTTCAAAATCAATACTCGTGTTTGAAAATAAAAATGTTTTATTTCAATGGCGTTTTGAGTTAAATAAAGTTTAAGACTCGTGTGGATACGAGACGTTAAAATAATAAAAGTCGGCAAACACGAACGGATATGAAGAAAGAATAACGAAGTGAAAAGAGGAATTAAAATTAAGAAAAGAATAAGAAAGGAAGAAAAACAGAAAACATCAATAGATTGTTTCGGTGTTTTATCTTTTTCCCCAAATAGTTGATGAAATATCGATATTTTGGAAGAAATTATATAAGTATCGAAAAGGTTTTTAAGTTATTTGAATAATCGTAATTGATTAAATTATAAAAGGTTTTATCGAAATTTGGGCATGATGCTCCCGTTTATAAAACATTTCCAAGTCATTACGACTTTTGAATACAAATTTTATTATCTCATTTTACAAGTTAAATATATCTAATTGAACACTATTATTCGCGTAAATATTAGTTAATAAGTTTATCGACTATTTTGTTTATGTTTTCCAAATTAATTAACCGAAACACCGTATTGAATAACAAATAGTTAAATAAATAATAAAACAAGTAAATAAAAGATATAATGGCCCAAGGGTATTGGACTTCGGCTCAATACTCAACTCATACTTTTTGGGCTTTCATTGGTCTTTCAGGCCCAATTTATTAGCAATTAACCATTTAGGACTCAAACCAATTGGTTGTGGCCCTTTTGGGTCATGGCTTAATCATATTTAAACAAATAAACTATTAGACTTTGGCCGTGACTCATTGAGTCACGGCTCGAGTCTATTCGAGCCAACAGCTTTTTGTGGTGGTAATAAGCCAAACACATCCAACATCGACACAACATAATTGTAAAGACCATGCCATGACTCAATTGAGTCACGGCCCAATTGAGTCACGGCTCGAATCTTTCCCGAGCCAAAGGCTCTCGGCCAATTCATTTAACACAATCCCAAATCAAAACCAAACATGATAAGAACTTAAGGGCTATGCCGTGACTCATTTGAGTCACGGCTCAAGCCAATTCACAAGACCAATTCCAAATCAATCCAAATCCAACACAAGTATATTGAGGCTATGCCATGACTCATTTGAGTCACGGCTCGAGCCATCCTAAGCCAATAGGCTTCGGATACTCAGTAATACAACTAAATCCAAATCCTCATCAAAACAAGACCTTCGAGGCTATGCCGTGACTCTTTTGAGTCACGGCTCGAGCCATTTCGAGTTACTAGACTCTCGGATAACCAACAACACCAATCCAAATCCGAGCCAATTCCAATCCAATCATGACACAATCCAGGAGGTCTTGCCATGACTCAATGGAGTCACGGCTCGAACCTAACTTGAGCCAAAGGCTCCTGGTTCATAACCACATCAACACAGCCAATACAAACCAAAAATCCAATCCAAATACAACAAATCCAAAACCAACAAACCTAGATCTTATCGAATACAACCATATCGAATAAAAATAAATCCAAATCAAATTAATACAACCAAATCGAAATAAAATAAAAATTAAAACTATACTAAAACTGCCCTAATCCTAAACCCAGTACTGTCGTGACCTAATGAGTCACGGTCAAAGCGTCATACGAGCTCGAGGGCTCTCGGCTTCAACCACCAGGACCAACTCGGATCAATTCGATACACAAAACTCCAAATCCCAGCTACAAAATAAATAATAAATTAGAATTGAAGGAAGTAAATAAAAATATAAACGTCTCACCCCGAGTCAACGTGAGTTGGCTCGGTGACTCACCCTGACTCGGACTGAGTCAAGGATTTCACGGCGTAATAATTTAGATCCACACGATTTATGTTAGATTCGAAAGGTTTTATCATGTTTTATTAAATAAAAATGATATACAAAATTAGGGTTTGGATTAAAATTAAAACGAAGAAGAAAGAAGGCGCGTGGGATACCTTTTTGAAGAGAGAAGACGGTGGGGAAGCCTCGGCAAGGAGGTGGCAGCTGAACGTGGTGGTGGTGGTGGCGGTTTGTGGTGCCAAGCGGCTCGGTTGGAGCTAAAACTCTCCAGAAAATACAAGGAGATTCGGATCTATCGATTGGTATAAGTTTTGGTTTCTCCGAAAAATTTTCTGCGACGGCGGTTACCGGCGGTGACGGTGGCTGCCGAAAATGTGGCCGGAAGTAAGGGAGAGACGAGAGAGTATATGTGTGTGTGTGAGAGTGGAAATGAATAAAATATAAAATTTTCGGCCTTTTATACCCCTTCAGGGGTTAAACCTGGACAAATAAAAGTTAAGGGGGGCGCGGGGTAAATATTGGGCGGGGGTATAAACTGTCAAACTAGTAATACTTTTGTTTTAAGCACTGTGGGGCCCATTCGAGGTACCAAACAGACTCGAAAAATTATGAAACTTGTGCCATTGTTTCCGAAATAATTTTTCTGATAAAAACGAGTATAAATATGCATAACTTTCCGAAATCAATTTATTTGACAAATTCGATTCGTTTCACGTTTTCTAAGTTGTGCTAACATAATAAGGGACTAAGGTTCACATTTCTCAAGATATCTCACGTTTCACAAGTTCAAATAAATTCAGAAAAGGTTTAATTGCTAAGGTGATGCAAAAATAAATATTTGGCTAGTAAAAATAGTTTGGAAAATTACCGGGTGTTACACCCTAATATGAACATTAATTAACACATTAACAAGACCTACAAATCTGAAAATAAAACCCTAAGTCATTAATGAGCGGCATACATATTTAATTCATGGGATTAGGGTTTGCTTGTGTGTAATGTTATGTGGGCTTTTGGGATCATTAATTTGTGTGTGTATATATATGATTGTGTGTCGACTTTAAGAGCTGTTGTACATGTGTATTATGGACTAAATAAACCTATGAAACGTGTCTTGTGAAATATAAAGGTCTCGTGTGCATTTGTATAAGCAAAACATGTTAAATGATGGCTTAAAACGGGTTTCTTAACTGGACAGCTTCATAAGACGAATTTGTGTACATTATGGCTCGAGTTTCATGAGTGCTTTATTCTATATTTTTGCATGCAAACCTATTTTAAGGTCTTAAATAAGTTCTCCAATTGGGTTGGAGTGATTTGGAGTTGTTTTGGTTATGCTTTTGAATTTTATGGGATTAAGTGTCAAAGCTGAGAAATCAGATTCTGAACATCAGTCGATGTTTTTGATTTTTAATTTTCAAACCACAAGGAACTGAGCACTCTCCTTTTACAGGAGTGATATTTAAATTATATGTGACTTCCTGGAATTTTTGTGGATTTTTATGAAGTGTCTCAATGGGTTAATTAAAGGCAAACTTTCTTTGTGTATTTGTAGTTAACTTTCTGAACATGTCTGGAAAGATGATTTTTAAAACAGTACTTGTACTTGGTAGTAAAATCTATAAAAATTTGTGAAGGTACTCAATTGATGTGGGAATCACTGGGAATTATTTCAGAAGGATGTGATCCAGATTCACTAATATATCCTAATTAAGTGATATATGATTTAGAAGTACCTATAAATCCTAAGTTTGAGTAATTATAAACATAACGCTAACTTACTAATTATGGAAACTTGCTAAATATGGAAAGTTACTAATTCGGGAAAGTTACTAATTCGGAAAAGTTACTAAATATGGAAAGTTACTTATTCGGGAAAGTTACTAAATATGAGAAGTTACTAAATATGGAAAGTTACTAAAAATGGAAAGAAACCCTAATATGTTAATCTGCACAACAACAAGTGATGAATCAGTAATAACTTGTTAAATGGTTTTTAAGTAATAAGACGATCATTAATTCGTGTAGATTCGCTGAAGAAGGAGTAACTTCCGATCCTTGTGTTTTTTGATATGGTTGCATTTGCGGTTTGAGGTACAGATATTCTACCCTTTCTCAGTAAGGGTGTTCTCTCATGACTCTCATTATGATCCTTGACTCTGATTGTGATTCATTTGATATAATTCCTTTGCTATGATCCCTTTTGCTATGATTCATTTGATATGATCCTTTGATATGATTCTTTTTGTATGATTCCATTCGTTATGATATTCGATCTGCTATCCGTTGTTATGACATTTGTTTTGATATCCGTTTTCTATGATATGATTCAGTTCAGTTTGATATGATCTGTTTGGATATGATATGATTATGGATATGCTTTGATATGATTTGTTCTGTTCTGTTGCCCGAGCTAACTAGCAATGGAGATACCATGGCCATGTCATTGATGTCACCAATGGCGTGACACTATCTGTGGCGGTGTGATTAGTCCACGGCGTCCCCATTTGATATGATATGATAAGTGATCACTTGGCCATTATGATACGTGTATATACTTGTCACGAGCAGGTGTATATATATGATTTGTTTTGTAGGGGGCGTATGGATGCATCCTAGGCATTTTGTTTCGTTTTGTTAGTGATTGGGTTGTGCGTGCCTTGCACCCCTCACTTCTGGGAGCTAGCTAGTCCATTTGGTATTCTGGAGGTCTCCCCTCCAGGTACACATATGATTTGACGGATATATGAGATTATGTGATTATTTAGTCTATTCGAGTATCCCGTTTAGACACGCTCGTAGCCATTCCTATTTGATTCCCTGATTCAGTATGATTATCTGACATTCATATTATCTCATTTCGTTTATCTCATTTGACTTATGATATTTGTTCAGCTGATCCTTGAATGCTTATTCGTTTGACATTTGATATTTTGTTCAGTAGGATCTTGTGGTTCCATTTCCCTATATTTATATATATACGTTTGATTATTCATTTTGGTTATATCTGTTCACTGGGCTTTTTAAGCTCAGCCGCATTTCTTTTCCTGCGGCAGGTTTTAGGTTGGAAGCTGGGTTTGAGTGAAGAGTGCATAGGAGCTCTTAGTGGCCTACTATTGGGAATTAAACTAACAGTTGGTACTGCTCATACATAAATTAGTACTGCTGAAGATCGTTCAAGAATACACTATCAGTACTAAGTCAGTTGGTACTGCTGGTAGAAGAGTTAGTACTGTTTATTAGATAAAGACAGAATCGTGCATGGATAAATATAGAAAAGATATGATGTATATCTTATTTGTATAGATTGATACGTATAATAGTTTACTTGTAAAGGACTCCTTGTCCTATAAAAGGAGATCCTAGGTTAAGTTTTACGCACATGCATTATTATTAGAGCTTCAAGGTCTTATTGTAAATCCTGTGATATTCCAAGATCACTCGTAGTATATTGAAGCTAATTGTTTGGTTAAACAATTGTGTCATTATTTTACTGTTACATTCATATAAACACATACATCACCAAACACAAAATCTTCTAAGTACTTGGTAGTAAATTCCGCGTGCTACTAAGTATAAACTCAAAGTATCTTCAACACAATCCGTGTGTTTAGATCCGGTCAAGTGGTATCAGAGCCAGGTTACTGATACTTTGATTTAGAAGATCCAGAAGTACTTACTCTCTTGCAACCAAGAAGATGGACATGGAGACACCTCAAACCTCAATCCTTGCTAAACTTCCCATGCTGAAACAGAATGAATACGATTTATGGCGGCTCAGAATAGAGCAATATTTCATGGTGCAAGACTATGCATTATGGGATATCATTATCAATGGTGATTCCTTCAAACCAACTACTTCTGAGGAAACACGTGCGGATGGTTCCAAGACCACAAAGCTCAACACTGAGCCAGTCACAAACGATGAGAGAGTTAAAAAGAAGAATGATCAGAAGGCTAGAAATTTGTTACTCATGGCAATTCCTTATGATCAAGTGTTAAACTTTAGCCACTATGAGACTGCTAAGACACTTTTTGAAGCAGTTGTGGAGAGATTTGGTGGCAATGAAGCCACCAAAAAGGCACAAAAAACCCTACTTAAGCAGACTTATGAGAACTTTAATGCCTCAAACTCTGAATCACTTGATCATATCTTTAATAGACTTCAAAAGATTGTCAGCCAGCTAAATGTTCTGAAAATTGTGATTCCTCAAGAAGATCTCAATATGAAGTTTCTCAATAGTCTACCTACTGAGTGGAACACATATGTAGTCGTCTGGAGCAATAAGCCAGAACTGGAAAAGATGTCACTGAATGAATTGTACAACAATCTCAATATTGTTGAACAAAAGGTGAAGAAAGGAGGAAGCATCAGTTCAAGCTCTGGAAACACTGCATTCTTATCATCTTCCAACAATAGTTGTCCTGAAGATGAAGAAGCAGTTGGTACTGCTAGCCCTAAAGTTAGCACTGCTAGTGTAAAAACTAGTACTGCTGGCTTGACTGAGGAGACCATATATGCATTTGTGTTAGAACAATCTGGTGGGTCTCAAATCTTCAATGAAGACCTTCTTCAGATTGCTGAAGATGATTTGGAAGCTATGGACTTAAAGTGGCAGTTGGCCTTGATAAGTATTAGGGCTAAGAAGTATTATCAAAGAACTAGGAACAAGATTACCTTCAATGGAAGAGATGTAGCTGGGTATGATAAGTCCAAGGTGGAGTGCTATAATTTTCACAAGATGGGGCACTTTGCCAGGGAATGTAGGAGCCCAAGACAGAAAAACAACAAGGGTTCAAGAGTCATCAAGGAACAAGGAGAACAGTGAATGTGGAAGATACTTCTTCCAAAGCAATGGTGGCTGTGGATGGAGCAGGTTTTGATTGGAGCTTTATGGAAGAGGAGGAGGAACCAGCCGACTTGGGATTAATGGCTTTCTCAGACTCAGAGGTACATATTGTTCAAAAATGTTCAAATTCCTGTTCTCCTTTAAAAGATTATGAAACTCTTAAGAAACAGTATGATGATCTTAGAGTAGAATTTAATCAAGTGAATTTAAGTCTGTCTAATCATAAAAGAGGACTAGCTGTTTTGGAAGAACAACTTGATTTTTATAGAAAGAATGAGTCTAACTTTAATGATGATATAGCTGTGTTAAAGAGAGATTTGCAACTGAAAGATGACAAGATGAGTGGACTTGTATATGAACTAGAGACACTTAAGAAAGAAAAAGAAAATATAAAGTTAAGTGTTGACACTCTAGAGTACACATCAAAAGGGGTACAGAAAATAGTAGAGAGGCAAATACTTAATAAAGCTAAATCTGGTTTAGGTTACAAGTCTGTTGGACCCCCAAATAGAGGAATGTTTGTCCCTCCAGGAATTGATTTGGCTCATACAGGTTTAGAAGAGTTTAAGGATATGGATTTTCCTGGATATGGTACTAAAATTAGTGAGAATCCTGTTAAATTAGTTAAGGCTGAGGATTCTTATGTTAGTGCAAGTGATAAATCTCTCTCTGAGGAAAAGATGTCTTCTGGTAGGAACTCAGATGCACCAACCATAGAGGATTGGACATCTGATGATGAGGATGATCAGGTTAAGGTTAAACCTGATGTTATTAAGGTAGAAGTTAAACATGCTCCTAAGGTGGTTAAAACTGAAAACATAAAACCAGTTAGGAAAAATTTCAAGTATGCTGAGATGTATAGAACTAAGAACAAATCACCAGTTTCTAAAGATAATCAGAGGAATTGGAACCACTCAAAATCTAAGCAATTGGATGATGAGTTTGTTATGATTAGAAAAGTATGCTTTGTTTGTGGAAGTTTTGATCATTTAGCTGCATACTGTGAGTCAAACCCTTGGAAGAAGAAAGTCTTTGGAAAATCTAGGGTGTACAGGAACACTAATGATAGGGTAAATCAACACAGTTCTACCAGATTAACCCACCCTAATCATAAGATGACACCCAAAGCAGTTATGGTGAAATCTGGGATTAAGCCAGTGTTAACTGCTAGATCAAACAAGAAGGCTAATAACAAACAAACTGTTTCAGGTGTAAAATCATTTTCAAAACATACACAAACAGTTCATAGACCCTTTAACAAGAAAATAGCATCAACCAATCAGAAATGGGTACCTAATGTTAAATATAATAAGCCAGCAGTCTGTACTGTTAAGTCAGCAATTTCTACTGTTAGACAAGTAATTCCTACTGCTAGGAATTTTAATGCTGTTAAGGGTAAATGGGACAATGCTGTCAAGGCCTCAACACATTGGGTTAGAAAATCTACCAAACCCAATGGTGCATCAATGAATTTCAATAAATTTTCTCATATTGATGCACATGGCAGATCCAAGCCAGTGATGGTTTGGGTCCCCAAAAGGCACTAAAACCTTTATTTTGTATGCAGGAACATCCTTCAAATGATGAAGAAGACAGAGGCTACTCAGATAGTGGATGTTCCAGGCACATGACTGGTAACATGTCATACCTTTCAGACTTCATTGCTTTGGATGGAGGACCTTTTATCTTTGGAGGTGGTGTTGGAGGAAGGATTACTGGTAAAGGTGTCATAAAAACTGGTAATCTTGATTTTGAGAATGTGTATTTTGTACCAGAGTTAAAGTACAACCTCTTTAGTGTGTCACAGATATGTGATAAAAAGAATAAGGTTCTTTTTACTGATATTTACTGCCTTATTCTTTCCCCTGATTTCAAGCTGCCTGATGAAAATCAAGTTTTGCTTAAAATCCCCAGAAAGGGTAATACATACAGTATTGAGATGAACAACCTTGTTCCTAAAGAAGGTCTTACTTGCGTTGTTGCAAAAGCCACATTAGAGGAATCAATGTTGTGGCATAGAAGGTTTGGTCATGTTAATTTTAAAACAATTAACAAAATTGCTAAAAATGGATTGGTAAGAGGTTTACCAAATAAGATTTTTCAAAATGACCAAACCTGTGTTTCTTGCCTTAAGGGTAAACAACACATAGCCTCTTGTAAGCCCAAGGTTCATAACTCAAATTCTCAAGCTTTATATATGCTGCATATGGACTTATTTGGCCCTACTTCTGTGAATAGCTTGAATTTTAAAAGATATTGTTTGGTTATTACTGATGATTATTCCAGTTTTTCTTGGGTTTTCTTTCTGAGAACTAAGGATGAGACTAGTGAAATCCTTAAGTCGTTTATTGTTGAGGTAAAAAACCTAGCTGATAAGAAAGTCAAAATAATTAGATGTGATAATGGAACAGAATTTAAGAATAGGGTTATGGATGATTTTTGTAGAGAAAAAGGTATTAAAAGGGAATTTAGTGTGGCTAGAACCCCCTAGCAAAATGGAGTAGCTGAAAGGAAGAATAGGACCTTAATAGAGGCTGCTAGGACTATGTTAGCTGACTCTAAGTTGCCTATTTCATTTTGGGCTGAAGCAGTTAGCACTGCTTGTTATGTTCAGAATAGGGTTCTGGTAGTGCAACCTTACAATAAGACTCCTTATGAGCTTTTTAGAGGTAGAACCCCTGCCTTAGGCTTTATGAGACCTTTTGGTTGCCATGTCACTATCTTGAATACCAAAGACCAACTAGGAAAGTTTGATGGGAAATCTGATGAGGGTTTCTTTGCTGGTTATTCTCTGCACAGTAAGGCTTTTAGGGTGTACAATAAAAGCACCAAGCATGTTGAGGAGAATCTTCACATAGAATTTCAGGAGAATATTCCTAATGTTGCAGGTGGTGGTCCTGATTGGCTGTTTGATCTTGATATGCTATCAGATTCTATGAATTATGTGCCTGTTACAGGTACAAATACTAATGATCATGCAGGTGATGAAGATTCTGATGAAGAATATGTCTTGATGCCAATCATGGAAGAAAGTCCATTAAATACTTCTTCTTCAAAGATTGATGATGTTCCATCATCAAGTGATGCTGCTAAGGAGAAGATTGTTGATGACTCTAGTGGACAGAATGGTAAAGAAGCAGAAATTCATGAGAGCAGTACAAATGGAGTTAGTACTGCTGAGCCAAATGTTGATACTGCTGGACCAAGTCAATCTAATATAGATTCACCAGTTAATACTGCTCCTCAAGTTGATGATTTTGATTTCTTTGGAGCTGGTCTACACAATATGCCCAGTACCTATGATATTCCTTCTACTCCTCAAACAATAGTTCACAGAAATCATCCACTTACCAATGTCATTGGAGATGTACAATCTGGAGTAAAGACTAGAAGGTAGATTCAAGATCCAGATCATCATGGCTTTCTCAGTGTTGTTTATGAGGAAAAGCATCATGAAGATGAGCATGAGTATATGTTTGTATGCTTCCTATCTCAGATAGAACCCAAGAATGTGCTTAAGGCTTTAGAAGAATCTAGCTGGGTTGAGGCAATGCAAGAAGAACTGCTTCAATTCAAAATTCAGAAAGTTTGGGTTCTGGTTGATCTACCAAAGGGAATGAGAGTGATTGGTACTAAGTGGGTATTCAGGAACAAGAAGGATGAAAGGGGCATTGTGATAAAGAACAAAGCAAGATTGGTTGCTCAAGGCTATACTCAGGAAGAAGGGATTGATTATGAGGAGGTTTTTGCTCCTGTTGCCAAGATTGAAGCAATAAGGCTATTTCTTGCTTATGCTTCCTTTATGGGTTTTATGGTCTATCAAATGTATGTGAAGAGTTCCTTTCTGTATGGTACTATTGATGAAGAGGTCTATGTTTCTCAACCTCCAGGCTTTATAGACCCTGACCATCCTGACAAAGTTTACAAAGTGGTTAAAGCCCTTTATGGCTTGCATCAAGCTCCAAGAGCTTGGTATGGGACTCTTGCTACTTATCTTATGAAGAATGGGTTCCATAGGGGTAAAATTGATCAAACTCTCTTTATTAAAAAGGACAAAGGTGATATTCTATTGGTTCAGGTTTATGTGGATGACATCATCTTTGGTTCTAGAAAGAAAGAAATGTGCAGAGAGTTTGAGCAATTAATGAAAGATCAGTTTGATATGAGCTCTATGGATGAGCTTACTTTCTTTCTAGAACTTCAAGTACAGCAAAACTCAGATGGAATATTTATCTCTCAGGATAAATATGTTGGTGAAATTTTGAAGAAATTCCAATTCACAGATGCCAAAGTTGCTAGTACACCTGTTGATAAGGAGACACATTTGCTATTAAAAGATAATAGTGGTAAAGATGTGGATGTGCACATGTATAGATCTATGATTGGGTCTTTGATATATCTTACATCATCCAGGCCTGATATTATGTTTGTAGTTTGTGCCTGTGCAGGATTCCAAGTCAATCCTAAGGTGTCTCATCTGACTGCAGTAAAGAGAATCTTCAGATATCTTAAAGGCCAACCTAACTTAGGCCTATGGTATCCAAAAGAGTCTGCATTTGATTTGGTGGCATTTTCTGATTCGGATTATGCTGGTGCAAGTATGGATAGGAAGTCTACAACAGGAGGTTGTCAATTCCTAGGATGCAGATTGATCTCTTGGCAGTGTAAGAAGCAAACCATGGTGGCCACTTCCACTACAGAAGCTGAATATGTGGCTGCAACAAGTTGTTGTGCTCAGGTTCTTTGGATTCAAAATCAGATGCTTGATTATGGGTACAATTTCTTAAATACTATTATATACATAGAAAATAGCAGTACAATGTGTATCATTAAGAATCCTGTTCAACATTCAAAAACTAAACACATTGAAATTAGACATCATTTTATAAGAGACTGTGCTAAAAAGAAGTTAGTTCAGGTTGTCAAAATTCACACTGATGACAACTTTGCTGATTTATTAACAAAAGGTTTTGATGTAGGAAGGTTTCAGTACTTGGTAACAGGTATTGGAATGCTTAATCCTTCAAAAGATTAATGTCTAAGTGTTTTTGTTTTTGTACTGCTAGTTGTGCTATTTGTATAATTTGTACTGCTTGATTATTGTTAGGTACTGCTAATGGAATTTGTTAGTCATTTGTGATAACTGTTAAAAAGAAAATACTTTGTTTTGTGTTTTTCTTTGGTTTTGGACTAACATTTACAGGTTAAGATTTGTGCTTTGGAAAGAATGGTGCTTTGGAACTTCAAGTGTGAGTGTTTGTCACACAACAAATGGTAATTGATTCACCATGTCTAACCCACATAAGAATCAACTAGTCCAGAGCAAACGGCTATTGGTAAAGACATATCAAATCCGTTAATAGCTAATAGTTTGCTAAAAACTATACGTGGACAAAAATGTTTTCATATCCACATTGAGTTTATCCTAATCTCTGAAAATTTTTGCTAAACAGTTTGTACTGCTAGTTTCAACTAGTTTGTACTGATGGTTTAAACTTGGTTTCATACTGAGTTTATGCTCTATGATTCACCTCTCTCAGAAGGTTACACATCTGGAAGTGTTGAGAGCAGTTTGAAACTACACAACTGAATTGATGGAAACTTGTACATATTGTCATATTGGAAGCTGAGCTTAAATGTCATATGTTCTAGTTAATCTGATGGTGAAGATTCTTCCAAACAGGGGAGGAATTAAAGTTTGTTCAGTCTAGATTGAAGATAATTATGTATCTCAGGGGAGGATATCAACTAAAAATCAAAGATGAGTGTGGAGTTTATATTGGAGTACTTACTGTTTTGGGTTCTTCAAAGATTTAAAGTGAAGATAATTCTGAAGTGATTCAAGATTGAAGATAAGTGTTTGAAAGAATCCACCCCATCATCAACATTGGAGTTTAATTCGAAAAACTTAATGATTTACACAGAAATCATAAGTTTAGGGGAGGATTGTTGGGAATTAAACTAACAGTTGGTACTGCTCATACATAAATTAGTACTGCTGAAGATCGTTCAAGAATACACTATCAGTACTAAGTCAGTTAGTACAGCTGGTAGAAGAGTTAGTACTGTTTATTAGATAAAGACAGAATCGTGCATGGATAAATATAGAAAAGATATGATGTATATCTTATTTGTATAGATTGATACGTATAATAGTTTACTTGTAAAGGACTCCTTGTCCTATAAAAGGAGATCCTAGGTTAAGTTTTACGCACATGCATTATTATTAGAGCTTCAAGGTCTTATTGTAATTCCTGTGATATTCCAAGATCACTCGTAATATATTGAAGCTAATCGTTTGGTTAAACAATTGTGTCATTATTTTACTGGTAAATTCATATAAACACATACATCACCAAACACAAAATCTTCTAAGTACTTGGCAGTAAATTCCGCGTGCTACTAAGTATATACTCGAAGTATCTTCAACACAATCCTTGTGTTTAGATCCGGTCAACTACCCAGACGATAGACACCCATTTGCTTCTAGATTAGATTTGAATTCATTTTCAGTTAAATTAGTTTGGATTTGTATTTGGCTTTGGGACTCATTATGTTTAGATGTTAGTATTTCACTATTACCTTAGAATACCTTTGTAACTATTTTGTTTATAAGTCTTCCGCTTGCGTTTGTATGTTCTGATTGACACCATAATGTGGTATTTTGACCCTTGTCGGGTTGGCGTGTTACAATTATGGTATCAGAGCTCAGGTTTCGACTTGTAGCACATAAGTTATGGCCTGTGAAGATTTGGACCCTTAGGTTTGCACTGTAGGAGCTTATGGAACAATCCTTGAAATTTTGCCTTAGGTTTCCCCTGCAGAAACTTTAGTTATGACCGGTGAGGATTGGGTAGATTATGCGATATGCCATTGGTTAGTTATCTTTCTTCTGCACCACTCTGATTTATGGCTTTGCTTTCAGTTAAGCCTTTATAAGATCATTCGTTCCGGAGAGTTAGAAAATGTAGTAGGATACGCAATATAAGTTTAGTGATCACATAAGTTTAGAATGCTTTGAGACTTTTGTAGTAATGCCTTACAGGTTTTACTTTCTGATGTGATCGCATTCTTTTAAATTTCGGCCTCTGATTTGTTATCATTCGTTTAGATGCCTATTCGTCCATTCATAGAATTCGTATAGGTATTAATCTGATGTGTTTGACACATTCTGTGGTTTCTCTTGCTTTTTCTATGCATATTAAGGTTCCCCCTCCACTATTAGAAATTGCTATACTTAGTTCTATTCCTTCGAGGAATCTTGTGATTATACATCATGAGTATCAGAATTGTTCAGTACGTTTTGATGATATTTGAAGATAAGTTTCGTTCTGCTAATCTGTTTCCTTTGGGAAAGTTGATTCGAAATTATTCTGGATATGGATTTGTTGACTGAGCATCGGGATGCTAACAACGGTCATATTAGATTTGTCATCTTTGGCGATTTGAGACTCAAAATTCTGTACCATGGTTTCCAACCTGGTAAAAAATTATGATCACCTATGTTTTAAAAACTTATACGTTAATCCCCCGCGGTTGTGAAGGTACTTCGTTTGATGAACTCGCCTTGAGAGTTATTCAGTTGTTGGAAAATTCGCAATGTGTTCTTTGTTTAACTATCAATATTTCCATCTGAGTGTGAAATTGTTTTGATCTGGTTATGAGAATTTATTTAGTTACAACTCGGGGTAAAATGTGATTGCAATAAAGGCATGTGTATATGATGCAAGTATTATGACACTTGGCCAACGTGATAATAGTTACATCATATAACTTGAACTTATTGGGATCATAGGAGATCTTGAGCAGTGTCTGAGATCAGTAAGTTGGTTGATTCAGAAACCCTATCCATATAAGAGCAACGTTTTGCCTAATTCTGAAACTCCGTATTGAACGACATCAGTTGAATGGAAAGAATTGGAGGACCAACTTCTAGGAAGTGGTTTTATCTGTGTGAGGTTGTCTCCATGTCGTGCTCCAATTTTAATTGTTAAGAAGAATGATGATAGCATGAAGCTGTGTATTGATCTCGGGAAGCTAAACCATTTTGCGGTTAGAATCGTTATCCGTTACCTCGAATCGACGATTTGATTAATCAACTTCAGGGTGTGAAGTTTTTCTCAGTGATTGAGTTTGGATCCGATTATTTTCAGTTATGTTTAAAGGAGCGAGATGTTCCTAGAATTGCTTTCCGTATTTTTTATGATCTCTATGAGTGTTGTGATGCCAATTGTATTGGCTATTGCTCTGATTTTTCCTATGGACTTGTTGAATCGTGTCTTTTATGAATACGTGGACAATTCGTCATAGTATGGCATCTTGGTGTGTTTAGAGACGAAAGAGAAACACGGGGATCATCTTCGTATTTTGCGTTGAAATTTCTATGTTAGAAGAAGCTCTATGTAATATTCTCGAAGGGTAAAGTTTGGTTGGGATGAAGAATGGGAGGAGAATTTTGAAAAGCTGAAAGGAGATTTGTTTCTACACAAGAAGGAGACTTAGCTATGTGCTTATGCAACATGGGAAGATTGTTGGTTATGCATCAATACAGTTAGAACCGTAGGAAGTGAACTATCTGACGCATGACATGGGAGTGATTTGTGACAGACATGAAGAAGCTCAGGGACAAGACAGTGGAATATGATCTATATTAGAAGACTAGAAGGAAGCGGTTTTCATTGAAACACACACTTCTACTTGCGCTATTCGTCTTAGTTGTACTATTATGCATAGAGATTGAAGCAAAACTTTGATGGAATGGTATGAAGACGATTGTGACTACCTTGGTGGCGAAGTGTTTAGCGTGACAACAGGTTAAGATTCAGCATCAGTGTACAAGTGGTTTACCTTAGTTTTGGATGTTCATATGTGGAAGTGGGATTAAACCTTCACAGACTTTACAACGGGATTTCCGCGCACATTTAGGAAGGACAACGCAAATTGAGTTACAGTGGATCGCTTGATTAGGTCGGCTCACTTGGAAGATTGGAAGAGAATTCTTTCGGCAGAAGAGTATTCAAGCAACATGGCGCACCTGCAGTGATTGTGTCAGAGATTCGCGTTCTTAATTCACATTCCTAGGAAGAACTACTGTAGGCTTGAGGAACTAGACTCAAGTTTAGTAATGCTTTGCACCTCTAGACTGATGGATAAGCAGAACAACTATTCGAGCTTGGAAGATGTGTTGAGCAGGAAATTTGACAGGTATTAGTTCTGGTTGTGTTTGCTCATTAAGATATATGACCTGCAAGTGACAAGGGTTTTCCTTTTGGAGTTTTGTATGAAGGGAGATGTGGGGTAACTTTTGGTTGAATTAAGTCAGAGAGTTACTTATTGAAGGTCCGGAGTTGATATAGTGATTAATGGATTAGTTATCATTGTGGAAGGGAAATTTTGAAACTTTAGACCGGGAATTTGTGTGTTCCGTATGATGTTTTCGTACAGAAGAGTTAGATGTTTTGGCATATAAGGAAAATTTAGTTCGCGATACGTTAGACCTTAGATTCATTCTTATCCGTACGATTATTCTACCTATTCCGTTATGTCTTCTGATACGTTTTGATATTCTGATATGTGCTTAGTTGATCGTCGATATGAATATGTTACCCACCTCTTTATGAAACTCTTGATACGTTTGATGATTTGGTATGTGTTTCGCTGACTATTAGCAAGTTCCTTAGTTCGTTCAGAATCTGGATAGAGTTGATGAAGTTTAATCGTTTAGCACTACCTCTGTATTTGCCTAGTGTGTATATGTGTTTCATGATCTCTTTGTGAGATTACAACTGTCATCTGCTACGTATTTCTTTCTTATTCGTTGGATCAGATTTGTTATGATTTGTGTTCTGTGGAGAGCCTGGGGCTATCCTAGTTTTCGGGATCGAGTCATGAGAAATAAAACTATTTCGTTTGTAAATATTATTTCAGAAGAACCTCTCCGAGCGTGAGGCTAGTTGTTGTCGTTTCTTTTCGTGATTTGGTACGTCTCCGTCTAACTTTTGCGACATCAATTTTCGAGGACGAAATTTTTTCTATTTAGAGGGAAAGAATTATAACAACCTGGAAAATTCTGAGTGATAATTGAACTATGATACGAATATAACCTAAAAATTTTAAACCATATGTTGTGGAAACAAAACTACAAGTACGAATTTCCTAACCTAAATTCAATAAAAATGGCACAAACTAATCTCCTAAATATATATATATATATATATATATATATATATATATATATATATATATATATATATATATATATATATATATCACATGTTGACATAATATTTGGACTAGTTGCTAGCCTTGTACATGTTATACTTGATTTGAAAATAAGTTGCGAATATATTACAGAAATATTTGAAAATACTGGAAGAAGAAATAGTCACCAAGGCTCCCCTAAAATTCGGCACCCTTTCCCCCTATTATTCCCATTTGTTTCTCAATTTTACAAACCATATACCACATTCTCTTCACACACACAAACCCTAAAAATAAACACATTCAAATCGGCTCTTATTTTCCTCCAAGAAATCAAAAGGTGCGAAGGAGATTGATGTGGTTTGATTCATGGTTCCTTTTTGTTTCTGTGGTCTCGACTTTCTACCAAGAAGAAGAGGATAGTAGCATCCTTGGTGTGTAGTGATTCGTAGCATACTCTTGGAGTCTTGGTTAATTCGTGGTTTTGTTCTTCCTTTGATCCATCATTGTTTCGGCTTAAAGGTATCAATGATCCAATTTGTTTTATCACATGTTATACGACACACACGTATGAATATAACCAGATCTAGACCATGCTTAAATCATTATTATCATGATGTCATGCTGCATAAATGGTTTCGTTAAAATATGATCACATGATGAACTTATACGCTACATGAAATCTTAAGGTACCTCGTTAATATGTGGGACGATTCTTGGTTACTCTTCATGTCGACCTATCTGTTGTTGCAAGCCATAATATGAACATTAATTAACACATTAACAAGACCTACAAATATGGAAATAAAAACCTAAGTTATTAATGAGGGGCATACATATTTAATTCGTGGGATTAGGGTTTGGTTGTGTGTGATGTTATGTGGGCTTTTGGGATCATTAATTTGTGTGTGTGTATAAATGATTGTGTGTCGACTTTAAGAGTTGTTGTACATGTGTATTATGGACTAAATAAACCTATGAAACATGTCTTGTGAAGTATAAAGGTCTCGTGTGCGTTTGTATAAGAAAAATATGTTAAATGATGGCTTAAAACGGGTTTCTGAACTGGACAGCTTCATAAGACGAATTTGTGTGCATTATGGCTCGAGTTTCATGAGTGCTTTATTCTATATTTTTGCATTTAAACCTAGTTTAAGGTCTTAAATAAGTTCTCCAATTGGGTTGGAGTGATTTGGAGTTGTTTTGGTCATGCTTTTGAATTTTATGGGTTTAAGTGTCAAAGCTGAGAAATCGGAGTATGAACATCAGTCAATGTTTTTGATTTTTAGTTTCCAACAACAAGGAACTGAGAGCTCTCCTTTTACAAGAGTGATATTTAAGTTATGTGTGACTTCCTGGAATTTTTATGGATTTTTCTGAAGTGTCTCAATGGGTTAATTAAAGGCAAACTTTCTGTGTGTATCTCAGTTAACTTTCTGAACAAGTCTGGAAAGATGATTTTTAAAATAGTACTTGTGCTTGGTAGTAAAATCTATAAGAATTTGTGAAGGTACCCAACTGATGTGGGAATCACTGAGAATTATTTCAGAATTTTTGGAGCTTAATTGGCAGGCATGAAAAATCATAAGGATGTGATCCAGATCACTAAAATACCCTGGTTAAGTGATATACGATTTAGAAGTACCTATAGACCCTAAGTTTGAGTAATTATAAATGTAACCCTAACTTACTAATTATGGAAAATTACTAAATATGGAAAGTTACTAATTCGGGAAAGTTACTAAATATGGAAAGTTACTAATTCGGGAAAGTTACTAATTCGGGAAAGTTACTAAATATGAGAAGTTACTAAATATGAAAAGTTACTAAAAATGGAAAGAAACCCTAATATGTTAATTTGCACAACAACAAGTGATGAATCAGTAATAACTTGTTAAATGGTTTTTAAGTAATAAGACGATCATTAATTCGTGTAGATTCGCTAAAGAAGGAGTAACTTCCGATCCTTGTGTTTTCTGATATGGTTGCATTTGCGGTCTGAGTTATAGATATTCTATCCTTTCTCAGTAAGGGTGTTCTCTCATGACTCTCATTATGATCCTTGACTCTGATTGTGATTCATTTGATATAATTCCTTTGCTATGATTCCTTTGATATGATTCTTTTTATATGATTCCATTCGTTATGATATACGATCTGCTATCCGTTGTTATGACATTTTTTATGATATCCGTTTGCTATGATATGATTCAGCTCAATTTGATATGATCTGTTTGGATATGATATGATTATGGATATGCTTTGATATGATTTGTTCTGTTCCCTATATTTATATATATACGCTTGATTATTCGTTTTGGTTATATCTGTTCACTGGGCTTTTTAGCTCAGCCACATTTCTTTTCCAGCGGCAGGTTTTAGGTTGGAAGTTGGGTTTGAGTGAAGAGTACATAGGAGCTCTTAGTGGACTACCTTGATGATAGACAACCATTTGCTTCTGGATTAGATTTGAATTCATTTCAGTTAGATTAGTTTGGATTTGTATTTGGCTTTGGGACTCATTATGTTTAGATGTTAGTATTTCACTATTACCTTAGAATACATTTGTAACTGTTATGTTAATAAGTATTCCGCTTGCGTTTGTATGTTCTGATTGACACAATAATGTGGCATTTTGACCCTTGTCGGGTTGGGGTGTTAGACTATGAGCATGGATGATCTCTATAACAACCTTAAGGTGTATGAACCAAAAGTTAAAGGGATGTCTAGCTCAAGTTCAAGCATACAAAACATGGCTTTTGTGTCCTCTTCAAATAACAACACTAGCAGCACTAAAGGAGAAGTTAATTCTACTCAAGCAGTTAATACTACTCATAGAGTTTCTACTGCTAGCAGTAAAGTTGATGCTGCTTACTTTGCTTATATTGATAACTTGAGTGATGCTGTTATTCGTTCATTCTTTGCTAGTCAACCAAATAGTCCTCAACTTGTACATGAGGACATGCAACAAATTCATCAAAATGACATTGAAGAGATGGATTTGAGATGGCAAATGGCCATGTTGACTATGAGGGCTAGAAGGTTTTTGAAGAATATAGGAAGGAAGCTTAATATCAATGGCAATGAGAACACTGGTTTCGATAAGTCCAAAGTGGAGTGTTACAACTGCCACAAGAGGGAACATTTTGCTAGGGAGTGCAGAGCTCCAGGAAATCAAGACTACAAGAACAAGGAAAGCTCAAGAAGGAGTGTGCCCGTGGAAACATCTACTTCCACAGATTTGGTGTCATGTGATGGTCTTGGTGGTTATAACTAGAGAGATCAGACAGAGGAAGGGCCTAATTATGCACTCATGGCTTTCTCATCTTCATGTTCTAACTTAGAGGTATCCAATGATTCTATTTGTTCAAAATCTTGCTTGGAAACTGTTGAATCTCTTAAATCTCAAAATGATAAACTATTAAAAGATTTAAAGAAATCCGAGTTAATGTTTCTAGGTTATAAGACAGGTTTAGAGTCAGTAGAAGAAAAACTGGAGTGATCAAACAGAGGAAGGACCTAATTATGCACTCATGGCTTTCTCATCTTCAGGTTCTAACTTAGAGGTATCCAATGATTCTATTTGTTCACAATCTTGCTTGGAAACTGTTGAATCTCTTAAATCTCAAAATGATAAACTATTAAAAGATTTAAAGAAATATGAGTTAATGGTTCTAGGTTATAAGACAGGTTTAGAGTCAGTGGAAGAAAAACATGAATTTTATAAAGCAAATGAGTCTGTTTATGTACAAGATATTCAGGGCTTAAAATTTGAAATTCAAGTAGGAGAAATAACTATTAGAGAGCTTAGGAAGAAACTTGAAATAGTTCAAAAATAAAAAAGATGGCATTCAACTTAATGTAACTAAATTTGAACATGCATCTAAAAGTGTAAACAAGCTCATAGTGTGTCAGATAGTTGACAATTGCAAGCAAGGTTTAGGCTATGAAAAGTATAATACAGCTCCACCTCCCTACACAGGAAATTTCATGCCTCCAATACCTGACTTGTCTTTTACTGGTTTAGATGAGTTTGTTAATGAGCCTGTAGTTGAGAAAATTAAAGGTAAGTTTAGTGAAGAAGAGCCTAAGGTAGTTAGGAAGTATGATGATGCCCCAATTATTGAAGAATGGGTGTCAGATAATGAGGAAGAGGATGTGTCTCAACCTAAAATTGAAAAGAAAACAGTCAGGCCTAGTATTGCAATGATAGAGTTTGTCAAAGGAAAAACTGCTAGGAAAACTGCTAAACATGTTGAGTAACCTAGGCAAAACACTCACAGTCCAAGTGGCAATCCAAGAAATTGGAACAATATGATGTGTCAAAAACTAGGAAGTAATTTTGAGATGTTTAATAAGGCCTGTTATGTGTGTGGAAGCTTTGATCATTTGCAGGTTGATGGCAATTACCATCAAAAACTGTTTCAAAATCAAAGGATGGTAAAACCTGTTTGGAACAATGCTCAAAGGGTGAATCATCAAAACTTTGCTAAAAAGACTCACCCATGTGCTAAAAAGAACATGGTTCCAAGAGCAGTACTAATAAAGTCTGGCTTAGTATCAATTAATACTGCTAAACAAATTATTTCAAAAAAGCAGTATTGGTTGATACTGCTAGACAAGTTAATGCTGCTCACTCAAAAACAAATAGTGAATGCTGCTAGATCAATGTCATGTCTTTCTAAAATAGCTCATTCAACTGTTAAGAGGCCCATTCAAAAGAACAGTGCATTTAATACAGCTAGGCCAAAAGCAGTAGTTAATACTGTTAGGCCAAAAGCAGTAGTTAATAATGTTAAGGGAAATAATGTTAATGTTGTTAAGGCCTCAGCTTGTTGGGTTTGGAAACCAAAGAATAAAGTTTTAGACCATGTTTCTAAATACAACAGTGCATCAATCACCCTGAAAAAGTTTGATTATGTTGATGCACAAGGCAGATCCAAATCAGTGATGGCTTGGGTCCCCAAAAGAAACTAATTTTCTTACATAATGTACAGGGCAATCCACAAATGGATTTACATGATAAAGGAGTAATTGATAGTGGATGCTCAAGGTACATGACAGGGAACATGTCCTATCTTACAGACTATGAAGAGATTGATGGATGATATGTTTCTTTTGGAGGGAATCCCAAAGGAGGGAAAATCACAGGAAAAGGAACCATTAAAACTGGTAATTTAGATTTTGAAAATGTGTATTTTGTGAGAGAGTTAAAGTTTAATCTCTTTAGTGCCTTACAAATGTGTGACAAAAAGAATAGTGTTCTTTTTAATGACACTGAATGTATTGTTTTATCTCCAAACTTTAAGTTAATTGATGAAAGTCAAGTTTTACTTAGAGTTCTTAGAAAGAACAATATGTATAGTGTTGATTTAAAGAACATAGTTCCTAAAGGAGGTTTAACTTGACTTTTTGTAAAAGGCACATCTGATGAATATAAACTTTGGCATAGAAGGCTAGGTCACTTAAATTTTAAAACTATGAATAAATTGGTTAAGGGAAATCTTGTAAGAGGTTTACCTTCCAAACTTTTTGAAAGTGATCAAACCTGTGTTTCTTGTCAAAAGGGAAAGCAGCACAGAGCCTCTTGTAAGTCCAAAACAGAGAACTCAATCAGTCTTCCTTTGCATTTGTTGCATATGGACTTGTTTTGTCCAACATCTGTAAAAAGTATTATGAAGAAAATGTATTGCCTAGTTGTCACAGATGATTTCAGTAGGTTTACATGGGTTTTCTTTCTAGCTACTAAGGATGAGACTAGTGGCATTCTTAACTCCTTTATAACTAGAATAGAAAATCTAGTAGATCACAAGGTTAAGGTGATTAGATGTGATAATGGGACTGAGTTCAAAAATAGAGAGTTGAATCAGTTTTGTGAATGAAGGGTATTTTGAGACAATATAGTGTAGCTAAAACTCCTCAATAAAATGGAGTTGCTGAGAGGTGAAATAGGACACTAATTGAGGCTGCTAGGACTATGCTAGCTGATTATAAGTTGCCAACTACTTTTTGGGTAGAAGCAGTTAGTACTGCCTGCTATGTGCAAAATAGAGTGTTAGTAGTTAAGCCTCATAACAAGACCCCATATGAACTTTTTCATGGAAGAACACCAACTTTAAGTTTTATGAGACCATTTCTGTGTCCTGTTACCATTCTCACCATAGATCACTTAGGCAAATTTGATGGTAAGGCTGATGAAGGTTTCTTTGTTTGATACTCTTTGAATAATAAAGTCTTTAGAGTATTCAATAGTAGAACATGGATAATGGAAGAGAACTTGCATATTAGGTTTAGTGAGAGTACACCTAATGTTGTAGGTAGTGGACCAGATTGGCTATTTGATATTGATGCACTAACAAAAACAATGAATTATGAGCCAGTTGTTGTAGGTACACAGTCTAATGGTTTTGCAGGTACAAAAGCAAGTGATTATACAGGCCAAGCTAGCAAGGAGATAGAACTTGTAAAAGATTACATTTCGCTACCATTATGGACTGCTGATCCACCATTCTCCCAAGATCCAAAGAGTTCTCAAGATGATGGATCCAAACCTTCAACTGATGATGAAAAAAAAGGTTAATGAAGATCCAAGAAAAGAAAGTGAATTTGATGATGAAGAGAAGGAGGATAATGTTAACAGCACTAATAGCACTAATAATGTTAATATTGCTAGTGATGGAAACAACACTAACAATGTTAATACTGTTAGTACAACTGTTAATGATGTTGGCATAGAAGTTAATGTTGTTGATGGAAAAATAAGCATTGAACTTCCATTTGATCCACAAATGCTTGCTTTGAAAGATACTAGCATATTTGACTACTCAAGTAGTGATGAAGATGATGCTGAAGTGGCTGACATGGCCAATTTAGATACAACAATTCAAGTTAGTCCTACTCCAACTACAAGAATTCATAAAGATCATCCTCTTGATCAAGTGATTGGAGATTTACAATCAGCTACACAAACAAGAAAGATGTCAAAGAATTTGAAGGAATATGGGTTTGTTAGTACTCTTCAACAAAGAACAAACCATAAAGACCTTCAAAACTGCTTGTTTGCTTGCTTTTTATCACAAGTGGAACCCAAAAAGGTAATTTAATCATTGAAGGATTCAAGCTGGATAAAGGCTATAAAGGAAGAGCTTCTACAATTCAAGTTACAAGAAGTTTGGACTTTGGTGGAGTTACCTAATGGAAAAAGGGCTATACGCACTAAATGGGTATTTAGGAATAAAAAGGATGAAAGGGGAATTGTGATAAAAAATAAAGCAAGATTGGTTGCTCAAGGGTACACACAAGAAGAAGGGATTGACTATGATGAAGTCTTTGCCCCTATTGCAAGAATTGAAACAATTAGGCTATTCTTAGCTTATGCTTCATTTAAAGATATTGTGGCGTATCAAATGGATGTAAAGAGTGCTTTTCTCTATGGGGAGATTGAAGAAGAGGTGTATGTATGTCAACCACTAGGATTTGAAGATCCAGACTTTCCAAATAAAGTATACAAGGTTGAAAAAGCATTGTATGGACTACATTAAGCCCCTAGAGCTTGATTTGAAACCTTGTCAACATATTTGTTGGACAACGGATTTCAAAGAGGAAAAATTGATAAGACCTTATTCATCAAAAGGCACAAAGGTGATATTTTACTGGTCCAAGTGTATGTGGATGATATCATCTTTGGTTCAACAAAGAAGGAGCTATGCATTGCATTTGAGAAGTTGATGCATGGGAAATTTTAGATGGGTTCTATGGGAGAACTTACATTCTTCTTGGGATTACATGTGAAGCAGAAGAAGGATGGCATATTTATTAGTCAAGATAAATATGTTGCTGAAATTTTAAAGAAATTTGGGTTTACAGAAGTCAAGACTGCAAGCACACCAATGGAAACTCAAAAGCCTCTGCTCAAGGATGAAGATGGTGAAGAAGTGGATGTTCATATGTATAGGTCAATGATTGGTTCATTAATGTACCTTACATCTTCAAGACCTGATATCATGTTTGCAGTGTGTGCCTGTGGTAGATACCAAGTCAATCCAAAGGCTTCAGATCTTCATTCTGTGAAAAGGATTTTTAGGTACCTAAAAGGTCAGCCAAAATTGGGCCTTCGGTATCCAAAAGATTCTCCTTTTGATTTGGTAGCATACACTGATAGTGATTATGCTGGAGCAAGCTTGGATAGGAAGTCTACAACAAGAGGTTGTCAATTCCTTGGATGTAGATTAATATCATGGCAGTGCAAGAAACAGACAGTGGTTGCAAATTCTACAACAGAAGCTGAATATGTGGCTGCTTCAAGTTGTTGTGGACAAGTGCTTTGGATTCAGAATCAACTACTTGATTATGGGTACAATTTTATGCATACCAAGATATTTATTGACAATAACAGTACTATTTGTATAATTAAAAATCCTGTTTTTCATTAAAAAAAAAACAAAGCATATAGAGATCAGACATCATTTTATTAGAGATTACAATGAAAAGAAATTGATTCAAATGGTTAAAATCCATACTGACAAGAATATTGCAGATTTGCTTACAAAAGCTTTTGATGTAAGTAGATTTCAATATTTGATTGCTAGTATTGGAATGTTAAATCTTTAAAATCTTTTATCTATTTATGTTTTGTAGAGTTTTGTATGAATTAATATTGTTATTCATGTCATTAAAAGTTTCTACTGTTAAGTATAATTAGAACTACTGGTTATACTTACAACTGCTAAGTTACTACTGTTGGTTATACTTACTACTGTTAGTTATAATCAATATTGTGATCATTGTGAAACTTGTTATGGCTTGTGTTTTCTTGGTTTTTGGACTAACATTTTGCAGGATAAGTAAAGAAAAGTGTTAGATTGATGATTGACAAGCTGTTTGGAATGGAATTTGAGTTAATACTGGTGACTCAAAGTTAATGCTGCTAGGCATAACTTACTACTGTTGGGTTACTACTGCTGGGTTGTTTAGGGTACTTTTCATAAATACATCAGTTAAGGGTTTAAATCATTCATTCAATCAGTTAATCGATTTCATTCTTCAAAATACTCTTATAACAAACCCTGATTCAATTTTATCATCCAATTTCAAAACCCAACACAAATGGCGACACTAAAATTTTTTGAATCACACAATATAGTCGCATTCTTGTCCAAACCCACAGAGAGTGATGGGTTTGAACAAATAGTGGATTTTCTGAATGCACACCCTATACGGTATGCGTTAACTGTTAATCCTACTATATATATTTCTTGCATTGAACAGTTCTGGTCTACTGCCATGGTGTTAGCATTAAAGTAGAAGTGATGGTCATTCACTTAATAGGAACTTTGTAATGTGTCATAGACGTTATAATTGTTTAAGTTAAATGGGCTCATGGACTTTGGAATATGCTAGTTTAAGTTTTGTTGGGAATTCTGCTAAGGAAGAATTCTGCTGAAGGTTACTGCTGACGGAATCTGCTGAAGAAGTGTTTCTGCGGAAGTAGAGATTCTGCGTAGTTGGTTTCTGCTGATATAGATATTCCGCGTATTTTGTTATTAGTTAGGATATGTACGAGCTTTATTAGGAAACTATTATGATTATCTTGTTTACTTTTTGGAAGATACGTTTCTTGTGAAACGATTTAGGTTTTCTAGTTAATCGGTTTAGGGTTCCTTATCTATAAAAGGAACACATTATTATGTATGATGTACGAGTTTAGAAAAACAAGTTCTTAGTATTAATCAAAGATCCATAGAGGATCAATCGTTCTTAGTTATCTGTGTTCTTACTTGTGTTTAATTTCCGCTTTAGAATACAAGTATTAGAGACTTTCTATTGGTGTTTTTGTGATTACATAAACATTACTAACGATCCACGAGCGCTCAAAGATCTATCAAGGTCTTAGGTTCTACAAGTGGTATCAGAGCCTTGGGAGAGTCTCTGTGATACTAAGAACATCTTTTCTTTTTCACCCTCTCAATCAAAACAACCAAAACAATGCCTGGATCAGACGATGGATCAGAAGTCAACAACAACCATAACACCACATCTTCATCTTTTCAACAACTCACTCTCACCAACAGCAATGGAAAGTTCCCATACCTCAAGAAGGAAGAATATGAATTATGGGCTATGAAGATGCAGAACAGGATCACTAATGTTGATTGGAATCTTTGGGAAATTGTCAAAAAGGGAAATACTTTGAAGAAGCACATCAAAGATGCTGATGGTGTAGTTACCATTGTTGATCCTCAAACTGCTGAAGAGATTCTTACTGTACAGAGAGAGAATAAAGTTAGATCTATTCTCCTTCAGGCTATTCCAGATGATCACATTGGTGATTTTCACTACATGGAGGATGCAAAGGACATCTGGATGGCCATCAAGGCTAGGTTTGGTGGGAACGATGAGTCAAAGAGGAGGAGGAAATCAATGTTGAAACAGCAGTTTCAAGAATTTCTAATCTCTGAGGAAGAAGGTATTCACAAGGGGTATGACAGGTTTCATAAGATTTTGAGTCAATTGAATCAGCTGAAGGCCAGGCCAGACAATGAGGATTGCAATGCAAAGTTCTTGCGATCTTTACCTCCATCTTGGCTGCATGTGAGCATTGCACTCAAAGCTAAAGGTGGACTGGATATGCTCTCTTTTGATGATCTCTACAACAAGCTTAAAACTCTTGAGCCTGATGTTAGAAGTCCCATTCGTTCATCCACTCCCAGTTACTCAGCCTTTGTTAGCACCACCTCCAATAAGATGAATCAAGCTTCAAGCCCAAGCTCCTCAACATCATCTTCCTACAACAACACCAGACCAAATTCACAACCAAAGTCTAGTGGTGTATTGGAAGATGTTATTCAATCTTTTGTTGCTGATTATGATCATCAGCAGCAACTTGCTTTTGAGGATTTTGATCAGGTGGATCCTCTGGATATGGAAGAGATGAACTTGAAGTGGCAGGTGGCCATGCTCTCAATAAACATCAAAAGGTTTGAGAACAAGTCAGGAAGAAAGTTTGGTTTCAAGGGAAGAGACCCTGCTAGATTTGACAGGAGGAAGGTCAAATGCTATACATGTGGTCAGATGGGTCACTTCTCAAGAGAATGCAAGGATAGAAAGACTGATGATGAGGTTAGGTATTCTACATATCAACAGAATCAGGTGAAAGATGGATCTGCCAAAGCTTTGGTCACTCTGGATGATCATGTCAACTGGAAGGTGCATGAGCCTGAGAATGATGAAACTTCTGGTTCTGAGTTGAGTGGATTGCTGGCCAGCTGTTCTATAGAGGATCAGCATGATCAAGTTGCCTTTATGGGCATCTCTCAGGTAAATAATTGTGTTTTTGGTTGTAGTGAAAGATATAATGAACTTAAGGAGGCTTATGATGAATTGAAACCTAAATATAATAAATGTTATGTAGAAGTTGAGTCTTACAAACAGTCTTTGAAAACTCTAGAGAAACAAAAGGTTTGGTTTCAAAAGAATCAGCTTGCTTATGATGAAAAGATAAGGGTGTTAGAAAGTGATTTGAAATGTACTAGAATTGATTTAAAATGTACTGAGAAAGAAAAAGCTGATGTAGAATCTGAAAACCAAGTACTAAAAGAGAAATTAGAGAAGGAAATAGCTAATCATAACATTTGGTTAATGTCAGGTGATAAGTTATCTAACTGTCTCTATAATTGTCAACCTGTAAACTCTAGTATAGGTTTAGGTTATAAAAAATATGTTGGTTTAGAAGCTTGGAATGATCTGGGTAAATCTATACCAGCAGGCTTAGCAAATTTTGTTAAAGAAGGAAAATTACATGCTGTACCTGGACCTATTAGAGGAGAACACATGCCCTCAAACACCACCACCACAGACTTTGATGGATCACACCATCTGTATGGCAAAAAGTCAAGTGACTTGCCAGACCCTGATTCTAATTCTACTGACTTTGTCTCTTGTTCTTCTAGTGACAAGTCCTCTGACCAAGGGTCTACTACCAGTTGTGATTCAAGTGAAAAGTCAGACCTTCCCAAGACTTCACCAAAGCCTACACCCAAGACTCCCTACAAGTCTGTTAGAGTTGCTGCTGAGGAATCAAAGTCCAAGACAGTTTCTTCTGAAGACTTGTCTTTTAATTCTTTGCAAAACAATGTTTTTAATTCTGTCAAAAACAATCCTGTTAATGTTAGTGGTTTGAATAATCTTGCATGTAATGGAACATCTTTCACTTTTAATAAATCTTCTAAAAAGAAGAAATGCTTTGTGTGTGGAAGTAAATTTCATTTGATTAAGGATTGTAATTTTCATGAGCAAAGATTGGGTGTATGTAGTGGTCAAAATAAACCTAGACCAATGTGGAATAATGTTATGGATATACCACCATATGTTCCACAAGCAACTCATAAGACCAGCAATTCTGCTGATAGACATTCTCCATCTGCTGGGAGAAGACCTGTTGCTAGACCATATGTGAGACCAACTAGTTCATACTTTCAGAATGGTTATTGGCCTGGATTTATTGACCCAATGTATGTGGGTAGGGGATATTGGGATACTGCTGTTAAGACCTCAGCAGGTTGTTTTTGGACTATAAAGGGACCTAATATTCATAGCAGGTCCAAGAACAATGGTGGATCTTATACATCTACATGGCCTCACTCTTATGATCCACAAGGCAGGCTCAAGTCAGTAATGACTTGAGTCTCCCAAGTGTACTTATATTTTGTATATTTTTGTTGTTGTTGTAGGATCATCCTCTGAAAAGTAAAGAAGTAGCCATAGTAGATAGTGGTTGTTCCAGGGAGTATGTCAGGAAACATAGAGATGATGCATGATTTTGTACCCATTGAAGGAGGAGGCAATGTGACTTTTGGTGGAGGAGATGGTAGAATCACTGGGAAAGGAACTATCAGAACACCTAATTTGGACTTTGAGAATGTGTATTATGTGAAGGAACTGCAACATTTCAACTTGTTTTCAGTATCACAAATTTGTGACACCAAGAACAAAGTATTCTTCTCTGAGGATGAATGTCTTGTGCTCTCTAGAGACTTCAAACTTCCAGAAGATACAACAATTCTGCTGAGGGTTCCCAGAAGTTACAATTTATACGTATTCAATTTGAATGATGTTCAACCTGAAGGTGACTTAACATGTTTGGTAGCTAAAGCATCCCTGGATGAGTCTACAAAATGGCATAGAAGGATGGCTCATGTAAATTTCAAGACCATTAACAAGCTTTCTAAACTTGGTCTAGTTCATGGGCTTCCTTCCAAAGTCTTCACCAATGAGCACAATTGTGTTGCCTGCAACAAAGGAAAGCAACACAGAGCCTCATACAAAGCCATTACAGCTGTGAGCACTATCTCAGAACCTCTTCAGTTGCTGCATATGGATCTCTTTGGTCCAACTCAAATCAGAAGTATTGATCACAAGTACTTCTGCCTGGTAATCACTGATGACTATAGCAGGTTTTGTTGGGTATTCTTTTTAAAAACTAAAGATGAAACATCTCCAATTTTAAAAGAATTTTTTTACCCTTGTTGAAAACCAGCTAAACAAAAAGGTTAAAGGTATTAGGTGTGATAATGGGACAGAGTTCAAAAATGCTGTTTTAATAGAACTTTGTCAGTCTAAAGGGATAAAAAGGGACTATAGCAATCCAAGAACCCCACAGCAAAATGGGGTTGCTGAAAGAAAGAATTGGACCTTAATAGAGGCAGCAAGATCCATGCTTGCCGACTCTAAATTACCCACTATGTTCTGGACTGAAGCAGTAAGCACTGCCTTTTTTGTTTTGAACAGGGTATCCATCACTAGACCTCATTTCAAGACACCTTATGAACTTCTCACTGGGAAAGTTCCTGATATTCATTATCTCAAACCTTTTGGATGTCAAGTGACCATTTTGAACACTAGTGATCAACTGGGAAAGTTTGATGAGAAAGCTGATGAGGGGTATATTGTGGGTTATTCAGCACATAGTAAGGCTTATAGGGTATATAATTTAAATACTAAAAAGATTGAGGAGACCCTTAACCTGAGATATCTAGAAGATAAGCCTAATGTTCAAGGTCAAGGTCATGCTTGGTATTTTGACCTGGATTACTTAACTGATTACTTGGGCTATACTAGATATGTTGCTAACCAATCTGCAGGTTCTCAAGAGTCTCCCACTAACAATGCAAGTACCCTGGATGATGACTCAGATCGTGAGTCTAAGCATGATGAACAAACAATTGTTGTACCTTCTTTTTCTCCTAACCATTTTACAGGTGATAGCTCTAAAGAAACTTCTGATGAGATTGAAGATGAGTCACACTATGCAGAGGACCTTGCTAGACTCAGGAAGCAGGAGCATGCAGCCAATCAAGAAGCTGAAAGACTTGGTGTGGAGTCAACACAACCAGTCAGTGGAAACCAGGATTCTGCTGACAGTTCTCCTGTTTCCCCTGACATCACCAAATCTGCTGACACTTCTCCTGAAGGTTCTCCCATTTCTCCTAGTGTGTCCACAGACTTTGAAGAGCCTTATACACGTTTTCCAAGTCCTTCTGATCTTGGGAATCACCTACCCAAAGCTGGAATCTTCAACTCAGCCTCCTATGACAGTGATTTTGGACCCAATGTGAACAATCTTGACACCATAATTGATGTCAACCCCAATGCTACCAAAAGGATCAACATTGCTCATCCCCAATCCAATATTCTTGGTGATCCTCAAGCACCTGTTAGAACTAGAAGTACTGTGAAAAGTTCTAAGTATGGTCAAGTTGCTTTTCTTTCCTATGTCTCAAATCAACAAAGGGACAATCACACAGACTTTAAGCATTGTCTGTTTGCTTGCTTTCTTTCTCAAGTAGAACCAACTAGTGTTGCTCAAGCTCTTGAAGACTCAAGCTGGATTGAAGCAATGCAAGATGAGATGCAACAATTCAAGAATCAGCAGGTTTGGATATTGGTCCCACTACCTGAAGGGAAGATTGCAATTGGGACAAAATGGATTTTGAAGAATAAAAGAGATGCAAGAGGAAGGAGTTGATTATGATGAAGTCTTTGCTACAGTAGCTAGAGTTGAGGCCATTAGAATCTTCTTGGCCTATGCATCTTATATGGGTTTCATGGTATATCACATGGATGTGAAAGGTGCTTTTCTGTATGGTGAAATTGAAGAGGAGGTATATGATGCGTGGTTTTGCAACCTTACAACAGGTTTTACCTCTCGAGGGATCTCAAGAGGCTTACAACCCCACCAGGCAGTGTACCTGACCGATGTAGTATAGTGTAGTGGTAAGTACGGGGGATTGGTCGTTCTCTACAGGGAATAGTGTTCGTTAGGTATGAAAAACTACTCTAATAGGTCTAAGGGTGAAGGAAGATTCTTTTTAAGTTTTTATAATTTTATGAAAGCAAGTAAAATCTCGGGTTTGAAAGAGTGGGCGGAATTAGTTGCTAGTCAACTAACCCAAGTTACTACGAATGCAAATAAAATAAAATAACGAAAATGAAAAGGTTGGTAAAACTTATGTGGAGAGAAATGTGTTTTCTTAGATTTCCTTACTCCCTAACTATCTTTTACCGGTTATTTAGTGTGTATTAATCGCGTGGATGACGGGTGTATTCCTTAATACCAATTGTGGGATGGCGTACGTACTTCCCCAACTCTATGAACTCCTACTTCACTCCTATGTCGAGCCGGCTAGGAAGCTCCTAACATGGGATCACTAGAATTCGCTCATGCATTAAATACAACCATAAAAACCTTTAGTACGCATTGGTTCATGTTTCTTAAGACGTTCAAGCAAGTTACCGAATAGGAAGTTAGCCAGTTTTCTTAAGCCTAACATAGATAAACAATCATCCAATACAACTAATAACACACTAATAACCAATAATCAATAGCTAGGTTTCATTAGATCTAAGCAAACACAAAGAAAACCTAGCCTAGCATGTTAAACAAAAGACAAGAACAAGATAGAATCAAACAACACATAGACATATTGAATGATTAATTGATAACTTATCTTCAATGTAACATGGAAGATCTCAAGGCAAAAAGCCTTGAAAAAGCTGCTAAAATCGTCTTAGGGTTTTTCACACACAAAGTTCCACAATAAGTTCCACACTAATGACAAAAAATTGCAAAACTATATATAGACTTTCAGATCTGACGGCGTCACGTTATGGAGTGTGACGCCGTCACCTCGCCCTTTTAGGGTTCCCGGATGGCCTTCTTGACGCCGTCCCTCTTTAGCTCTCCAAAATCCGTTCTGGCTTATCAAGGCTTGACGCCGTCAGAATTAGGCGTGACGCCGTCCCTCTTTAAATTAAGCCGTGACGACCTTGATCACTCCAAAGGGTGACGCCGTCAGAATTCCCATGCAAATTTCTCTGGCTTATCATGAGTAATTTTCACATCCACCTTTTTCTTGCCAAGCCATGACGCCGTCTGGGGATATTTCTGACGCCGTCAAAGGTACTTTTTAGCCGATTTTGAGACTTTGTCATTTTCTTCACTTTTATGCTCCAAAAACGTCCAAAATGCTTCCTTTTCCAGATTTCTTCTCCAAAGTACCTTAAATGACAAAAGGAACGATTTAGGCCAATATTTGATCAAATAAATACGATTTAGGGCTTAAATGACCTCCTAAAAGCGGTACACTTTTCGCTTCATCAGTATATGTCACTCAACCCAAAGGTTTTGAAGACCCGGATAATCCAAAACATGTTTACAAGGTTGTAAAAGCTCTCTATAGCCTACATCAGGCACCAAGAGCTTGGTATGCTAGGCTTTCTGCATTTCTGCTGAAGCATGGATACAGAAGAGGTGCCATTGACAAAACACTCTTCATTAAGAAGAATTCAAGAGACATCATTCTTGTGCAAGTTTATGTGGATGACATTATCTTTGGCTCCACTAAAGAAGCTTGGTGCAGGGAGTTTGAGGAATTGATGAAGGGAGAGTTTCAGATGAGTGCCATGGGGGAGCTTACTTTCTTTTTGGGTCTACAAGTTCAGCAGAAACAAGATGGTATCTTTATCAGTCAGGATAAATATGTGAAAGATATCTTGAAGAAGTTTGATATGGAAAATGTTAGAATTGCCACTACACCTTATGAAGCTCCAAAACCAAAGAACAATCTTGAACCAGATCCTGCAGTGAATGTTCACCTATATAGATCCATGATTGGGTCATTGATGTATTTGACAGCTTCAAGGCCTGACATTACATTTGCTGTGAGTGCTTGTTCTAGACATCAGGTCACTCCACTTACTTCCCATTTGAATGCAGTAAAAAAGATCTTCAAGTACCTCAAAGGCCAACCCAACTTAGGTCTTTGGTACCCAAAAGAGTCTCCTTTTAAGTTGGAAGCATATAGTGATAGTGATTATGCTGGTGCAAATCTGGATAGGAGATCCACAACTGGAGGTTGCCAATTTCTTGGAAGAAGATTGATTTCTTGGCAATGCAAGAAACAGACTATTGTTGCTACCTCATCTACTGAAGCAGAGTATGTTGCTGCTACCAATTGTTGTGGACAGGTTCTTTGGATACAAAATCAAATGCTAGATTATGGGTTTAATTTCATGAACACCACAATCTTTATTGATAATCAAAGTACCATATGCATAGTTAAAAATCCAGTTTTTCATAATAGAACTAAGCATATTGAAATCAGGCATCATTTTATAAGAGATGCATATGAAAAACATTTGATTAAGGTGGTTAAGATTCACACAGATGATAATGTGGCAGATTTATTGACTAAGGCTTTTGATGGACCTAGGTTTCAACACTTAGTTGTCCATATTGGGATGCTTAACCCTTAACTGCAAAGTTTGAGGGGAGGCATAGGCCTCAGGGGAGGCATATGCCTCAGGGGAGGATTGTTGTTGTAAATCTTGTAATATTTTGTAGATTATGTTTGCTAACACACTAACCAACTAATGTACTTTAAGTTTTGTATGGTTTGGTTTGTTTGCTGTTATGTGTCTGTTTTGCAGAATGCCTTGATGTGTAGTTGCTGATCTTAAGTTGAAGCTCACCAAGATTGGTTAAATGGGACATGGTCAAGTTAGCTTAAAGATTGTTTCTGCTGAATGGAAGTGCTGAAGCACAGTTCAAGTGATAATCATTGAAAGATAAAAGAGAAGTTGTTCATTCATTCAAAAGAAATTACAGCTTACAAACAACTTCAAATTGAAATAAAAGACCATTCCTATACAAGATAACCTGCACAGACTTTAGATACTATAATCATGATTTCAAAAGCTGTTGGAGATGCATGACCAGGAATGAAGATGCTGAAGAACCTAGTTTTATATCTTTGGTCCTTGGCAACATTCTCATCATCACCTACTCCATTTTACCCTTTCCTTTTCCGGTCACCTCTGCACCCTTGCCCTTTCCTTTGTTTCTATGGTATGAAACACCAGACCTTGGAGCAGGAAGACCAATAACCACCTCCCTTGTCACTGGGTGTGGTAGATTTCCGGTGTGTGGCCTAGGTTGGGGTTGTGAAGGTTGGGGACTCTCTCCACCTGCTGTTGCTGCTTCCCTCTCCTCTTCCTCTCTCACCAATCTATTGAAGATTGGTTCTAGACGCTATGTGGAGTCATCAGAGCCCCTAGGTGAATCACTTAGATTCACCACACTATCATCTTCCGATGAAGGGAGAAAGGGGGACTTCAAAGGACGAGGTTCATCTTGATAGGGGTATCAAAATAATGGACGAGTATCCTCAGTGGACGATGATGATGGAGTTTTGGGTGGGTTGATTGGTCTGCTTGATGAGCCCACATCATGTTTTCTCTTTCGGGCTTGTTCTCTGGTTCGACCATACATTCTACGGGAAGGTCGTGAGGATGATTGGGAAGCTTGGTGTTTTGGTGGTGAGTGGGGGTTGTTATCTCCTGAGTCTGCTGATGACTCAGAGGTGAGATCAATTACTTCTGGTTGGGTGTTCATGGTGTTGCTAATTGATTTTAGTTGAATGAGGGTTTGATGGTAAATTGGGGTTAATAAGGATGTGCGGATTATGATTTGGGGTTATAGACGGAGTTACGGTTTGACGGTAATGTGTAACGGTTACTTACCCTAGATATTTTTACCAAAGGGTGATTCTGCTGATTGACTTCTCATATCAGCAGATTGACCTTGATTCTGCTGAAGCGTTGATTGTGAAATTATTAGGAGTTACTTGACAAGTCAGATCCGGTCAACAATTTGTTTCGATATTCTTGACCATATTTGGCAACTTCTGTTTATAACCTACTTCGCATAATCTTTGCCCAAAATCAACTAATTCCCTTTTCAAACAATTTAAACCCTTCAACCATTTACTCGATTCATAACCAATTCTCAAACATTCTTCTATGGCGGCACTTCAATTTAAGAAGGATCACAACAAAGTTGCTTTTCTGGGAAAAACAAAGGGACATGAAATGTATGAGCCTATGGTGGATTTCTTGAAGCGTTCCAAGATTCATTATGCACTGACTCATTATCTAGATGTGGTACATGAATCTTTGGTCAAGCAATTTTGGGCATCTGTTGAAAAATGTTCTGACACAGAGATTGTTGCAATGATTGATGGAGCAGAGTATGTGGTGACTGAGTCGTTGATTAGGACAAGATTGCAACTGGATGATGAAGGTGGTGTCTATCACACTAACTCTGGCGAGATACTTGCTGGGCTGAGAGCTGCTGGTTATCAAAGTACGGATACAGTTATGCGGCTCAAGAACAAGTTTTGCCCTACGTGGAGGTTTTTGGTGCACACATTGCTTCAGTGCATCAGCAACAAGTCTGGAGGATGGGATCAATTCTCTACCCAATTGGGTTGTGGTATAGTATGTCTATCACAGGGTTTAACTTATAATTTCTCTAAGTTTATTTTTGATAATATGGTTGAAAATATTCAAAAGAAAAAGCATAAGTTTCTCATGTACCCTAGGTTTCTACAAATAATTTTAGACATAAACACCCAAGACAGAGGCCATTATTCCATAGGATCCCTTAGTACTAAATTGTTTGCTTCAATGAAAACTCACTATGTTGGGGCACATCACCCTCTACTACCAGCTATGTTGCCACATGGCAATGATGATGCTGATGAGGGTAATGCTACTGGTGCTCCACCATCTCCCAATACTGCTGATGATGGTACTCCATCATTTCCAAGTGTTACTGCTGATGGTAATCCATCAGTGGAAAGGGATGAGGATCCTTCCACAACTGCTGAAGCACCAATTGTTTCTCCTGACCAACCTACACCTTCACCTTTACATGTTTCACCCAGTCCTAGTCCAAAACCAACTCATGAAACTCCTGATGAGCTTGTTCCTGAGGTTGAGGAGACACTTTAGTCTCTTGACACTCAGGTGCCTACACCTCTTGAATATGAGACTACCAGACTGTCCACACCTAGCCCTATTAGAAGACCAATTGATGAAAGCTCTCCTAATTTTGAGCATGTTACTGTTTCTCCTGAAAGGCCCAATGAAGCTCCCATAACCACTGAGCAATCTGCTGGTGGAGCTGAGGACCCTATTACTCTTACTTCTCTATATAATTTGCTCAACAGGAATGTTCAAGAAGTTGAGAAGTTGAAGAAGGAGCTCGCAGATACCAAATCCTCACTTGGTGGTGAGATTGTGGTGTTGAGAAAGAGGGTTCAGGAGTTAGAAGATCAACTTGGGCAAACAAAGAAAAGGAAGTTTGTGTATGTCTCTGATGAAGAACAAGAAGATGTACAGTTGGATTCTCTTGAGATATTGGCTGAAGCTGCTCAGCAGACTCATACTTCTTCACCCAAAGCTGCTGAATCATCACAACCAAAGGAGCAGATCAAGTTCTATAGAAAGAGGGGAAGACAATATTTGAGCAAGGATTCTAAGATGCCAAGTGTGAATGTTGTTCAAGAACAAGTTGCTGGTGATCATTTTGCGGCAGATGAATCAATGATTGATGTTGGTTCTGCTGATATCATACCTTCTGAAGTTTCTCCTGAGGTGTTTGTTACTGGGAGAACTTTTGTCTTGAATCCTGATGCTGAGGTTTCTACTACACATATTGAAACTACCTCTCAACATGTTTCTGCTGATGCTTATATTGGTGTTTCTTCTGAGAATATTGACAAAGTTCCTATTGTTGATATCTCTCATAATGATTCTTCTGATGAGCCTGCTACTCAAGTTCCAAGTGTTGACATCTCTGGCAATGAGCAAGGAGTGATGGTTGATGAAGATCTTGGTACAGATCTTGTGAGTGACAAAGAGAGGAAGGAGCAAGCTAGACTGGTGAAAGAGTATGAGGATATGATGAAGAGTCAAGCATTGGCACAAAAGATGACAGCTCAGTTTACTGCAAATTTACCTCCTGAAAGGCAAAGAGAACTGGATGAGCAATCAGTTCATTTTACTGATGAACAATGGGATTCTTATACTCTACAAGCTGCTTCCAATTCTACTTTAGCTCAAAGCATCTTGGGAGCTGCCTTTGATAGTGACAACTTTGCTGCACAAATGGTGGCTCTTGGTCAACAAAAGAAGAAAGCTACAGCAGAAAAGAGAAAGGCTATTGCTACACAGAAGGCCAAAGCTAAGAGAGATAAAACCCAGACTGAGTCACAAACGAAGAATTATATGAGAAATGTGGTTTATCATCACTATACTTCTGTATATAACTCTGCTTTGACCAAGAAGCAAGTCTGGGCCTTACCTGAATCTGACTTGCATCAAATATATAATCAGATTATGAAGGCTATTCACTCACCTCCTACTCAATTGAAGAGGCCTACTGCATGTATGGATGCTCCAGAAGCTAAAAGGATCAAGACAGTTGAGCTTGGTACTTCATCTTCTGGTGATAAAACACAGCTACACACTCAAGCTATTTCTGCTGAGGCAACTCCTGAAGGCAACCTATCTACTGACACATCTACTAAGGCTGCTACCATTCCTTCTTCTGCATCTGCTAAACAAGACGGATCACTTATTTCCAACTACAATGCATATCTGGTGAGGAAAGCTGAATTAGAAGCTGCTGAGGCTAGAAAGGCCAGAGAAGATACTGAGAAGTTGCATGAAGCAGGTGGTTCTGTTCCTACATCTTCTATTCCTCCTGAAGATGCTTCTGGTGCATCTGCAAATGTTAGTTCTATGGGGATATATATACCTGGAAGGAGGAAGAAAAGGATGGCACACAGAAGACATATTGCCATCAGAAGATCAGTGAGATTAGCTAGGAAGCAGGTTTCTAAAGCACATAAGTCTCATAAGGGAAGTACTTCTAAGCATGTGGATCTCAAGGCTGCTGATTCAACCTTTATCAAAGTGGGTTCTTCTGAGACATTTCCTGAAGGTTCTTACAATGTGTTGGTCAAATGGACATTGGCAGATGGACAGATTAACACCATCTATAGGCAAGATCATTCCTATATGGAGTTTACTTTCTTGCAAGAAATACTTCACTTGGTGGATAGGCAAGATTTGCATACTCTTTATAGACTGGTCACAGAGTACTATGCCTCTCATACACCACAGGGTGCTGGTTTGTATTTATTGGGAGATCTGCAAGTTCTGTTTGATTCTCACTCTCCTACTGGAAAAGGCTCCTCAATTTGGGAGCAGTCACACAAATGGAAGGTTGATACTTGGAGGTTTTACCCTATGCCTAATGTGCATGTTGTTGAAACAAAGTCTGGCATTAGGGTATGTATGTTTTCTGATCAGCATTATCCTTGGTCCATTACTCTGATGAAACGTATGCTTAGACGCAAATTGGAAGTTCCTCCTGATCCAGTGGCCAATGATGAGACTCATGCTGAACAGCTGGTTGGGTTAATCAAGTCTAAGCTTCTGCACCACAAAGCTTCTACTTGATTCTGGTATTGTGTATTATTTTTGTATCTTATTTTCCTTTATTTCATTTATTTCTTATTTCATTCTTTTATTTAGTTAGAAAAAAAAAATCTTGTATATTTGTACTAACTTTTCTGCAGGTTTGTTGTATATCACTCTGTTGATGGTTATCAACTCACCAGATGTAACTTGTGTCCATCAAAGAGTTGGCTAGTCCAAAGGGTACAACTTTGGTAAAGACACATCAAATCTATTGATAGCTGTAATAGCTTGCTCAAAGCTATAGGGTATTTCAACTCACCCATGGTTCATTCCTGAGAGTTGAAATGGCTCTCAATTCACCATGGATGTAACCCTTTATGGGATCCAAAGAATTGGCTAGTCCACAAAAGTATGGTATGTGGTAAAGACATTTGGTATCCATATTTGGTATTCAATTCACCAAGGTTCAGTTGAAACCAAGAATTGGCTAGTCCTGAGCAAACGGCTACAGGTAAAGACATCTCAAATCCGTTTATAGCTGATGATTTGCTAAAAATCATATGGTTATCAGTGTACCATAGTTTTCGAACTTAAACATTTGGCTACTCCAATAGTAATGGCTATTGGTAAAGAGACATCAAATCCATTATTTTCAATGATTCACCTCTCACAGGAGTTAACACACCTGGAAGTGATGAGAATAGTCTGAAACTTATATGTTTTGATGTACATTATGTCATTTGTTGCTGCAAAGACCTGAAGTTTAAAGTTTTGCCGTTCATAGAGATGTGGTTCATTTGATTCTTTGCTGTTGATGTTCGAAGTCAATCCTCTTTTAATGAAGTATTAAAGATCTATCAAGAATCTTGAACTTAACCATGTCAAATTCAAGATTAGGGGAGGATTGTTGGGAATTCTGCTAAGGAAGAATTCTGCTCAAGGTTACTGCTGACAGAATCTGCTGAAGAAGTGTTTCTGCGGAAGTAGAGATTCTGCGTAGTTGGTTTCTGCTGATATAGATATTCCGCGCATTTTGTTATTAGTTAGGATATGTACGAGCTTTATTAGGAAACTATTATGATTATCTTGTTTAGTTTTTAGAAGATATGTTTCTTGTTAAACGGTTTAGGGTTTCTAGTGAATCGGTTTAGGGTTCCTTATCTATAAAAGGAACACATTATTATGTATGATGTATGAGTTTAGAAAAACAAGTTCTTAGTATTAATCAAAGATCCATAGAGGATCAATCGTTCTTAGTTATCTGTGTTCTTACTTGTGTTTAATTTCCGCTTTAGAATACAAGTATTAGAGACTTTCTATTGGTGTGTTTGTGATTACATAAACATTACTAACGATCCACGAGCGCTCAAAGATCTATCAAGGTCTTAGGTTCTACAAGTTTGTAATGTGTAAGCCTTAGCATAAATATAATCCAAGTCCACCTAATGCAAGCCCATGAGAAAGCCCATGTAGATTATGTATGGAACTATAAAATGTACCTTACTCTTCATTTGTAAGGTGTGCTTTAGCGTGTAAGTGTGTGTTTATTATATGAAATTCTCTCTTCTTTATCTCTCTACTTTCTCTCTCTAGTTCAACACATACATCTCTTGCCACCAATCCATACGTGCTAAATATATTGTGTGATATACTTAATAGATCTAAGGTCCTACAAGTGGTATCAATCGCCTAACAATGGTTTAGGAGAGTTTTGAGTCTTGGTTTGTCAAGTTTTAAGCTTTCTTTACTCGTCATTTTCATAAAGTCACTTACTTTTCTTGTTTTTTTGTGGTTTCAGAACTTTTTTGATTACAAACTAGTGTAATAAACTTTTTGTCACAAGAAAGTTTCAAGCGTTTTGGCAAAATTTGAATTTTGCAAATCGTAGTTTTTGTGTTCTTGAAAATTTCGAGCCAGCTTATTTGGTCTTAAAGGTGTTAAAGTTTGCAACTTTTGTTAAGTTTTAGTGTTTTTAAGCTTAGTTGTACAAGAAAATCTTGGTTAGAAACACTTCTTGGTCGAATTTTAGAGTTTTTGAAATTCTGGCAAAATTTCAAACTAGCTAAAACCCTAAAATTTCGAACTAGCCCCTAAAACCCTAAAGTTTCATACTAGCAAAACCCCAAAGTTTCGAACAAGCTCTTCAAGAAGTTTTTTCAGGATTTGTGGATTACTCAGTGTTATTCTTTCTTGTATAAGCTAGAAAAACACTTCGACTTTTGTAAAAACTTTCAATTTGTACGAATTCGAAAGTTGAGAAAATTTCGACCAAGCTCTGAAAAGTTTCAAGTAAGCAAAGTTTCGAACAAGCACAAAAGTTTCTAACAAGTGACAAAGTTTCGAGTAAGTGTTGTCAACACTTCAAACGGCTATAACTTTTGAACCGTAACTCCGTTTTCGACATACTACCTATCAAAACGACCGTGAGACCGAGGAGAACAACACGTTGTATCAAATAAAGCACATTTAACCCAACATTCGAGGCCCAAATCCACCCCGAAAAGAAGTTATTGACATTTTTAAGTTTTCAAACAAAATTTTCACCACAACAACTAGCATTAACTTACAACCAACTCAACTCCTATATCGTTGAACCGATCCAAGATCAACTTTATCATGCATCAATGGCAACACAGCAAGACATTCATGCAGCTGGTGCTGAAAACCGTCCTCCCATGCTGTCAAAGGGTGGGTACTCACAATGGGCTAGTCGTATGATGTGCTATCTTAAGAGCAAACAAAAAGGAAAACTTCTTGTCAATTCCATTTTGGAAGGACCCTTTAAACAACGATAAGTCCTAGACCCTGGAGATCCTAATGGAACCCCCCCCCCCCAGTACAACCATTCTACAGAGATCAGACTGAGGTTGAGTACACTGAAGAAGACAAACTACAAATTGCAGCTGATGATCAGGCATTTCATCTCGTCGTTCTTGGTCTACCTGAAACGACTTATGCAACTGTGGATAGCGAAGGCAGTGCTCATGCAGTCTGGGAAAGAGTCAAGAGGTTAATGTACGGGACAGACATTGGGAAGCAGGAAATGGAAACACAATTGCTCAAGAAACTACATAAGTTCACTTCCATTGCTGGTGAATCAATAGAGTGGTACTATCATAGGTTCTATAAGATCATTAATGACTTATCCAGACACAACCTCACACAAAAGAACATAGCTAACAACACCAAGTTTCTGAATGAGTTACAACCAGAATGGGGAAGATACGTCACCATTGTTTATCAGACAAAGAACTTGCATGAAGTTAACTATGATCAGCTGTACGACTTCTTAAAGCAGAACCAAGCTGAGGAAAATGAAGTCAGGGCATAATTACTTGATAAAAAGAGTGATCCTCTTGCCTTAATTGCTAACACACCAACACCTTTTCCAGTGAACACACCACATCAACCATCATCATATTCCATTCACAACTACATGCAACCATCATACATTCCACAACCAACACCTGTCTACCAACAACAATTCTACCTACAACAACATGTTATTCCACAACAACAACATCCACAATTCCAAGAACCAGAGTTCACTGACAATGATGAATTTACTGTTGCTTTGACGCAAGCATTTACTTATCTGACAAAGGCATTCCAAGGACGCTATTCTACACCAATAAACAACAACCAAAGGATTTCATCGAACACTCGCAATAAGCAGATTGCTCAGCCGAGTTTTAATATGGGTCAAGGAGGACAAATGATTGGAGTTATTGGGAATCAACAAGGATATGCTACTGGATTTCACATGGGTAATCAGAATATGCAAAATGCATGACAGTATGTAGGAAATCAGTTGGGTCAGTATGCAGGGAATCGGATGGGTCAGGTTGTTGGAAATCAGAGGGGTAAGAATGTTGGGAATCAGGCAGTGGGTAATCAGATTGGAAATGTTGCAGCTCTAGTTGTCGGGAATTATGGAAATGTGAATCAGGGTAATCCGATAAAGTGTTTCAATTGTCAAGGTGTAGGTCATATGGCAAGGAACTGTCCTACTAAGCCAAGAAAGAATGATATAGCGTATCTGCAGAAAGCGTTTCTATTGGCACAGAAGGAAGATGCAGGGTTTCAATTGAATACAGAGGAAAATGATTTTAGGGCTCTCATGGATGAAATGGAAGATCGAGAGGATATTAATGCAAACTGCCTCTTTATGGCAAAACTTCAGGAGGCTAAGTACGATACGGATTCTGATACACCTCCTTTTTATGACACCAATGAACTCTCTGAGGTACCAACCTTCAATACATGCCACGATAATGATATATTTGATATGTCTCCTCATGAGCAACAACATTCTGAGACTTCAACACCCACTTATGATACATACTTGGATACGCCGAGTAGTAGCAATATTCCTTCAGCAACTCTAGATATGAATCATAGTGGAGGCTCAGTTTCACAGCATGCTGAGAATGATGAGGAAACACGTGTTCTATTTGAATCATTATTCAATAATTGTAGCATTGAAAGTGAGAAAGTGAAAAAGGTCAATCGCGATGTTAAGGCCGCGAATGAAAAATTGACTGCTGAGCTTGAGAGATACAAGTAAAATGAAAAAAGTTTTCAAATTGATACAAAACGCGAGTCAGAATTTGAAATTGGTTACAAGAAGTTACTTGTTAAAGATAGGCAATTGCAAACCAAATTTGATGATCTTCAAATTAGTTCAACAAAAACCATCAATTCTTTAAAACAAGAAATTTCTGATTTAACAAACCAACTTTCAAAACAAAACACAGCTTATACCAATCTTGAAAAAGAACGGGATAAGTTGAAAAAGGACTTTGCAAAGAAAGATGATAAACTATTGGATGAAATCATAGAGTCAGAACATATGATCAAAAAACTAGAAAACTTACTGGTTAAAACGGGTCATTCAAGTCAGACAATTCATATGATTACTAGTCAAACTGATCCGATTTACCATGCAAAAAAAAAAAGGGCTCCAGGTAACAAAACTCCTTGCAATCTTAAGAAAGCTCAGAAAGAACATAATGTTTTGTACAATGGAAATGTTATATATACCAAACATGATCCTCCTATTGTTCGTGATTAGGTGGAAATGATAGAACTTGCTGAAGAGAGTCAAACCAAAATGAAAAAAAAGAATCCAGACCAGAAATCAATTGATTACAACAAACTGAACAAACTGAACAAACTTTCTGGAATTACTTTTGTTCCACAAAAAAAACATCAGTGGTTTCCAAAAACCGAGGCATCTCAAAACTAGTTTCTAAACCATTAGTTGTTTCCAAATCTCTTTCAAAAATGGAACAGATGTCCTCAAACAACACTTTTAACACAAGTGTTGCCAGAGGATTTCTTGATGATATTAAAACCAGAATTGGGTAACTTCAAACGACTTTAGAATCTAAAATGAGACTAACTGAGAACAATTGGAATTCAACGGTTCATATACAGCTGAAAAATATTTTTGAAAGTGAATTTTCTCCTCAAATTAATAACATTAATGCTCGAGTAATTCATTTTGAAAAAGCATTTTTAACTAAAACAGTTGACTTTGTCAAGGACCACAAATCCCTGATAAAGAAGGCTAATGAATCTATTGAACAAATCAATGTTTTGGAAAATTTAAATGATTCTCTCTTAGAAGCAGTTATGTCCACCGATATTATGCCCATCATTCTAGAAACATATTCTGTTGAAGACGATGAAAGACTGCGAGCTGAGACCTCTGAAATTGTTTCAAAATATGAAAATGCTCTTGTAAAACTTGAAAATGAAAACGTATCATATTTTAAACAACTTGATCGAAAAACCGAGGAATGCAAATATGACAAACTGTCATATGAGCATGCCTACAAGGACATGAAAGCACAAAATGATCTTTTGAGAGCTCTGCTAGAAAGTCAAAAAGGGAAGGGTGTGGATACTAAGTTTTCAAAACCATCAACTTCGGACAAACCAAATACTTCAAAACCGGTTGTTAAAACAAAAATGTCGATTTCACAATCTGTTCCAAAAGTGTATGTGAACAATGATTTGACAAAACCAGTCACTCTATAACCCTTACCAAAACAAAAAGAAACAAATGTTGATAAAGGAAAAGTGGTTGTTGAAAAACCAAATGTGATAGCACCTGGCCTTTATAAGATTAGTCCCACTATTGCGTCTGCCTCCACATCTAAAACATATGGGACAAACGAAAAGAGCGTAAAAGATAATCCTAAAGAGTCTAGGAATGCTACACCAACTTCTAAGGACAACAATATAAATCCTAATGCGCGTGCCTTACCTTCTACAGGATTAGAAAGCACCTCCAGGAGCAGCAGACTACAGCCTAGGAGCAATACAAGGAACAATAGAGTCTCGCATGTCTCTAAGAGTAGATGCCAGTATAAAGTTGAAGAAGTAGAAGAACACCCTAGGAATTTACCGCTTTGTAATAAGAAACATATGTCATCTGAATATAATGTCAAAAGTATTGTTTCTAATGCATGTAATGACTCTGTTTGTTTAATGTGTAAGAAATGTTTATCTAATAATGTTCATGATGATTATGTTTCTAAAACTATGCCTGTTACGCCTGAACAGAAGAACGTTCCAAAAGGAACTAGTGCTAGATCTAGATCAATAGGAAGACTAATTGCACGATTTAGGTGAACCACTAGTAGTCAAATGCCTAGGAACTATCTTAAGTATTGTGTATGGAAACCAATGGGTAGAGAGTTCATACTCCAGAATGGCAAATTGAAAGCGGTTTCCAAAAACAAACTCTTCTGTTCTTCGCAAGTTATCAAAATATTTCTTTGGATCGTCGACTCGGGTTGCTCCAAGCACATGACCGGGAATCTGAAGCTGCTGATCAATTTCGTCTGGAAATTCATGGGAACTGTACGCTTTGGAAATGATCATGTAGCAGCTATTCTGGGTTATGGAGATCTTCAATTTGGGAATTATTTGATCACTCGAGTTTACTACGTCGAAGGGTTGGGACACAACTTGTTTTCAGTTCGGCAGTTTTGTGATGCAGATTTAGAGGTTGCATTTCGGAAAAACTTGTGCTTTGTTAGAAACTTGGTTGGCGATGATCTTTTAACTGGGAATCGCGGCACCAACTTGTATACTATCGACATCAACCAAATGGCCTCTTCATCACCAATTTGTCTTATGACAAGAGCATCTGGAACAAAATCCTGGTTGTGGCATAGAAGATTATCCCATCTCAATTTCGACACCATCAACAAATTAACCAAAGACAACATCGTCACCGGACTTTCTAAGTTCAAGTACACCAAGGAACACCTTTGTCCATCTTGTGAACTTGAAAAAAGCAAAAGGGCATCATATAAACCTAAAACCGTACCCAGTTCGGAAGCAAAGTTACATATGTTGCACATGGACTTATGTGGCCCAATGAGAGTTGAAAGCATAAATGGAAAGAAGTATATCCTTGTTATCGTCGATGACTATTCAATATATACATGGGTTAAGTTTCTAAGGTCAAAGGACGAAACACCAGGCATCATCATCACCTTTCTGAAGCATATTCAAGTTCTACTTCAAGCTCCAGTAAGGATCGTAAGAACAGAAAACGACACAGAATTTACTAATCAGGAGTTAAGAACTTATTTTGAAAATGCTTGAATCACAGATCAGACATCCGTTATTAGAACACCATAGAAAAATGGGGTAGTTGAAAGAAGAAATAGAACTCTTGTATAAGCTGCTCGCACAATGCTGATCTATTCTAGTGCACCACTATTTTTATGGGCTAATGTTGTTGCCACTGCTTGTTTCACTCAGAACCGTTCCTTAATCCGTCCAATATTCAATAAAACCCCATATGAGCTAGTGAACAATCAAAAACCTGATATCTCTTACCTTCTCGTGTTTAGCGCTTTGTGCTATCCAACGAACGACAGAGAAGATCTAGGGAAGCTAAAAGCTAAGGGTGATATTGGAATCTTCATTGGATACTCAGAAATCTCGAGGGCATTCAGGGTGTACAATAGAAGAACAAAAAGGATAATGGAGACGATGAATGTGAAGTTTGACGAGATTTCACAAATGGCTTCTGAGAGACTCGCTTTAGAACCCGCGCTTAACCCAATGGCTTCTAATCAAACAGATTAGGACCTGCACCAAACCCGCAGACTTCTGGACACATTAGTTCAGGACTCGTACCTCAAGGAGCCCAATCAACAATCACTGAAAAACCTTCAGAACAAGAGCTAGAAAATTTCTTCGAGTTAATATTTGATGAATACTATGGTGGACCTTCGACAAATGCATCTCAACATCATTCCGCTGCATCCGCTCAAAACCATCAACCACCACCACCAACAGAAGATGCGTCTACTACAATCGAAGCTGATACACCAACTCCCTCAACCTCATCTACATCTACTCCAGAAACTCCAATTCTTGAAATTGTTCTACCAAGAGTTGATGAGCAATATCAAAATACACCATTTCAAGAAGGACCAACACAGAAACAAAATGATGCAGGGTTAGAAGAAGAAGTATTTGAAAACCTTTTTGCTACGGAATCTAGTGAATCATCTTCAAGGTTCCAAGAACCATCTAACACGCATACGTTAAACCCAAGATACCCTTCTACACTCTAGTGGACTAAAGACCATCCAATTGTACAAGTTATTGGTGAACCTTCAAGGCCAGTTCAGACGAGAAGATAACTTTCCACAGACCCAAAAATGTGCATTTACATTTGCTCCATAAGCCTCAAAGAACCAAAGAACATTAGGGAATCAATGGCAGAAAACACATGGATAGAAGCGATGCAGGAAGAAATTCTTCAATACCGTTTACATAACAGTTGGGAATTAGTTCCAAGACCAATTGACAAACTTGTCATTGATCTTAAATGGTTATGGAAGAACAAAAAGGATGAAGAAATGACTGTAATTTGCAACAAAGCTCATCTGGTGGCTAAAGGATTCAAACAGGAAGAAGGGATAGATTTCGAAGAATCATTCGCGCTAGTAGCAAGACTTGAAGCAGTCAGGATTTTCTTAGCCTATGTAGCTCACAAAAACATCACTATATATCAAATGGACATCAAGACTGCGTTCTTGAATGGAACTCTTAAAGAAGAAGTGTATGTGAGTCAGCTAGAATGATTCATTGACAAGGAACATCCAGACTACGTCTACAAGCTAAAGAAAGCCATTTATTGTTTAAAACAAGCTCCAAGAGCGTGGTATGACGAACTATCATCTTTCCTAATCAAAAACAATTTCACCAAAGGAACTGTTGATTCTACCTTGTTTACAAGAAAATACAAAGATGACATTTTGATTGTTCAGATTTATGTAGAGGACATTATCTTTGGGTCCACTAATCCGAATCATTCAAAACATTTTGAAAATCTCATGAAAAGCAAATTTGAAATGTCCATGATGGGGGAACTTAAATTCTTTCTTGGTTTACAAATACATCAATCCCCTCGTGGTATTTTTATTAATCAAGCTAAATATACAATTGAGATTTTGAAAAAACATGGTATGGGAAATTGTGACTCTGTTGGTACACCAATGGTCACTTCACCAAAAATCTGTGCCGATTTATTTGGGAAACCCATCGATCCAAAGAAATATCAGAGCATGATTGGTTCCCTCTTGTACCTTACTGCTAGTCGACCCGATATTCATTTTGATGTTTGCTTATTAGCACGGTTTCTGGCAAGGCCTACCGAACTTCACCTCCAAGAGGTCAAACGGATCTTTCGGTACCTACGAAGAACCATTAACATGGGACTTTGGTATCCGAAGGATTCCGAGTTTAAACTAATAGCATTTTCAGATGCCGATCACGCAGGGTGTCAAGTTACAGCAAAAAGCACATCAGGAGGAGCACAATTTTTGGGTGAAAAGCTAGTAGCTAGTCATCAAGGAAATAAGATTGTACTGCATTATCAACCGCAGAAGCTGAGTATGTGTCTCTATCTGCGTGTTGTTCCCAAGTTCTATGGATGAGGATACAACTCATAGATTATTGTTTTACTTTTGATAAAATACCTCTGAATCGTGACTCGAAAAGTGCCATAGCCTTCTCGTGCAATCCAGTACAACACTCGAAGACCAAGCATATTAGAGTCCGCTATCACTTCATCAAAGAACATGTAGAAGAGGGTACTGTTGAATTATTTTTCATGAAGATAGATTACCAACTCGCCGATCTATTTACTAAAGCCCTTCCAAAATATAGGTTTGACGATTTAGTTCGACGAATTGGCATGCGAAGCCTAACTCATGAGGAGCTAGAACGTCTTCTCGAATCTTCTTGAAATATCTTTCAAAAAGCTTCGCTGTAAATATTTTTGAAAAACAAAACACAAAATTTGAAAAACCAACAAAAACAAAATACAAAAATAGAAAATTTTCAAAAATACAAAAACAATATAAAATCGGAAAAATTCAAAAATATTCTTCTCACGACATGTCTCTCGTATAATCGATATTCTGTACGTATCTATAAATGTCATTCAACAATGATACGGACATGTACAGATGCTTGAGCGAGAGTTCTCTAAAATATTTTCTAAAACATGTCGTTTCTTAAAATTTTCTCAAAAAATGGCTTTCGTATACTTCAGTACGAAACCCGGACTTAAATGATGACTTCTGATTATTTCAGATCAGGACTCGTATTTTCAAAGACGAAATCATTTTCAGAAAGTTCGAGTATAAATAAATGAAAAGATTTCAACAAATTCGTTTTTCTAAATGATAACTCCCTCCAAACCCTTAATTGATTTTAAAATTTCTGTTTGAAATATGCTTTCATTAAGGGGGAGTATTAAAACCAAAATGTTCCGATTTTATGCAAAACAAATCCGTCTATCTCTCCAAAAGCTTTTCTATTAATCGGTTGATATCAAAAATATCACAATATGCTATTTTTGAGGGGGAGAAGACGTGATTAAAATGTGATCAAAATGTTTAAAGATCGTTATAGAATCTCAAAAGAGCTTGTTGGGAATTATTAGTACTGCCAAGATCACTGTTAGAACTGCTAAAGATTGTAACTAACAGTACTAACTGAGTTAGTACTGCTAGAGTAAAAGTTAGTACTGCCAGACTAACTTTGTACTGCTAAAGACTGTTGATAAAGATTGGTACTGCCAGAGATGAAGACATGTAATGTGATATGTGTAGAAGATATTTAGTGTATATCTTATATGTTTAGAATGATACGAATATTGTATATTTGTAGTTATCTTATAAAGGACTCCTTGTGCCTATAAAAGGAGGTCCTAGGTTAAGGTGTTAGATACATCTCTAGAATACGTTTTTGGTAAGCTTCAAGGTTGTAAACCCTAGTGCTATTCAGAGTACTCATATTATTATTCTAATAATATTGAAGCGTTTTGGTTATATTGTTCTTAACATAGTTTACTGTTGCATTGATATTCTTCTAAGTGTTGTAGAATAGTTTCCGCATATTCTTTGACATTCACAAAGTTTCAAACTTAGTTGTTTTGGATTTATCCAAGGTAACTAAACCTTACAAGCTCAAGAAATCGGTATGTGTTTGGGATCAATAAGTGGTATAAGAGCATAGGTTCTGAAACTTTGATCTAGAAGAAACATACCAGAAGAATTCTCTACTTTCACTAAAGCAATGGATCTCGAAGCTACTCAGACCACTACCACTACTAAACTGCCTATTCTAAAACAGGGTGACTATGATATATGGAGGCTCAGAATTGAGCAATACTATCAAGTGCAGGATTATGCTCTACGGGACATCATAGAGAATGGCAACTCATTCAAACTTATAATCAAACCATCAACAAGTGAAGGTGGTGCCCCAATTGTATTAGGTCCTGTTACTACAGAAGAGAAGCTTCAGAAAAAGAATGATGTAAAAGCTAGAAGTATGTTGCTGATGGCTCTCCCCAATGAGCAACTGTTGACTTTTAGCAAGCATAAGGATGCAAAGACCTAGTTTGAGGCTATAAGAACAAGGTTTGAAGGCAATGAAGCAACTAAGAAGACACAAAAGACTCTTCTTAAACAAATGTATGAGAATTTTAGTGCCTCAAGCACTGAGTGTCTTGATTTTATCTTCAATAAGCTTTAGAAAATTGTGAGCCAACTGGATGTTTTGGGTGTAGAGATTTCTCAAAAAGATCTCAATTTAAAATTCTTGAGAAGTCTACCTGCTGAGTGGAACACACATGTAGTAGTCTGGAGAAACAAGCTTGATCTAGGCACTATGAGTTTTGATGATCTCTACAGCAACTTCAATATTGTAGAACAAGAGGTGAAAAGGCCTGCAGGATCAAGCTCAAGCTCTCAGAATATGGATTTTGTGTCATCTCCAAGCACAATTAGTACTGAGGAGGTTAATACTGCTTTTGGAGTTAGTACTGCTAGTTCACAAACTAGTACTGGTAGTTTAAGTGATGATACTTGATGAGTGTGTAAATACTCATCATTTTATACCCATTTTAGACCATAAAAATACTGAAAATAACCAAATATACCAAATTATACTGCAGATATCCTTGGTTTGTGTTTTTATGTGTTTCAGGTACAAAAGGATTGAAACCAGGGCAAAAACGAGCAAAAACGAGCACGAGATTGGAATATCATCAAAAGCCGATGCCGGGAAAGGAATTTATGAGTTTGGACCGGGATAATGCTCAAATTGTCAAAGTCAACTTTCAAGAATGTTGAAATGTCACAAATAGCCCTTGGGGATGATTTTCAGAAAATACAAGTTTGGTCCTTGAAGTTTCCTAAATTACAATTTCGTCCTTGTGATTAAATCTATAAAAACCGGATCAAACTAAAATCTATTAAACTCACTAAACCCAGCCAACCCATTTCTATCCTATAAATTAACCCAACCCAGCCCACACACAAAACATAAACCCAAGCCCAAAACCATTAAACCCGATCCAACTCACCACCCTTAGCTAATACCAGAGTTCGACTCGGTCAAACTCTTCTTCCAAACCAAGACCCGCCAAAACCATACCACCTTCACCTACCTTATCAGACAATACCACCCCTATAATACCCAAAAATCTGAAACATGTAAAAAGACTAAAATGCCCCTACAATCTTAAAAATTGATTAATGAGTTTTATAAAACACCAAATTGATCCCGAACCTTTGGAAATGAACAACTTATGAAACCAAATAATTTATGTTACTACATTTTAACATTTTGGAGAGTACAAAAATCACATAAACACACAATTAAATTAAAAGGGCCGATTTACACATGTTATGTATTATTATTAATATTATTAATTCTATATATACCAAATAATATCAAGATAAGTACAACATTAATTTAGAAAATCTTCTATCCAGAAATATGACAAATCTTGGGCTGAAAGTTTTGTTTCCCCCCCCTAGCCACACGGTTTTAATATAATTTCTTTAATTACTATACCGAAAACCCTAATTAAGCACACATAATTTCGTACCACATTCATCCGACTTTCTAAAATTCGTGGGATATTTTTCTGAGGTTTTTCATCATCTTAAGGAACTAAGAAATTGGTTTGAAGGTTTGGGAGTCATTGGTTTGATCGTGAGATTTTTGGGTAGCTCGATATTCCATCCGAAGGGTTATTTTCCTTTTGGCTCATCCACACGTTCAATCCTTGGTTTGGTATTTTTCTCATGCTTATTTTATCATATAAGACCTATGAAAAATGTAGGATTCGAATCATGCAAGGTTTAGTAGGTCGTTTAAATTATAAATGTCTAAAACGGGTTAAATATCTAAAACATACTATACGATTTTTCTGGGCTATGTTATTAAATTTAATAGGTTCTATGATCATCACATAAGCTGGGAAAAATATTGTTTCGAATTATAGAAGCCTATGTTAATCATTACGAATTTAAAGTGTTAAAACGTGTGTAATTCCTAATATATGCCAATCGAATTTTTTGGGCATGAGAAGTATTTTATCTAAGCTCTATATAATTCATATGATTTGGTAAAAATGATGGTTCGAATTATAGAGTCCAAGATTGGTCGTGGTTAAATTTGTTTGTAATCGGGTAAAAAGAAATCGAATGAAAAAAAATAGAACCCTAGGGTTTTCGATTAGGGTTTGTGTTTTGGATCTGGAATTTGGTTCATAGATGTCTAATTAATGATGAGGTAATGATTGAATGAGGATTTGGCAAGCTAGGGTTAGGGTTTGTAAATTAAAAAGGGTTAACGATTGGAAAATAAAATCAAAGGGTGTGTTTTGCCAAATATGAAACTTGTGGGTTATTTTTGTAAACAGTAAAATAAGGTGATAAAACGTATAAAAATAAGTGTGAGGGTGAAACATGTAATTTTGGATATTTAAAGGATTATTCGATTTGATATAAATTTTAAAAGGGTATGTTTTGTAATTTCTAAAACTTTAGGGTTTAAAAATGTAACTTATTAAACTATGAGGTTGATATGGTAAGATATGTAAGTTAAGGGACTAATCTTGCTAAAATATGAAATTGTGATATTTACATTTAAAACCTTATACTTTATTATATTTCCAATTAAGTCCTTAACTTATATTAAATTATAAAACTAAACCCTAAAAACATATAATTTAATTATTTAAAGTACTTAAACATATAATGATGTAAAATCTGATAAAATAAGTAAATCTGCTAATAAATGGAAAGATAACTAAAAATGGTAATCTGAACTTGAACCCCTTCGTAATTCCGTCTTCTACTTCCTTAGGTGCGAAGAAGGAGAAGCATTGATTCTATTCCGTGTTTGTTCTTTTGTTTGTTTACTTTCCTTGCTCATAAGGTACAGACACTCTGCCCTTTTTCAGTAAGGGTGTCTTATTCCCTTGATATGATTTTGATTTCTGATTCGTTTAAGATTCCCTAAGCCATTGCTATGTTCCCTTTTGTTGTGAACCTTTGCCATGATCCTTTGCTTTGTAAACCTTTATCTGATAAACTCTGATTTGGACCTTTGATATTACTTCTGAAATAATTGATTATGAACCATCTGTTATGAACCATCTGTTATGGATCTTTGGATATGACATTCTGATTTGATTTGATATCTGACTCTTAGTTTGATACCCGAGCCAAAATTTGTGACCCTAGCCATGAAGGTAACATGGCCATGTCATTGATGCACTGATGGCATGACTCTAGTATGGTTGAGTGATGTTCCACACCGTCCCTTATCTGTTATCTGCTATGGCCATTAGTATTATTTGACTGCAGGGGCGTATGGATGCATCCTAGATCTGATCTGTTTAGTGGATTGAACATGATTGATTTATTATTGTCTGGTGATTGATACGGTGTGCGATACATGTCCTTCACATATATCTGGGAGCTAGCTACTCTATTTGAAGAATGAGGACACCCCTCATATTATCTGATTATCTGAGAGGTCTCCCCTCTATATGATTATGAAGATGTGGGTACTATATCTGATTTGTCTGGGCTCGTGGTGGATTACTATACAATTCTATTTTCTTTACACTTTCACATTGTTATACCTTATGATATTTTCCCATTACACCATATCTTATTTCTATTTCATTATCATTACTTCGTATATGAATCTGTTCACTTAGCTCTCGTAGCTCAGCCGCATTTCTTTTCCTGCGGCAGGTTTTAGTAGGAAGCTGGGGATGATTGGAGAGTACCTTGGACTTAGAAGACCTTGATAGCCATCTGGACTAGAGTTGATTAGAATTCATTATGTTTAGAATTAGTATTTATCGGAAGTTTCATTTGTGACCTTGTAATTTTAGTATTTCATTTGTAACCTTTGAAATTTCTTGTATTACTATAGAAGTATGCTTTGTTTTGATCTGATATGAAACCATTATCGTGACATCTTTACTCTTGTCGGGTTGGGGTGTTACAATTATGGTATCAGAGACAGGTTGCGACTCGTAATACAATTACCCTTGACCTGTGAAGTTTGGACCACTAGGTTTCCACTGTAGACTCTCATAAGATAACCTATAAGAATTTGCTTTAGGATTTCCCTATAGGAACTGAAGTTCTGACCAGTGAGGAATGGGTAGACTATAAGGCTTTTGGTTAAGTATCATTGCTTCTGCATCACTCTGATTCGTGCTTTGTTAGATCCTATTGATACCACCTTTGGAAATTGTAAGCTCATGATTTGCACAACCTAAGATCTGAAACCCAACTAAATCTTGGAATCATTGGAAATTGCCTAGAATTTGCCAAACACCATTTGAACCTCGTTTTAAGATTTCGACTCCGAACTCTGATTCTTTTGTTAATCGTCTCAATACCTCTTCGGGCATTCCGAGAATCTCCCTAACGATGATATACTTGACACATTGTGTTATTTGTCTTTTTCTTTGATAAACGTCTATGAATCTTCTGACACTATTTGATTTCGTTTCACCCATCTCTGTCCCCATGAGAAGTCTTGTGGTTGTAACCACGAGTATAAGAATGTTTCCCCTCAATTTTGAATGATAAAGATTTGATTCGTGATCCGTCTTTCCTTGGTTAGTTAAACTTCGATTTTATTCTGATAAGAAGTTGGTTGACTGAGCATTCCAATATTGACAACTACCCTTCTATGTCTCACCTTTGGCGTTTGAAACAATTTTGAACTCCCTATTACAATTACCCATTATTAAACCTTGGCTATCACTATTATTTTCCCTGCCGGACCTGGAGTTGACAACAACGGCAGCTACCCTGAAGAGTGAAGACCTTAGCGATGCAGAAGAAGAAATTCTAGTCAAGATGGCGAGCCTGGAGCTGATGAAGACATGGAGTCTCACTTTCCTATTCATCTTGGTTGTACTAAGATGAATCGAGAGCGGAAGCAGACTGGATGATGAAGAGATTTAAAGATCGTGCCAGAAATCCATGTTACTCCATCACAGTCTCAAGAAGAAGTGCCGAAGGCTTGAGGGACCAGACTCAAGTCTATCACCCCTTCTCACCGTATGATCAGATGGACAAGCGTAGACAGACTACTCGGACTTGGAAGAGATTTTGAAATCGTGTATTCGAGTGGACGATTTTGGGAATGATCATTTGTGGTTGGATGAGTTGCTTTCATGAAGGACGAAGTTATTGATGGCGTGTTCACTTCTGCTTAACAAAATTAAGCTCCCATTACCTGATGATAAGATTTTTCGAATGATTCGGGTTCTCCGTTAGTATTTCCGTTTGGTGTTCTTTCTACGTATGTTGGATGACGGTTTTGTCATGAGAACTTCGATGTATTGTGGGAAACATGACGCTTTGGACGACGTACTTCTTTGATGCTTATTAATTTCGTTACGTTATTTGTACGATCTGTATCCCTGATTTTTTTTTTGAATTCTTAATGATGACAGATTAGGACCAACCCTATGATGTAGAATGGACTGTTAGGTGGTTGATAGATGCTGGTTCACGACTTGAGATAAAGTATGACCATCATGAAGGTATACTCATATCATGCTAGTATTATGACGAGTAGCTAACGTGATAATACTTACGTCATATGACGTACCCTCATTGTAATCATAGGATATTTCGAGGAGTGCCTTAGAGACCTTAGAAATTCTGATATCTGATTGAGACTTTAGGATTCATTCTACCTATACGCGTAATCTGCTTTCACCATTTTGCGATTTGATACGTCTGGATACTCGACACGCGTTTGCTGACATCTGTACTTCCGATAAGAATCTTAGGTCCTGTTGTAGAGTTTTTTGCTGTCTGATAATTTGTTTTCTATCAGCATGGACTCTATCTACTACTATGAAGGAGTACAGCTATGTGTTGCTATATATATGTCTAACATTCGATGAATCTGTTCATGATGATCTGTTGTGAATTATGGTCTGTCCTTTCTGAAGAAACCGAAACTATTTCGATTATCAAGATAGAGTCATGAGAAACTAGTCATCAATTTCCGTTCGCAGTCCGTTATGCTTTCCGTTTCGTTTCACTGCATTTTCGAGGACGAAAATTTTTTTTAGAGGGGAAGAAGTTGTTATAACCAAAAATCTGAAACATGTAAAAAGACTAAAATGCCCCTACAATCTTAAAAATTGATTAATGAGTTTATAAAACACCAAGTTGATCCCGAACCTTTGGAAATGAACAAGTTATGAAACCAAATAATTTATGTTACTACATTTTAACATTTTGGAGAGTACAAAAATCACATAAACACACAATTAAATTAAAAGGGCCGATTTACACATGTTATGTATTATTATTAATATTATTAATTCTATATATATCAAATAATATCAAGATAAGTACAACATTAATTTAGAAAATCTTCTATCCAGAAATATGAAAAATCTTGGGCCAAAAGTTTTGTTTCCCCCCCCCTAGCCACACGGTTTTAATATAATTTCTTTAATTACTATACCGAAAACCCTAATTAAGCACACATAATTTCGTACCACATTCATCCGACTTTCTAAAATTCGTGGGATATTTTTCTGAGGTTTTTCATCATCTTAAAGAGCTAAGAAATTGGTTTGAAGGTTTGGGAGTCATTGGTTTAATCGTGAGATTTTTGGGTAGCTCGATATTCCATCCGAAGGGTTATTTTCCTTTTGGCTCATCGACACGTTCAATCCTTGGTTTGGTATTTTTCTCATGCTTATTTAATCATATAAGACCTATGAAAAATGTAGGATTCGAATCATGCAAGGTTTAGTGGGTCGTTTAAATTATAAATGTCTAAAATGGGTTAAATATCTAAAACATGCTATACGATTTTTCTGGGCTGTGTTATTAAATTTTATAGGTTCTATGATCATCACATAAGCTGGGAAAAATATTGTTTCGTATTATAGAAGCCTATGTTAATCATTGCGAATTTAAAGTGTTAAAACGTGTGTAATTCCTAATATATGCTAATCGAATTTTTTGGGCAAGAGAATTATTTTATCTAAGCTCTATATAATTCATATGATCTGATAAAAATGATGGTTTGAATTATAGAGTCCAACATTGGTCGTGGCTAATTTTGTTTGTAATCGGGTAAAAAGAAATCGAATGAAAAAAATAAAACCCTAGGGTTTTCGATTAGGGTTTGTGTTTTGGATCTGGAATTTGGTTCATAGATGTCTAATTAATGATGAGGTAATGATTGAATGAGGATTTGGCAAGCTAGGGTTAGGGTTTGTAAATTAAAAAGGGTTAACGATTGGAAAATAAAATCAAAGGGTGTGTTTTGCCAAATATGAAACTTGTGGGTTATTTTTGTAAACAGTAAAATAAGGTGATAAAACGTATAAAAATAAGTGTGAGGGTGAAACATGTAATTTTGGATATTTAAAGGATTATTCGATTTGATATAAATTTTAAAAGGGTATGTTTTGTAATTTCTAAAACTTTAGGGTTTAAAAATGTAACTTATTAAACTATGAGGTTGATATGGTAAGATATGTAAGTTAAGGGACTAATCTTGCTAAAATATGAAATTGTGATATTTACATTTAAAACCTTATACTTTATTATATTTCCAATTAAGTCCTTAACTTATATTAAATTATAAAACTAAACCCTAAAAACATATAATTTAATTATTTAAAGTACTTAAACATATAATGATGTAAAATCTGATAAAATAAGTAAATCTGCTAATAAATGGAAAGATAACTAAAAATGGTAATCTGAACTTGAACCCCTTCGTAATTCCGTCTTCTACTTCCTTAGGTGCGAAGAAGGAGAAGCATTGATTCTGTTCCGTGTTTGTTCTTTTGCTTGTTTACTTTGCTTGCTCATAAGGTACAGATACTCTGCTCTTTTTCAGTAAGGGTTTCTTATTCCCTTGATATGATTTTGATTTCTGATTCGTTTAAGATTCCCTAAGCCATTGCTATGTTCCCTTTTGTTGTGAACCTTTGCCATGATCCTTTGCTTTGTAAACCTTTATCTGATAAACTCTGATTTGGACCTTTGATATTACTTCTGAAATAATTGATTTTGAACCATCTGTTATGAACCATCTGTTTTGAACCATCTGTTATGGATCTTTGGATATGACATTCTGATTTGATTTGATATCTGACTCTTAGTTTGATACCCGAGCCAAAATTTGTGACCCTAGCCATGAAGGTAACATGGCCATGTCATTGATGCACCGATGACATGACTCTATTGTGGTTGAGTGATGTTCCACACCGTCCCTTATCTGTTATCTGCTATGACCATTATTATTATTTGTCGTCAGGGGCGTATGGATGCATCCTAGATCTGATCTGTTTAGTGGATTTAACATGATTGATTTATTATTTTCTGGTGATTGATGCCCTTCACATATATCTGGGAGCTAGCTACTCCATTTGAAGAATGAGGACACCCCTCATATTATCTGATTATCTGAGAGGTCTCCCCTCTATATGATTATGAAGATGTGGTTACTATATCTGATTTGTCTGGGCTCGTGGTGGATTACTATCCTATTCTATTTTCTTTACACTTTCACATTGTTATACCTTATGATATTTTCCCATTACACCATATCTTATTTCTGTTTCGTTATCATTACTTCGTATATGTATCTGTTCACTGAGCTCTCGTAGCTCAGCCGCATTTCATTTCCTGCGGCAGGTTTTAGTAGGAAGCTGGGGATGAGTGGAGAGTACCTTGGACTTAGAAGACCTTGATAGCCATCTGGATTATAGTTGATTAGAATTCATTATGTTTAGAATTAGTATTTATCGGAAGTTTCATTTGTAACCTTGTAATTTTAGTATTTCATTTATAACCTTTGAAATTTCTTGTATTACTATAGAAGTATGCTTTGTTTTGATTTTATATGAAACCATTATCGTGACATCTTTACTCTTGTCTGGTTGGGGTGTTACAACCCCCCTCCTACTACACTCCACCTAACAAGCCAAAAGAAATTAGTGCTTCCTTCCCATTTCAAGTTATCAGAGATAGTGGATTTTTCCATTATCTCAATTTTGGTGCCAAAACTGGAATCAAGGGCTGAGGGTATCTCAAGCTAATCCAAGGGTCAGAAATTGCTCAGAGATGAAGACAAGATGTTCCCAAATATTATTAGTATAAATAGGGTCGTTTGTAAGCTTATAAAAGTTAGTAGTTAATTATCAGTAGTCGTATTTGTAAGCTAGACATTATAGTTTGTAATTCTAAGTTCTCAGTTATTAATTCAAGTCATATTCAGTAAAAGTGTTCTAATTTGAAGCAACCTTGTACTCAGTTTCAGTTATAATAGAAATTCAAGTTTTTGTTAATTCGAATTAAGCTCAAGTTCTGTTAAGAATCACCACTAACATTCATTACCCTTGCTATAAGCTTATACAAGCTTATCATAGCTTTTTGTAAGCTTATAATAGTCTCTAGCTGTTCTCATTTCAAAAGATGGAGAAAGTCAACAAAAAGTCAAAAAAGCTCAAATTAAGCAGTTGGAAGGAATAAGCTGTACTGATAAGCCAAGTTTGGAGTTTAGTTTGTTATTGACAAGCTAAGCTTGTCTCTGATCAATTTCCTTTGTTTCATAGCCCAATTCAGTTGTAAGCAATTTTCAATTTTCTTTGCATTATTTTCTATTTCACTGTTTCATAGCTTATTCATAGCTTATTCTAGTTCTAGCCTGCTTATTAATAGCTTAGTAGTGTTTCCTAACTGTTCTATTAGTTTGAAATAGCCTAGACTTAATTTTTTTCTTTAAAATCCTTAAAAAAATCCAAATATAGCTTAAACTAGTTAGTGCTTATTAATGCTTATCTCAATCTGAAAAGTTGTTCATTAGGGTCTATTTGAGTTAGATAATCAGTGTCAATTCAGATTCTAGCTTATATTGGCCTAGGTTAGTTAAAACTCAAAACAGACCCCCTTTAAGGACTGTTTGGGTCAAAAACCTAAAATAGGTCAAATTAGCTTAGCACTGTTCATATGCCATTTTGATAACTTCAATCTAGCTTAAGTTGGTTAGAATAAGCTGTTTCCAAGTTGTTTTGAGTTAATTTGGTAGATTACATAGTTCTAGATCACTGTTCCACTCATTAAGGCCCTTAACTGCTTCAAACTGCTTATCTTAGAGATAAGCAGTTTTGGTTCTTGTTCTTGGCATTTCTAAGTCTAACTTAGTGAATTAAGTAGGATTTTAAAAGTTGGAATCATTTGACCTAGGTCTGAGCTGTTTTGATTCATAAAACCAAGTCTGCACATCAGACTTCATTAGTGCAGTCTGCAACAATTTTCTAGATCCCATTTAAGTGCTTAATTGTGCTAAGCTGAGCCCAAATTCCTTGTTTCTCAGTAGTTTGGTAGGTGTTCTTTGTTTATTCCATAAATCAGACCCTAGCTTAGCTTAATTGAGCTTAAAAATAAGCTCAAAAGTCCCCTATTCTCACAAGCATACACTGATTGCTCAGTGTATACTTGCCTTGAATAGCTACTTTCTCAGCTCATTTTTAAGAAGTAAATAAGCTCACCTTGTTCTAATTTTTGGTTTCTGAGACCCTCAGTAGGTGAACTTTAGGTATTATCAATCTTTGTGGTGTTAGTGCTTATATAAGTGCTTAAATATAAGCCCAAAAGTTGCCTAGTGGGACTAATATACCCTGTGTATAGCAGCCCCCTTGATTGCTTTTTAAGCTTTGTTCAGAGCTTATTTGTTCTACTTGTGGCTTATTCTGTTATCATTTTAGCTTATTATATTTGTCTCTGCTTATTTTAACTTTGCCTTAGCTTAATATTAGCTTTATAGCTTATTTTGATCAAGCCTTGGGCTCATTCACTTTTACACCTACTGATCAGCCAAACTTAGCTGATTTCTGGGCTTATTTGTGATTTTCAAAAATAGTGTTAGTTATAAATATTGCTTATTATCTTATGCTTGTTGAGTTTCTATCATAAAAATCAAAAAAATAAAATAAAAGCAAAAATAGAATTGCTGGGACTCGAACCCTGGTCTCTCAGCTAAACACACACACACAGTTAACACTGCGCCCTTGGGTCTTTTTCAGTTAGACTCTACACCCATTATTACTTAACCCACTTTTCCCATTTAATCTATCCGAGCTTTTTAGCTTATTTACAGCTTAGTAGAATAAGCTGGTACCTTTTTTATATTTTTCCTAGGACTGTTTTAGTGCTAAGTAATTTCACAAAAAGTTTCAGATTTTTTTAAATAGTTTTAGTATTTTTAATTAATTTTTCTTTTACGTTTAGTTTTTAATTCATAATAAAAAATATAAAAGTCAAAAAAATATAATTCTTTTTTTCAAAATTTTCTTTTATCAATTAGAATTAAAAAAAAATAGATTTGGACCCGTAGAGTTAATTTCTAAGATTTGACGTTTTAGGCTCGGGTTTTCCCGGTTTAAATACGTTTTGAGATTTTTCTTTACGTATTTGGTTTTAGGTGTTTTATCTTTGCCTTAGTTATATTAATTGTTTCCAGTAATATTTCATATTTTAGTTTATCCAAATATCTCTTTTATATCCTTTCACTACACGTATCACAAATCTCGATCTCTCCAATTCCATTCATCTTTCATCAGGGATAACGACTCGGGTTTACATATTTCCTTTGTAAATCCTTGGAGAAAAATATAAGTGTTGATTTTAACGAATCAAATTTTGGCGCCGCTGCCGGGGAAGGCTGAAGCGAATTTTTAAATTTCGCGATTCGTGTTTTGAAAACCCTTCCTTGTGAAGTTTTTAGTATCTTTGTGAATATTTTCAACAAAAAACCTAAAAAATCGTAAAAATTAAAAAAACACCATTAACACTTTTCCTAAAGTGTTTACAATACCATAATAATATCCAACAAAAAACCAAAAAAATCGTAAAAATTAAAAAAACACCATTAACACTTTTCCTAAAGTGTTTACAATACCATAATAATATCCAATAAAACAAATCGTAAGTTTATCATTTTCAGATTATCTTGAAATTACAACCTATACAGGTGGTTTAAGGACGGTTTGACATTAAATTGACGAACCGAAAGAGGCGGGTTTTTAATCAGCTTTCGAGCGGACCTTTGCTTCTCCGCCACTCTGCGAGTAGTTTTGAGAGAAACGAACTTTGATTGACATATCGATTCCAAATTTTGTTTTCTTTTTAAATTTTTGTTTCTTTGTGGTGAATGAACACCTGTTCTTCTACACCCGATCTTATTACACCAGTTTCCAATCCCGAACGAATTATTCGTTGAGGTCGACGTCTTGATTTTCAAGACGAAGGAGAGATGGATACTGATACAAACAATGATGAGGTAGCTCCCGATCTCCGAACGATGAAGGAGTTGTGCCAACCGACTATGGACGGACGGGGTGGCCCGATTGCCCCCGTTAATATCCAAGCCGCAGATTTTGGACTTAAACATCACATGATCCAACAAGTCCAGACTTCTTGCCAATTTCACGGATTGCCGGGTGAAGATGCAAACAAGCATATTGATAAATTCCTTACCATCACCCAGAGCATGAAACAAAATGGGGTCACCGATGACGCCCTTCGTCTATATCTCTTCCCTTATTCTTTGACGCATCATGCCACTGCATGGTTTGATCTTCTTCCCAAGAATTCAATTCATAGTTTCGATGAAATGACTTCAAAATTCTTGGCAAAATATTTTCCACCATCGATGGTGACAAAGTTGAGAAATGACATAAGCAACTTCCGTCAGCTTCCCGATGAATCATTATTTGAGGCATGGGAACGCTATAAGCTTTCGATTGATCGGTGTCCAAACCATAACATGTTATTAGTCACCATAATAGACACGTTCTATAATGGCTTAACATTGAGACACCGTGACACGATTAATGCTGCAGATGGTGGTACTTTTATGAAAAAACGACCACAAGAATGCTATGATCTAATCGAGAACATGTCCACCCATCATAATCATTGGGATTCCTCTGCCGAGAGGAATGGGTCAGCCAAATCCACCACTACTACTTCTTCTTCTACCTCCGAGATGGCTTCACTCACTAAAAGGATGGATGATTTGTCCACTGCTGTCTTGAGAATACATCAATCTCAGATACCAAACAACAACAATCATCAAGTAAATGTTGTTAATCAAAGTTGTGAAACATGTGGTGGTCCTCACCCATATTCCGAGTGCCCAGCCACCAGTGGCAACACTCAAGAGAGTGTTTATGCTGCTTCAGGATCCTATAATCAGTGAGGTAACGGTTACCAACCCCAAGGAGACCGTAATCTTCTCAGCTACCGTTCTAATAATTTTATTGGACCACCTGGTTTCAAACCTCAAAATCAAAATGGACAAAACCGAAATGCCCCATTTAACCAAAATCAAAGTCGGATAAACCAAGGTTTCCAAAATCAAGGTAGTCACCAAGGTTTTCAAAACCAAGGGAATTTCAACCAAAACGAAGGTTTTCAACACCAAGGAAATCAAATCTAATGTCAAAATCAGGGGAATCTTCAAAACCGAGGGAAAAATTTCAATCAAAACCAAGGTTTTAGCCAAAATCAGACGTCCTCGGATGAATTTAAGCAATTCATGAAATCCCAAGAAGAACTCAATCGGTTGATGGTTAGCCAAATGGCTGAGATCAAGAAATCTTTAAATGATCAACCCTCGGGCTCAGGAACTCTTCCTAGCAACACGATCGCTAATCCGATGGGCGATGTGAAGGCAATCACAACAAGAAGTGGTAAGAAAGTTAATGGACCCCCTATTCCTACTCCCTCTCCGGTGAGGGAAATGGAACGAGAGACTGAGGTAACTACGGACAAGGTGCATTTCTCAAGCCCACAAAGTACCGCACACGTCCCACCTCCAGATGTCCAAACTCAAGTTCCGGAACCTGAAGTTACAAAGACAAATCCTAAGCCTTCAATTCCATATCCTTCAAGGCTTAATAATCAAAGGCTCCATGAGAAAACTAACATCCAAATGATGAAATTTCTGGAAATTTTCCAGAAATTACACTTCGATATTAGTTTTGCTGATGCCTTGCTGTATATGCCGAAATTCGCTACTCAATTCAAGAGTCTTTTAAGTAACAAGGAGAAATTGTTTGAATTAACAAAAACCCCTTTAAATGAGAATTGCTCAGCTGTACTTCTTAAGAAACTTCCAGAAAAATTAGGAGACCCTGGAAAATTTCTCATCCCTTGTGATTTCCCGGGAATGGTTGAATGTTACGCCTTGGCCGATCTTGGTGCTAGCATCAATTTAATGCCTCTTTCCGTCTGGAAAAAGCTTTCACTCCCGGAACTTACTCCCACAAGGATGACTCTTGAATTGGCGGACCGCACTGTTACTATTCCTAAAGGCGTTGCTGAAGACGTTTTTGTCAAAGTAGGAAAGTTTCATTTCCCCGCTGACTTTGTAGTTGTGGATTTCGAATGCGATCCCCGAGTACCTCTCATTCTCGGGAGATCCTTTTTAAGGACCGGGCGTGCTTTGATTGATGTTTATGGCGAAGAAATAACACTTAGGGTTGATAATGAGGCTGTGACCTTTAATCTTGATCGAACTTTCAAATACTCCTCCAACCACGACTCTAATTCAGTTAATCGAATTAACATTATTGACATTGCTTCGGAGGAGTATTCTCAAGAAGTTCTTGGATTCTCCAATAATTCTTCGAGTGGTGATCCCACTCCTTCTTCTCAACCTATTCTTTCCGACTCTTCCCCTTCTCTCACTCCGTTTGAGGGAGGTGATTTCTTCTTGGAAGAGGTCGAGGACTTTCTTGCTATTGAAACACCAACTTCACCGGAAGTTGATGATTCTTATCTTGATCCGGAGGGAGATATTCTTTTGCTTGAAAAATTGTTGAATGAAGATCCGTCACCTTCTCTCCCTCCGAAGGAACTTAAACATGAAGAAATCAAAGAGATTAAGCCGTCTAATCCTCCGGAGCTCGAGCTCAAGGATTTACCTCCTCATCTGGAATACGCTTTCTTAGAGGATAACGACAAATTTCCTGTCATTATTTCTAAAGATCTTAAAGATAAGGAGAAGGCCCAACTTCTTGATGTGCTCAAAAAGCACAAGAGTGCCATCGCTTGGCAGCTCTCTGATATAAAGGGTATTGACCCTCATTTCTGTACTCATAAGATCTTAATGGAGGATGATTTTAAACCCACAGTGCAACAACAAAGGAGGGTAAATCCAAAAATTCATGAGGTTATCAAGAATGAAGTTCTTAAACTTCTTGTTGCCGGAATGATTTACCCTATCTCCGATAGCCCGTGGGTTAGTCCTGTCCATTGTGTTCCCAAAAAGGGGGGTATGACCGTCATTGAAAACGAAGAAAATGAGTTGATTCCCACACGTCTCGTCACTAGATGGAGAGTGTGCATTGACTATCGAAAACTCAATGATGCTACCCGAAAAGACCATTTTTCGCTTCCTTTTATGGATCAAATGCTTGAACGTTTTATTGGAAATGAGTTCTATTGTTTTCTCGATGGCTTTTTCGGGTATTTCCAAATCCCGATTGATCCACAAGATCAGGAAAAGACCACATTCACTTGCCCTTATGGTACGTTTGCCTACCGACGTATGCCTTTCGGTTTATGCAACGTTCCGGACAGGTTCCAAAGGTGCATGATTGCCATTTTCCATGACATGATCGAGAAAACAATGGAAGTGTTTATGGATGATTTTTTGGTTCATGGGAATTCTTTCTCATCATGCCTCTCCCATTTAGAGAAAATGTTAAAACGGTGTGAAGACACCAATCTTGTTCTAAATTGGGAGAAGTGCCATTTCATGGTCAAAGAGGGCATTGTCCTCGGCCATAAGATTTCCAGTGCCGGGATTGAGGTAGATCAATCTAAAGTCGATGTTATCGCTAAGCTACCTCATCCCACCACCGTCTAAGGAATTCGAAGTTTCCTTGGTCATGCTGGGTTCTACCGTCGATTTATTCAAGATTTTTCTAAAATCGCCCGGCCTCTGAACCATCTTCTTGAAAAAGATGCTCTATTGTTCTTCTCTCCCGAATGCATTGAAGCATTCGGAATTCTTAATAAGAAGCTAACTGAAGAACCAATCTTAGTTGCCCCCGATTGGGACTTGCCATTCGAGCTCATGTGCGATGCGAGTGATTATGCTATTGGGGCAGTCCTGGGGCAACGGAAATCTAAGTACTTTCAGCCGATACACTATGCTAGCAAGATGATGACCGATGCTCAATCTCATTACACCACTACCGAGAAAGAGTTGTTGGCTGTTGTCTATGCTTTTGAGAAATTTAGACCATATCTTGTCTTATCAAAGACCATAGTGTGTACGGATCATTCGGCTCTAAAATATCTCCTTGCTAAGCAAGATGCTAAGCCGAGATTGCTTCGGTGGGTTCTCCTGCTCCAAGAATTTGATGTTATAATTCGTGATAAAAAAGGAGCAGAGAATCTCGCCGCTGATCATTTGTCCAGATTAGAGAACCCTCATCAAGGTGTTCTCGAGAAAAAGGAAATTGCTGAAACATTTCCTCTCGAGACACTTGGGATGATTTCATTAAAAGATGATCCAAGTACCCCATGGTTTGCCGACTTTGCAAATTACCATGCGGGGAATTTTGTTGTGAAAGGGATGTCGTCCCAACAAAAGAAGAAATTCTTCAAAGATGTTAAGCATTACTTTTGGGACGACCCCTACTTGTTTAAAGTGCGTGCGGATCAAGTCATCCGGCGGTGTGTTCACGGCCAAGAAGCCGTTGATATTTTTAAGGCTTGCCACAATGGACCCACCGGGGTACATCATGGCCCGAACTACACCGCCAAAAAAGTCTTTGATTCCAGTTTCTTTTGGCCAACTATCTACCGTGATGCCCACGACTTGGTAAAGTCGTGTGACTCTTGCCAACGTCAAGGAAAAACCTCGCAAAAAGACGAAATGCCACAGAATGCAATTCAAGTCTGCGAGATCTTTGACGTATGGGGCATCGATTTTATGGGGCCATTCCCGTCTTCGCGTGGGAACAAATATATCCTCGTGGCTGTCGATTACTTGTCTAAATGGGTTGAAGCGAAAGCACTCCCCACCAACGACGCCCGAGTAGTTTGTAAATTTTTGAAATCTCTCTTTGCTCGGTTTGGAACTCCCCGTGCTATCATTAGTGATCGCGGTACGCACTTTTGCAATGACCAATTTGCAAAGGTTATGCTTAAGTACGGTATCACTCACCGTCTTTCTACCGCGTATCACCCGCAAACAAGCGGTCAAGTCGAGGTTTCCAATCGTGGGTTGAAACGTATCTTGGAGAGAACTGTTGGTGAAAATCGGGCCTCATGGGTCGATAAATTAGATGATGCTTTGTGGGCTTTCCGTACAGCATACAAAACACCCATTGGGTGTACTCCTTACAAACTAGTGTATGGAAAAGCATGCCATCTGCCCATTGAGCTCGAACATAAGGCCTATTGGGCCTTAAAACATGCAAATTTTGACCTCAAAACCGCGGGTGATCACCGAAAGCTTCAAATGAATGAATTAAACGAGCTTAGGGATCAAGCCTACGAGAACTCTTTAATCTACAAAGTGAAGACGAAGAGGATTCATGACTCCAAAATCAAAAACCGCGTTTTCAACGTTGGTGATCGAGTCCTCCTCTTCAATTCTCGATTAAAGATTTTCTCGGGCAAGTTTACCGTTGCTCAAGTTTTTCCTTATGGCACCATCGAGTTATCTCAAACCGATGGACCAAACTTCAAGGTGAACGGTGATAGGTTGAAGCATTACTTTGGAGGGGACATACCACCCATGGTTGTCCCGGATCTCCAAACTTTCCCCATGGACCAATGAATTCGGGGTCGAGTCAAGCTAGTGACTCGGTTAACAAAAACATTAGCATTGCATGGGTAAACGCCCATGTTTCTGACTTCTTTCTATTTTCTGACACTAAGTGTGGGGGAATCCCACTGTGCTGTGCATTTTGCGTCTTGTTTGCTCTTGTTTTCAGGTTTCCCTTGGATTGTGATGATTGTCGCGCCTGTTTTCAATCCAGCCACCCAATATCCTATCCTTTTGCTAACGATTATCTAGGGATATCTTTTTAATCTTGTTTGTGAAAATAGAGATTTCTTTCACACACTTGGCTATTAGTATTACCTTTTTACGTTCTAAGTCTCGGCATAATAGCCGGTACTTTGAATATTGAGGGCAATATTCAATTCTAAGTGTGGGGGGGGGGGGAATTCTCTCGAATTTTGTCACATATGTACCTTCTAGTGCCCTAGTACCCCCGTTTTGGCTAAAATTTTAAAATTTTTCGTTTTTAAATAAGAAATTGCAATAAAAAAAGAAAGAAAAAAAGAAGAAGTGTTTAGTCTTGATTAGGTTAGAACAAAGGGAATCCCGACTCTGCCAGAGTATTGATCTGACTGCTTCCTTAACGATTAGACTAAGGTTTTACGATATGTGCAAATGAAAATGCTAAGCGTAGAATAGTTGGTTTTCTTTAGAGCTTATACAAGTAATCTATGGCTTTTCCTCCCAGGAGATAACTAATCTGACTTAATAAGTGCTTATATTCAAACTGTTGAACACACTAAATCATTTTTATATACGATTTTGAAAAATACTAGTTCAAAGATCTATTTAAACTTCGGAACAAGCATATGTCATAATAATGCAAAATGAAAGTGAGACGTTGCTTGAAAGTTGCAAAAAGTTAAGTAATAAATAAATGTGCTAAAAAGCTAAGGTTCAAGATCGGCCCTTGGATCCTTATTTCCGGAAGGCGTTTAGGTCTTGGCTACCCTCTTACACCGGCCCTTGGACCCTTAATTCTGAAAGGCGTTAAGGTCTTGGAACTCTCCGTTGTAACGGCCCTTGGATCCTTTATTCCGAAAGGTGTAAGGTCTTGGTTCCCATGAAACTCCGTTAGTTTATATTGCACAAGTATAAAAAAAAAAAAAAATGAAAAAATGATGAAAAAAATGAAAAAATGAGAAATAAAAAGAAAATAAAATGGAATGATATTGCAAAATGCAATAAATTTTGAAGCTTGCTTGTTGTAAATTTTAAATCTATCTTTCAACTAGTATTAGTCAAAGTTTTATAAAAACGTCAAATTTTGTTATCAAAATTTTGAAAAGCAAGCACAGTCAACTAAACTTGAATAAAATATGGGAGTGAAAAGTTAAGTCTCGGCTGACATAGATTATTAGTATAAGTAGTGTTAGCATTTTACAATAACATTTGCACATTGAGTTTAAGCTTAGTTGGGAGTATAAAAAAGGGGTTGACGATTACAATTCCCTGGAGACACCCAGTTTGTGTGAATCCTGTTCCGTGATACCATTTTTGGAAATCAAGCATGTTATATATTTAGTTTTAATTTAAATTTCTTTCATTTAATAAAAAGTCGAAACGGGGTATGCTTGGTATTCTTTTGATCCTTTCATTACTTTATATGATCGGATTGCTAGGGACTAGCAATAGCTTAGTGTGGGGGATTGATGAGTGTGTAAATACTCATCATTTTATACCCATTTTAGACCATAAAAATACTGAAAATAACCAAATATACCAAATTATAATGCAGATATCCTTGGTTTGTGTTTTTATGTGTTTCAGGTACAAAAGGATTGAAACCAGGGCAAAAACGAGCACGAGATTGGAATATCATCAAAAGCCGACGTCGGGAAAGGAATTTATGAGTTTGGACCGGGATAATGCTCAAATTGTCAAAGTCAACTTTCAAGAATGTTGAAATGTCACAAATAGCCCTTGGGGATGATTTTCAGAAAATACAAGTTTGGTCCTTGAAGTTTCCTAAATTACAATTTGGTCCTTGTGATTAAATCTACAAACACCGGATCAAACTAAAATCTATTAAACTCACTAAACCCAGCCAACCCATTTCTATCCTATAAATTAACCCAACCCAGCCCACACACAAAACATAAACCCAAGCCCAAAACCATTAAACCCGATCTAACTCACCACCCTTAGCTAATACCAGAGTTTGACTCGGTCAAACTCTTCTTCCAAACCAAGACCCGCCAAAACCATACCACCATCACCCACCTTATCAGACAATACCACCCCCGCTCCTACTACACTCCACCTAACAAGCCAAAAGCAATTAATGCTTCTTTCCCATTTCAAGTTATCAGAGATAGTGGATTTTTCCACTATCTCAATTTTGGCGTCAAAACTGGAATCAAGGGCTGAGGGTATCTCAAGCTAATCCAAGGGTCAGAAATTTCTCAGAGATGAAGACAAGATGTTCCCAGATATTATTAGTATAAATAGGATCGTTTGTAAGCTTATAAAAGTAAGTAGTTAATTATCAGTAGTCGTATTTGTAAGTTAGACATTATAGTTTGTAATTTTAAGTTCTCAGTTATTAATTCAAGTCATATTCAGTAAAAGTGTTCTAATTTCAAGCAACCTTGTACTCAGTTTCAGTTATAATAGAAATTCAAGTTTTTGTTAATTCGAATTAAGCTCAAGTTCTGTTAAGAATCACCACTAACATTCATTACCCTTGCTATAAGCTTATACAAGCTTATCATAGCTTTTTGTAAGCTTATAATAGTCTCTAGCTGTTCTCATTTCAAAAGATGGAGAAAGTCAACAAAAAGTCAAAAAAGCTCAAATTAAGCAGTTGGAAGGAATAAGCTGTACTGATAAGCCAAGTTTGGAGATTAGTTTGTCATTGACAAGCTGAGCTTGTCTCTGATCAATTTCCTTTGTTTCATAGCCCAATTCAGTTGTAAGCAATTTTCAATTTTCTTTGCATTATTTTCTATTTCACTGTTTCATAGCTTATTCATAGCTTATTCTAGTTCTAGCCTGCTTATTAATAGCTTAGTAGTGTTTCTTAACTGTTCTATTAGTTTGAAATAGCCTAGACTTAATTTTTTCATTAAAATCCTTAAAAAAATCCAAATATAGCTTAAACTAGTTAGTGCTTATTAATGCTTATCTCAATCTGAAAAGTTGTTCATTAGGTTCTATTTGAGTTAGATAATCAGTGTCAATTCAGATTCTAGCTTATATTGGCCTAGGTTAGTTAAAACTCAAAACAGACCCCCTTTAAGGACTGTTTGGGTCAAAAACCTAAAATAGGTCAAATTAGCTTAGCACTGTTCATATGCCATTTTGATAACTTCAATCTAGCTTAACTTGGTTAGAATAAGCTGTTTCCAAGTTGTTTTGAGTTAATTTGGTAGATTACATAGTTTTAGATCACTGTTCTACAATTAAGGCCCTTAACTGCTTCAAACTGCTTATCTTAGAGATAAGCAGTTTTGGTTCTTGTTCTTGGCATTTCTAAGTCTAACTTAGTGAATTAAGTAGGATTTTAAAAGTTGGAATCATTTGACCTAGGTCTGAGCTGTTTTGATTCATAAAACCTAGTCTGCACATCAGACTTCGTTAGTGCAGTCTGCAACAATTTTCTAGATCCCATTTAAGTGCTTAATTGTGCTAAGCTGAGCCCAAATTCCTTGTTTCTCAGTAGTTTGGTAGGTGTTCTTTGTTTATTCCATAAATCAGACCCTAGCTTAGCTTAATTGAACTTAAAAATAAGCTCAAAAGTCCCCTATTCTCACAAGCATACACTGATTGCTCAGTGTATACTTGCCTTGAATAACTACTTTCTCAGCTCATTTTTAAGTAGTAAATAAGCTCACCTTGTTCTAATTTTTGGTTTCTGAGACCCTCAGTAGGTGAACTTTAGGTATTATCAATCTTTGTGGTGTTAGTGCTTATATAAGTGCTTAAATATAAGCCCAAAAGTTGCCTAGTGGGACTAATATACCCTGTGTATAGCAGCCCCCTTGATTGCTTTTTAAGCTTTGTTCAGAGCTTATTTGTTCTACTTGTGGCTTATTCTGTTATCATTTTAGCTTATTATATTTGTCTCAGCTTATTTTAACTTTGGCTTAGCTTAATATTAGCTTTATAGCTTATTTTGATCAAGCCTTGGGCTCATTCACTTTTACACCTACTGATCAGCCAAACTTAGCTGATTTCTGGGCTTATTTGTGATTTTCAAAAATAGTGTTAGTTATAAATATTGCTTATTATCTTATGCTTGTTGAGTTTCTATCATAAAAATTAAAAAAATAAAATAAAAGCAAACATAGCATTGTTGGGACTCGAACCCTGGTCTCTCAGCGAAACACACACACACACACTTAACACTGCGCCCTTAGGTCTTTTTCAGTTAGACTCTACACCCATTATTTCTTAACCCACTTTTCCCATTTAAGCTATCCGAGCTTTTTAGCTGATTTACAGCTTAGTAGAATAAGCTGGTACCTTTTTTATATTTTTCCTAGGACTGTTTTAGTGCTAAGTAATTTCACAAAAAGTTTCAGATTTTTTTAAATAGTTTTAGTATTTTTAATTAATTTTTCTTTTACGTTTAGTTTTTAATTCATAATAAAAAAATATAACAGTCAAAAAAATATAATTCTTTTTTTCAAAATTTTCTTTTATCAATTAGAATTAAAGAAAAATAGATTTGGACCCGTAGAGTTTAAATTTCTAAGATTTGACGTTTTAGGCTCGGGTTTTCCCGGTTTAAATACGTTTTGAGATTTTTCTTTACGTATTTGGTCTTAGGTGTTTTATCTTTGCCTTAGTTATATTAATTGTTTCCAGTAATATTTCATATTTTAGTTTATCCAAATATCTCTTTTATATCCTTCACTACACGTATCACAAATCCCGATCTCACCAATTCCATTCATCCTTCATCGGGGATAACGACTCGGGTTTACATATTTCCTTTGTAAATCCTTGGAGAAAAATATAAGTGTTGATTTTAACGAATCAATACTGTCTATGCATTCTTGGCCAGTCAAGCTAATGGGTCTCAGCTTGTTCATGAAGACCTAATACAAATTCATGAAGATGACTTAGAGGAGATGGATTTGAAGTGGCAATTAGCTTCGCTAAGCATGCGGGCCAAGAGATTTTTCCAGAAGACGGGAAAGAAGATCACTATCAATGGAAGTGATACTGCTGGTTATGACAAGTCAAAAGTGGACTTTTACAACTGTCATAAGTTGGTACACTTTGCTAGGGAATGCAGAGGGCCAAAGAACCAGGACAACGAGGATAGGAATCAAGATAGCAGAGGTTCCAGGAATCAAGAAAGCACCAGGAAGGCTATGAGTTAGGAAGAGACATTTTCAAAAGCTATGGTGGCAATAGATGGACTTGGATTTGACTGGAGCTATATGGCTGAAGAGGAAGCTCCTACCAACATAGCACTGATGGCTTTCTCAAATTATGAGTTATATATAGATAATGCTTGTTCAAAATCTTGTGTAGCTTTAAAAAGCTATAAATCTCTTAAAAAGAATTATGATGACTTAAGAATAGAGTTTAACCAATCTGAATTTAGTTTAGCAAATCATAAGAGAGGTTTAGCTACTGAAGAAGAACAACTTATTTTCTACAAAAAGAATGAAATTGTATTCACTGAGGATATTGTTGTTTTGAAAAGAGATATTATGTTTAAAGACTTAAAAATTAATGAGCTTAAAAGTGAAGTAGAAAAGAGTAAGCTAGAAAAAGACAGCATTGAAGTAAATATATAGAGATATGCAGGGTCATCTAAAAGTTTAGATATGATTGTTCAGTCTCAACTTGTTGATAAATTCAAGACGGTTATAGGATATAAGGCTGTTGCACCTCCTTATACTGGGTTATTTCCAACCCCAAAACTTGATTTTTCAAGTACTAGTGTAGAGGAGTTCAAAAAGACTGAGACTAAATGTAAAAGTGATAGTGAAGAGAGTTTTAAAGAGGTTAGTGAATCATTTGATACCCCATTAGTTGAAAAATTGGTGTCAGATGATGAGGTAGAGAGGAAAACTGTCTTTCCTACCGTTGCTAAGGTAGAATCTGTTAAACCTAAACAACAAGTGAAACCAGCTAGGAAAACTGTTAAGTATGTAGAGATGTACATGTCACATAGTCCTAGGGGAAATAAGAGAAATTGGAACAATTAGAAATCCCAACAACTAGGAAGTGAATTTGTAATGTACAATAAAGCCTGTTTTGTTTGTGGTAGTTTTGACCATTTGCAGGCTTATTGCAATTACCATCAAGGGGGAAGGATGGTAACTGGGAATACAAGGGCATTTGAGAACACTTTTAAGAGGGTGAATCAAAATTATTCTTCTAAACAAACTTACCCTAGTGTTTACAGAAACATGGCTCCAAGAGATGTTTTAATGAAGTCTGGCCTTAAATTACTTAATACTGCTAGACCTACTAATACTGCTCACCCCAAATCAACAACTTTTGGTGCTAAAACAATGTCATGTTTTCCTAAATCAGCACAACAAACTGTTATTAGGCCCTTTTTTAAGAAAACAGCATTAACAAACAAAAGGTTTAGCCAAATAGTTCATACTGCTAGACCAAGAGTTAATACTGCTAGGCCAGTAGTTAGTACTGCTAGGCCAAATTCAGCAGTGGTAAATGCTGTCAGGGCAAATGGGGATAATGCTGTTAAGGCCTCAGCATGTTGGGTTTGGAGACCTACCAAACCTGATAGTGCATCAATCATATTGAAGAAACATAACTATATTGATGCACGAGGCAGATCCAAGTCAGTAATGGTTTGGGTCCCCAAAGGAATCTAATTTCCATATTTTTATGTGCAGGATCATTCACAACAAGTAGATCAGGGATATGTTGAGAGTGGATGATCCAGGGACATGACTATGAACATTTCTTATCTCTCAGATTTCAAGAAATTTGATGGAGGATATGTTGCATTTGGGGGAGGAGCTAGAGGAGGTAGAATTACAGGGAAATGAACAATAAAGACTGGTTAAGCAAGCAGTATGATTGGTATTGATGCTGTGTGAGAAGCTAAAGTAATGGAATGTTTATCATGTTGTTGTTCTAAGATGGAGAATTTGATTCATGATAGAGGGGATTTGGGAATCACTTGACAAGAGTTTTACACCTGAGTTGCGAGGTTCTTTAAAATCTTTTTCTTGAAATCAACTTATGCCTATCAGGTGGTATTATTGAACATGAATTAATGGTCATAGTTAGTCAGATAGTAACTGAGCTGACTCACTCTTTACCATTCTATCATTTGATAGTGTGTTAGTCTAAGGACATCTGGTATTGAGAACAACGAGAAAAAGTGAATCTAATACATTTGTATTAGTGGTAACACCTACCACGAGCTGGAAAGCCTGTCAAGAAGGCTCTTTTAATGAGTCTATCTTATCACAGGCAATATTCATACTGAAAATTATTGGTTCTCACACTACCAGAGGTTAAATGCAATCGAAATTGATTAAGTGTCTTCCTTTACACTTAATCCCTTCCGAATGTATGAGTGCAGTATTGTTTTGAAAGAAAATTTGAGTTAATACTGCTGAAAAAGTTTTTGCAAAAAGTTTGTACTGCTAGAGTAAAACTTAGTACTGCTGGGTAACCGTTAGTGCTTTTTGGCATAACCGTTTTTTGATTATAGCCGTTGAGAGACTTTCGCTAACTTCCCTTGCTTATAGGTTTCCTAAATTGGATAATTCTTTATCTTACTTTAACTTATACAATTCATTCAAGATAAGGAAACAAATTCATCAGTCGGTCAAATTGAAACCCTAAGCATTCTTTATAAAATCTCAATAACTTTTTCCAAACGCTCATACTTTCTTAATCAAACATTACCCAGCACTCTAATAAACTTTTCTTGCTCATTATGGCTAATTTGGAATTTTGTGACAAGCACAACATGGTTGCATTCTTGGAGAAAATAGAGGGAAGTGATGGGTTTCATCAGATAGTAGATTTCCTTAATTCTAGCCACATCAGGTATGCTCTTACTGTGAATTCTACTATCTCTGTCTCTCAAATCAAACAGTTTTGGCAGACTGCTACTGCAAACACACTAGATAATGGAGACAAAGAGTTAATTGCAATAGTGGATGGTAAAGCCATAACTATTACTGAGTCATCTGTTAGGAGACATCTCAAACTAACAGATGATGATGGTATTAGTTCCTTGCCAAAAACTGAAATTTTTGAAACTCTATCCAGGATGGGGTATGTGTCGAATTCTGATAAACTAACTTTTCAAAAAAGACATTTTGCCCCTCAATGGAGATTTTTCATACGTACCATCTTACACTGTTTGAGTTCTAAGAAAACATCTTGGGAGCAATTCAATAGCAATATAGTAACTGCTCTCATTTGTTTAGCTACAAACAGGACTTTTAATTTTTCAAAACTGATTTTTGATGGTATGGTTAAAAATGTGGATAGCAAATACAAGTTTTTAATCTATCCAAGGTTTATTCAAATATTTTTGACCAAGAAAAAAAATCTACTGTTGTCCCACAAAACTGTTTACAAAACTCCTACCCTTACTCAAAAGCTTTTCAGTAACATGAGAATGATTTCCAAGGGTTATAATGGGATAGAGGTACCACTCTTTGAAACAATGCTTGTTCAGGATCAACAGGTTCAGGGTGAAGGATCAACAATCCCAGTTGAGTCCCATCACACATCCATAAGTGCTCCATTATCGTCAAAACCACATATCACACAAACCTATAAGAGGAGAATCAGACAGGTTTCTGTGGTCCCTCAGCCCAGAACTCCTACTAACCCCAATGTAGCAGATGAGGTTGTCCTAGACAGAATGGTGAGGGCTACCACTACTGTCTCTAGCTTAGAAGCTGGTCAGGCCAGTGGTAACATTGATAAGACCCAACCCATGGCAACATCTCATGAGTCAAGTTCACATGAACATGATTCAGGTGATGGATACCCCAGCCAACAGGATACAACGAGGGACATGCCCCATGATTCACCTCTCCCAAGAGGTAACACACTTGGAAGTGATGAGGGCAGTGTGAAACTTAATGATTTGATGGTCCTTTATACACAGTTGTCAAGCAGGGTTACAAGACTGGAGAATGAGCTGAAAGAAACAAAGAAATTATATGGAGCTGCATATACCAAATTAATTCATAAGGTGAAGAAACTGGTGCAAAAGATCAAGTCTAGCAAAGCCAAGGGAAGAGAAAATATTGTGGAGTCCTCAAGTGAAGAAGACAGCTCCGATGATGATTTGGAGGATCCTTCCAAACAGGGGAGGAAAATTACAGACATTAACTAAGATCCAAACATCACCTTGTTTGAAGAAGATGCTGATATTCAGGGGAGGATTGGTGATACTAATATGGGTTACAAGGATGTTGATACTGCTCCTAAAACTGTTGAAGAAGGTACTGCTGGTGTATCTGTTAGTACTGCTGATACATCAGTTAGTACTGCTAGTGCTAAAGACAAGGGAAAGAGCATCATGACAGAGCCTAAGCAACCCAAAAAGGTGAAGAAAAGTGTTCAAGCTCATATTAGTTTTGATCAAGAAGTTGCTCAGAGGGTTTATGAAGAAGAGCAAGCAAAGTTGGCAGAAGAAGAAAGGATTGCAAAGTTTATGGTAGAACAAAAACTTGCAAGTGAAGAAGAAGAAAGACTGGCACAAGAAAAGGCAGTTGAGATTCTAGCTAAAAGCATTTACGAACAAGACAGGGCAACTATTAGTGAACAAGAAAGAGAGAATGCCCTTCAAGATCTACTGGAAGTAATTAGAAAGAGTCAAACTGAAAAGAAGGCTGCTGCAAGAAGAAATAGACCTCCAACTCAAGTAGAAAAGATGAGGTTTATGACTAATTATTTGAAGAATCAAGATGCTTGGACTGCTAGTCAGCTTAAAGGAAAGACATATGAAAAAACTGAAGGTCTGTATTTCAAAGCTTACAAGAAAGTACAACACTTTGTTCCTATTGGAACAGAAGAAGAAAGCAGAACTAGTAAGAGAACAGCGATATCTTTCGAATCAGAATCTTCAAAGAAGCAAAAGGTTAGCGGAGATCTACCCTCAGCTGAAGAACATGAAGAAGAAGAAGGATTGACTAAAGAACAACCTCAACAAATGATGATTGTTGTTCCTGAAGAAGATATGAATGTTGAAGCATTACAAGTCAAATATCCTATTATTGATTGGGAAGTTCAAAAAGATGGGAGAATAAAGAGTTGGAAGATCATCAGAGTTGGCAATCATACTGAGGTATATCAGTTCATGGATGATATGCTAAAGGCTTTTGACAGGGATGACTTGGTGAAGCTATGGGAATTGGTCAAAGACAGGTTTAGATCAGCTGCACCAACAGACAACAAAGAGAGAATTCTATGGGTGGACATGAAGAGGATGTTTGAACCAGTTGCAGAAGATAGTATATGGAAATTTCCAACTGGTAATCAAGGTTTCAAATGGACCTTGTACAGCTCTTGTGCAGTTCATCATGTATCTACAAGGGCTAGAACAGACATGTATATGTTAGTAGAGAAAGACTACCCATTGTCTAGGGGTACTCTCACTTTGATGTTGTCTGAAAAACTAACTGTGGAAGAAGAGTCTGAGATGGCAAAAGAATTACTAAGGAAGATCTTCATGCAGACTGACAAAAATATGAAGGTTGGAAGAAGATAAAGTGTTTGGAAGAATCCTCTCAAGCTTAAAGGTATAATTCATAAAAAACTTGCTGATTTGGAGATAAATCACAAGTTTAGGGGAGGATTGTTGGGAATTATTAGTACTGCCAAGATCACAGTTAGAACTGCAAAAGATTATAACTACCAGTACTAAATGAGTTAGTAATGCTAGAGTAAAAGTTAGTACTGCCAGACTAACTTTGTACTGCTGAAGACTGTTGATAAAGATTGGTACTGCCAGAGATGAAGACATGTAATGTGATATCTATAGAAGATATTTAGTGTATATCTTATATGTTTAAAATGATATGAATATTGTATATTTGTAGTTATCTTGTAAAGCACTCCTTATGCCTATAAAAGGAGCCCCTAGGTTAAGGTGTTAGATACACCTCTAGAATACGTTTTTGTTAAGCTTCAAGGTTGTAAACCCTAGTGCTATTCAGAGTACTCGTATTATTATTCTAATAATATTGAAGCGTTTTGGTTATATTGTTCTTAACACAGTTTACTGTTTCATTTTTTACCGTTATATTGATATTCTTCTAAGTGTTGAAGAATAGTTTCCGCATATTCTTTGACATTCACAAAGTTTCAAACTTAGTTGTTTTGGATTTATCCAAGGTAACTAAACCTTACAAGCTCAAGTAATCGGTCTGTGTTTGGTATCAACTGAGCTCGACTCAAATATAACCATCGAATTGACGAAGCTTAATTGTCAGTAATCGAAAAGACTTGTCCTGGACGGGTAATAATTTCAAGCTAGTCTAACTAGTGATGTAAGTGTGTCTCGAATAGGACTTGTCTAAGTAAAGTGTACCGTCTCGAGAGACTTTCTTTGAACTTGACCAGGACGGGTAATAATTTCAAGCTAGTCTAACTAGTTATGTAAGCGTGTCTCAGATCGGTCATGTTCACTGAAAATCTATCAATTCAAAAGTGAGAACTATACCTAACATGCACAAATTTATCTTAAAAACATATAAGCACATTTGAAGGGGGAGTATTTCTAAAAAAACAAACCCTCAAAGTTTTAACCAAAATGTGTTTTATAATCATAAACAATTTGAGAGATTTTCACAAAAGGTTTTCAGGATATAAACAAACCTAGGGTAATCATGGAGTAATAAGGTGATTATGGTTAGGTTTATGTCCAATGATCCACCGGAGCCGGAGGGATCTACCCAAGGACAATTCCAATAGATTAGAATTAGAAGTCCTTAGGTATGATTGAAAAAAGGAGTAAAGTGATGAAAGGAGAAAGAAGGGGTTGAAGAATTAAAAAGAAAAGTTTGTGAAAATGGTGAAAAGAAATAGCCCTCCAATAAACTTAGGGCAGAAACCGGGTCAATACATCTGCTATCGGTTATCACGAAGATGATACCGGTATTGAAGACAAGACGTCATGGACCCAGTGACACGCTGCACAACCCCTCCTAGCCACTCAAGTATCTCTTATAAGATATTTGTTTCATTTCTCACGGAGAACCTTGCAAAATCTATCGGCCTCCCACTTCGAGATGTGCTGATATTGAAAAGGTGGCACTCTGCTCCATGCCTCTGACTACCAAAAACAAAAAGCACGTAATCGATTCTAGAACCATGAGATTCATTAAAAGATCTCTTAGGATACACTTCCATAACATACACTTTTGTTCGCCAAAAAGGACACAAGTTGTATAAGAGTCTTTAATTATAAGATCTACGGATCTTGCCTTATCTATCATTATGGTTACTTGTTTCAAATGGTCTACAGTCGTGGAGTGATACTTCGGTATACTTCAGCGGCTTACCTGAATTGTGGGTATACTTCGGTATATCTGTTGTAAGCCTTCTTGAGGGTATCCAATTCAGGAACAACCTTTGTAAGGATTAGAGAGCGTTTTCACACTATGTTGTTAATTCTCTCAAAGTCTGAACTTGTAAGTGCTGGAAATTCCGCCAAGGAGATTCCTTTTACGAATCGAGTCCTTAAGACGTGGGTCTTTACTTAGATTTTATCCATAGTATTGATAACAGTCCCTAACGGGATTAGGAAAGCTGATGTGCCCGACCAAGGTGAATGGAATCAAGACATTCATCAGTAAAACAATCGTAGCGGTCTATTCTCTAAGAAAAGTCCACGATGATCGATTGGTGATTTCAACTAACATTTTTTTATGCAGATACTGATGAAAGTCCCCTTGGAGGAAATGCCGTTTACCACCATCATTTCATTAATCAACATCTTCAACTCCACATACTTATACTTATGAAGTTCATCCTCAACAAGCTCAAGTCAAGAATGTTCAAGACAAAAAGATCAAGTTTAAGACAATGAGTTACATCAAAGTCAAGAGCTAATCAAGAAAGTCAAGAACAATTCCATGTATCAAGTGAGAAAGACATAAGTATGAAGTTCAAAGTAGTTTCAAGAAGTATGAGTATGATGGAGAAGACGACACAACAAATCATAAGAAGATGTTGATCAAAGGCAAGAACGATTAAATGTCATTAATCAAAGATCACAAAGCATGAAGGAACAAAGAATCAAGACTAATCTACGAAGACACACAAACTTCAAGACCAAGAAGACAAAAGACCTAATCACGTGGAGCATCATTTAAATAACCACCCCTTAGGGGGAGATTGTTAGCATTAAAGTAGAAGTGATGGTAATTCACTAAATAGGAACTTTGTAATGTGTCGTAGACGTTATAATTGTTTAAGTTAAATGGGCTCATGGACTTTGGAATATGCTAGTTTAAGTTTGTAATGTGTAAGCCTTAATATAAATGTAATCCAAGTCCACCTAATGCAAGCCCATGAGAAAGCCCATGTAGCTTATGTAAGGAACTATAAAAGGCACCTTACTCTTCATTTGTAAGGTGTGCTTGAGTGTGTTTATTATACGAAATTCTCTCTTCTTTATCTCTCTACTTTCTCTCTCTAGTTCGACACATACATCTCTTGCCACCAATCCATACATGCTTAATATATTGTGTGATAAAGTTAATAGATCTAAGGTTCTACACATGGTCAAAACGATCAATGGGGAAGTACAGTTACATGCCATAGTAGATGGCAATGATATAATCTTCACTGAATCATCTGTTAGAATAGATCTTCAACTAGTAGATGAGGAAGGTATGGATTGTTTTCCTAATTCTACTATTTTTGAACAACTTACATTGATGGGGTATGAGAACATTTCAGAAAAAACTAACTTTTTATACAGCATTTTTCTCGCCACAATGGAAATTCCTAATTCATACTATATTACAGTGTCTAAGTCCAAAGACTATTGCCTGGAATGAGTTTAGTAGTACTATGGCATCTGCCATTATCTTCTTAGCTACAAACCAGAAGTTTAATTTCTCAGAATTGATTTTTGATAGTATGGTTAGAAACTTGGATAATTTGTCTGGAAAATTTTTAATGTATCCAAGGTTTTTACAAGTATTTGTGGACAAATATTTTGCTGAGAAACCAACTTATAATAGAATATATATTGCAACCTCTCATACCAAAAAGATTTTTTCAAATATGAAGAGGGTAGGCAAAGGTTTTTCTGGTAGAGTAACACCTTTGTTTCCAACAATGGTGGTACAAAACCAGCCACAAATGGATGAAGATTCAGCCATTCTCACTGATCCCCAACACACACCTACCATTTTACAACCATCCACATCTCAACATAAAAAGAATCAAAAACCTAGGAAGCCTAAAAGAAAAGACACTGAGAAACCTCAGTCTAGTGATCCTATAGACATTGTTGAAGATGAGGCTATCCATAAGGAGTGGGGTGACAGATTGGTGAGGGCTGCCACTACTGCTTCTAGCTTAGAAGCAGAGCAGGACAGTGGTAACATAACTAAGACCCAATCCAAGGAAACACCTAATGAACCTGGTTCCCCAGGGGCTTGTTCAGGTGGTGGTCCCAGGTGCCAAGAAGCCATGGGGGATACAATTGCTCAAACTAGGTTTGAGAATGTATCTAAACAATCCAATGATTCACCGCTCGGAAGAGGTAACACACTTCGAAGTGATGAGGATAGCATGAAACTAAATGAATTGATGGAATTATGTACCAATTTACAGAAGGAGGTCCTTGACTCAAAGAAGACCACATCCTCTCAGAAAAATGAAATCACTAGTCTGAAAAGGAGGGTCAAGAAGCTTGAAAAGGAAAAGAGGTCAAGATCTCATAAGCTGAAAAGGTTATATAAGGTTGGTTTAACTGCTAGAGTATAATCCTCAAATGATGAAACAAGTTTGGGTGAGGATGCATCCAAACAGGGGAGGATTGATACCATGGATTAGGAGATGTTGGATGCAGGAACAGAAGTTGTTGATGAAGGTATAAATGAAGAAGTAAATGATGCTGAAAATGTTGTTGAAGAAGTAGTTGAGGTCATAGAAACTGCTAAGCTAATGGTAGATGCTGCTCAAGTTAATACTGCTAGTGATAAAGTTAGTACTGTTGGTGATAATGTTAGTACTGTTGATGATATTAATATGGCTCAAGCACTTGAAGCTTTAAAAAGCACAAGACCTAAGGAGAAAGAGATTGTTTTCAAAGAGCTGGGTAAATCTACAACAACAATATCTTCACAACAATCACAGGATAAAGGTAAAGGGATATTGATAGAACCTGTGAGGAAGAAAGATCAAATCAGGTTTGATGAAGAAGCTGCTAGACAATTACAAGCTGAATTTGATGAAGAAGAGAAAAGACTTGCAAGAGAGAAAGATGAAAAGGAAGAAGAAGCCAATATTGCCTTGATTAACACATGGGATGATATACAAGCAAAGATTGATGCTGATCATCAATTGGCTGAAAAACTGCAAGCAGAAGAACAAGAAGAGTTGTCTGATGCTGAAAAGGCTAAATTATTTGTACAACTCTAAGAGAAAAGGAGAAAGCACTTTGCAGCTAAGAGAGCAGAAGAGAAGAGAAACAAACCACCAACAATAGCTTAACAGAGAAAGATAATGTGTACTTACCTTAAGAACATGGAAGGGTACAAGCTCAATGCTTTGAAAAACAAGAGTTTTGAATCTACCCAAGTGATGTTTGACAGAGCATTCAAAAGGGTAAACACATTTGTTGATCAAGAGACAGAGCTGCTGGAAGGTAATGAAAAGTGAGCAGGAAAAGAGCTGGAATAAGAGGTGACAAAGAAGCAAAAGATGGATGATATTTGTTTCATTTCTCACGGAGAACCTTGCAAAATCTATCGGCCTCCCACTTCGAGATGTGCTGATATTGAAAAGGTGGCACTCTGCTCCATGCCTCTGACTACCAAAAACAAAAAGCACGTAATCGATTCTAGAACCATGAGATTCATTAAAAGATCTCTTAGGATACACTTCCATAACATACACTTTTGTTCGCCAAAAAGGACACAAGTTGTATAAGAGTCTTTAATTATAAGATCTACGGATCTTGCCTTATCTATCATTATGGTTACTTGTTTCAAATGGTCTACAGTCGTGGAGTGATACTTCGGTATACTTCAGCGGCTTACCTGAATTGTGGGTATACTTCGGTATATCTGTTGTAAGCCTTCTTGAGGGTATCCAATTCAGGAACAACCTTTGTAAGGATTAGAGAGCGTTTTCACACTATGTTGTTAATTCTCTCGAAGTCTGAACTTGTAAGTGCTGGAAATTCCGCCAAGGAGATTCCTTTTACGAATCGAGTCCTTAAGACGTGGGTCTTTACTTAGATTTTATCCATAGTATTGATAACAGTCCCTAACGGGATTAGGAAAGCTGATGTGCCCGACCAAGGTGAATGGAATCAAGACATTCATCAGTAAAACAATCGTAGCGGTCTATTCTCTAAGAAAAGTCCACGATGATCGATTGGTGATTTCAACTAACATTTTTTTATGCAGATACTGATGAAAGTCCCCTTGGAGGAAATGCCGTTTACCACCATCATTTCATTAATCAACATCTTCAACTCCACATACTTATACTTATGAAGTTCATCCTCAACAAGCTCAAGTCAAGAATGTTCAAGACAAAAAGATCAAGTTTAAGACAATGAGTTACATCAAAGTCAAGAGCTAATCAAGAAAGTCAAGAACAATTCCATGTATCAAGTGAGAAAGACATAAGTATGAAGTTCAAAGTAGTTTCAAGAAGTATGAGTATGATGGAGAAGACGACACAACAAATCATAAGAAGATGTTGATCAAAGGCAAGAACGATTAAATGTCATTAATCAAAGATCACAAAGCATGAAGGAACAAAGAATCAAGACTAATCTACGAAGACACACAAACTTCAAGACCAAGAAGACAAAAGACCTAATCACGTGGAGCATCATTTAAATAACCACCCCTTAGGGGGAGATTGTTAGCATTAAAGTAGAAGTGATGGTAATTCACTAAATAGGAACTTTGTAATGTGTCGTAGACGTTATAATTGTTTAAGTTAAATGGGCTCATGGACTTTGGAATATGCTAGTTTAAGTTTGTAATGTGTAAGCCTTAATATAAATGTAATCCAAGTCCACCTAATGCAAGCCCATGAGAAAGCCCATGTAGCTTATGTAAGGAACTATAAAAGGCACCTTACTCTTCATTTGTAAGGTGTGCTTGAGTGTGTTTATTATACGAAATTCCTCTCTTCTTATCTCTCTACTTTCTCTCTCTAGTTCGACACATACATCTCTTGCCACCAATCCATACATGCTTAATATATTGTGTGATAAAGTTAATAGATCTAAGGTTCTACACATGGTCAAAACGATCAATGGGGAAGTACAGTTACATGCCATAGTAGATGGCAATGATATAATCTTCACTGAATCATCTGTTAGAATATATCTTCAACTAGTAGATGAGGAAGGTATGGATTGTTTTCCTAATTCTACTATTTTTGAACAACTTACATTGATGGGGTATGAGAACATTTCAGAAAAAACTAACTTTTTATACAGCATTTTTTCTCGCCACAATGGAAATTCCTAATTCATACTATATTACAGTGTCTAAGTCCAAAGACTATTGCCTGGAATGAGTTTAGTAGTACTATGGCATCTGCCATTATCTTCTTAGCTACAAACCAGAAGTTTAATTTCTCAGAATTGATTTTTGATAGTATGGTTAGAAACTTGGATAATTTGTCTGGAAAATTTTTAATGTATCCAAGGTTTTTACAAGTATTTGTGGACAAATATTTTGCTGAGAAACCAACTTATAATAGAATATATATTGCAACCTCTCATACCAAAAAGATTTTTTCAAATATGAAGAGGGTAGGCAAAGGTTTTTCTGGTAGAGTAACACCTTTGTTTCCAACAATGGTGGTACAAAACCAGCCACAAATGGATGAAGATTCAGCCATTCTCACTGATCCCCAACACACACCTACCATTTTACAACCATCCACATCTCAACATAAAAAGAATCAAAAACCTAGGAAGCCTAAAAGAAAAGACACTGAGAAACCTCAGTCTAGTGATCCTATAGAGATTGTTGAAGATGAGGCTATCCATAAGGAGTGGGGTGACAGATTGGTGAGGGCTGCCACTACTGCTTCTAGCTTAGAAGCAGAGCAGGACAGTGGTAACATAACTAAGACCCAATCCAAGGAAACACCTAATGAACCTGGTTCCCCAGGGGCTTGTTCAGGTGGTGGTCCCAGGTGCCAAGAAGCCATGGGGGATACAATTGCTCAAACTAGGTTTGAGAATGTATCTAAACAATCCAATGATTCACCGCTCGGAAGAGGTAACACACTTCGAAGTGATGAGGATAGCATGAAACTAAATGAGTTGATGGAATTATGTACCAATTTACAGAAGGAGGTCCTTGACTCAAAGAAGACCACATCCTCTCAGAAAAATGAAATCACTAGTCTGAAAAGGAGGGTCAAGAAGCTTGAAAAGGAAAAGAGGTCAAGATCTCATAAGCTGAAAAGGTTATATAAGGTTGGTTTAACTGCTAGAGTATAATCCTCAAATGATGAAACAAGTTTGGGTGAGGATGCATCCAAACAGGGGAGGATTGATACCATGGATTAGGAGATGTTGGATGCAGGAACAGAAGTTGTTGATGAAGGTATAAATGAAGAAGTAAATGATGCTGAAAATGTTGTTGAAGAAGTAGTTGAGGTCATAGAAACTGCTAAGCTAATGGTAGATGCTGCTCAAGTTAATACTGCTAGTGATAAAGTTAGTACTGTTGGTGATAATGTTAGTACTGTTGATGATATTACTATGGCTCAAGCACTTGAAGCTTTAAAAAGCACAAGACCTAAGGAGAAAGAGATTGTTTTCAAAGAGCTGGGTAAATCTACAACAACAATATCTTCACAACAATCACAGGATAAAGGTAAAGGGATATTGATAGAACCTGTGAGGAAGAAAGATCAAATCAGGTTTGATGAAGAAGCTGCTAGACAATTACAAGCTGAATTTGATGAAGAAGAGAAAAGACTTGCAAGAGAGAAAGATGAAAAGGAAGAAGAAGCCAATATTGCCTTGATTAACACATGGGATGATATACAAGCAAAGATTGATGCTGATCATCAATTGGCTGAAAAACTGCAAGCAGAAGAACAAGAAGAGTTGTCTGATGCTGAAAAGGCTAAATTATTTGTACAACTCTAAGAGAAAAGGAGAAAGCACTTTGCAGCTAAGAGAGCAGAAGAGAAGAGAAACAAACCACCAACAATAGCTTAACAGAGAAAGATAATGTGTACTTACCTTAAGAACATGGAAGGGTACAAGCTCAATGCTTTGAAAAACAAGTGTTTTGAATCTACCCAAGTGATGTTTGACAGAGCATTCAAAAGGGTAAACACATTTGTTGATCAAGAGACAGAGCTGCTGGAAGGTAGTGAAAAGTGAGCAGGAACAGAGCTGGAATAAGAGGTGACAAAGAAGCAAAAGATGGATGATAGTCAAGAAACAGCAGAGCAAAAGGTGAAAGATGACAACGAAACAGCAGAGCTTAAACAGTTCATGGAAATCATTCCTGATGATGAAGAAGTACCAACTGATGATGTATCTTTGGCTACTAAGCCTCCAGGGATTATTGACTGGCAGATATACAAAGAAGGAAAGAAAATTGTTAGTGCAAATATTACGATATTTAAACTAAACTATTTCTTCGGTTTTAATAATGACAAACATGTAACTTGTAATACATAACGTAAAATGTGCAAGTTACTTTTAAACACAAATCATCAATGCATACTTACATCAACACCTCCCGGCGTCTCAAGTATGCTTCAACGAAGTCGTAGATTTCCATCCCGATGTAAATCACTCAAGGTATGGACAAACAAATCTACTACTTGACAAATGATCAAAGGATTATATTTTTCTCTAAATTTCACATTTTTAATGTGACAAAACATTTCTTTCAAAAATATATTTTACAAATTGTTTTTGAATTAAAAAGAAATGTTTTATTTTGAAAAATAAGTTTAAAAATCCCAACAGTCAATTTTCCCCCCAAAACAGCTCCAACATTCCAAAATAAACTTCCCCACTAAAGACAAACGAAGGAGCGTCCACGGTACCACTAAAGTACCGACGGCTCCACTAAATTTAGTGGAGCCGTCTGATAATTAGTGGAGCCGTGGGTCTGTAACGGCTAGTTTTTCCCTTGCCTATAAATAGTGGACCATTTCACACTTCCAACTTGATTTTTCCAGTCATTTTTCTCTGGTCTAATCCCTCCTCACTTAGATGACTTTATTTGATCATTTGGAGAGTCTTAGTTTGTTTAAGAGTGATCTAATCATCCATTCAAGTGATCCTCTTCATTCCTCTTGATTAGCAAGAGAAGAACACAAAGTATCCGAGTAGATACAAAGTGTTGTCATCCCTCTTGATTAGCAAGAGAAGAACACAAAGTATCCAAGTAGATACAAAGTGTTGTCATCCCTCTTGATTAGCAAGAGAAGAACACAAAGTATCCAAGGAGATACAAAGTGTTATCATTCCTCTTCATTTGCAAGAGAAGAACTCAAGGTATCCAAGAAGATACAAGAGTTGTAGTTGTTAGGTCTTGTAACATTTGTTACACTCTTGATTGTATCATAGCATACATCAAGATCATTTTTCTTTTGAGAGTTTGTGAGGGAAGATCATTGTGATCTTGTTGAGATCTTGGGGATCTCTTGAAGCCATTGGGCTTGTGTGATTGATCAAGTGGATCAAGGGTAGATCGCGTAGATCGAGTCAAGTGGGAGTAGATCATTGTGATCTTGTCGAGATCTTGGAGATCTCTTGAAGCCCTTTGGCTTGTGTGATTGATCATGTGGATCAAGGGTAGATCGGGTAGATCGTGGTAGATTGGTGCTAGCTAAGATTAGCACTCTACATCTAGCTTAGTATCGGAAATAGGATAAGCCACGTGTAGATTGGTGCTAGATAAGATTAGCACTCGACATCTAGCTTAGTGTCGAAAAACAAGTTAAGCAACGTGTACGGTTTTCTCCGCCTGAAGGGAGTTTGTTGACTAGTGAATTAACTCTCGAGTTGGGTACTCGGGGAGTGGAGTAGGGTGAAGAAGAGCTTCGTGACCGAACCACTATAAATCATCGTGTCCGGTTTGCGCCTTCTTACTTATCTCTTTACTTTCATTTTATTCCTTATCGCTTTATGTTTATATTTGCATTACGTTTATACTTGTGTGGCTAGTTGCTTATGCTATGTTAATTATGTATGTGTCATGGTTGATTGTGCTTGTGTTGTAGTCTAATTTATTCATCCCTAGATGATATATGATCATTGTTGACACTTTTCATATTACGTCACATTTGATCGGATGTTTGATACAAAAAGTTTTTAAGTTTTAATGGAAATGTATTCACCCCCCCCCCCCTACGGTTTCCACAATTGGTACCAGAGCCACGTCGCTCAAATTTTTAAAACAAATGGTTTTCAAAATTGAGTACGATCCATGTATTAAATTACCCATGAAGGTGATAAAAATATGAAAAGTATTTAGTTGCTTAATACTTACAAGTTTTGTTGTTAATTATACGTTATCATACTAGCTTGAAGGTTTTCATAAATTAATAAACGTTGGTTCTGTTCAAAACTGAAATAACAGGTACAACACCGTTAAATATAACGGACGGCTCCATTAAATATGGACGGTACTGCTAAATTAACGGTACCTTCGTCTGTTTTCGAATTCGGTAATTTTCAAAAATTCGTACAAAATCAACCGTAAGTCCGTAAGAGTTGTGCCACCTATCGTTTTAAATTTAATTGAGTCTACTTTCACTTAAAAATACTTCGAAAAGTGATTGTTAAGTAAAATTTACAAGTGTAACACCCTAAAATCTAAAACGTGTAAAAAGACCAAAATGCCCCTACAACTTTGAAAATTAATTAAGTTTATATAAGTGCCAAATTAAATCACAAAACCTATGTAACTAAACCATATATGATGTGAAATAAATTTTAGGCAACCATTTAACATTGTACACGTCCAAGAATTTGTCATGACACTTTGAGAAATATGCATGAACCAAAAACCATTTAAGTTAATTTAATTATATTTAAAATACATTTAAAATCAAGATAATTAGGAAATAACAAATCAAATCATATCAATTGACTTACCATCATTGTGTACCGAAATTTCTGCCATTTTCCCCCCCTATACTCGACCAAAATCATCCCATATAATTTCTTCCCATTTATTGCCCATTTAACCTAGCCGAAAATACTAAAACCCTAACAAGAAATTACCTCACATCTCATCCGAATTTTTGGACCCTAAAGATCATTTTTCCTATGTTGTTTGTCACCCATAGAAGCCAAGAAAAATCAGTTTGAGGTCGTGTGTTGCCCGGTTCGATCGTGGGAAAATTCTTCCTTGTCGAATGTCATTTTGAGGTATAATTCGTTTTGATCTATTCGACCTTCATAAAATTCTTTTGTTATTTTTCCCATGTTCCTCACATCATACATGATCTGCGAAAAATAGATTTGGGGTCGTGCCTTGCTCGATTCGCTTGTGGAGAATTTATTTTCCATTCGTGAGGTATATTTCCAAATAAGTCATTCGAGCCCTATAAAATTCGTTTAGCATTTTTCTCATACTCCTTATAATGTATATACTCTGTGAAAAATGGCTACAAGGTTGTGGGATCGTTCGTGTGCTCTTGGGGATTTTGTGGAGTCGCGTGTGCATTCGGGGAACAATAATTCGTTACGATCATTCTACACGTCCTATCCTTGGTTCGGTATTTTTCTTGTGTTCCTTACATCATATGAACCTCAAATAAAATGCTATAGTCGAATCATGCAAGATCTATAATTTATATGTGAATTTAATCTTAAAAACGTGATAAAACTCTATATAATTCTATACGATTTTTCTGGGGATGAAACCTATTTTTCGTGAACTCTTTATGATCCATATGATCTCAAAAAAATAACCATTTGAATTGTGGAAGCCTATATAATATTTGGTATAATTATTTTGTAACCGGGTTTTAAGAAAATAAAGAAAGAAATAAAAATAAAGAGAAAGGAATTAGAGTTAGGGTTTCTTTGGCTTAGATCTGAACATTAAATGCATGTTAAGGTTGTTGCAATGATGGAATAATGATGTGTGAATTTAGGGCTTAAGTTGTGTTAATAAAATGTTATACGATTGACTTTTAAAATTGTTAAGGGTGTGTTTTGTAAATTATGAAACTTGTGGGTTATTTTTAGAATATTATTTGGACCTGGTAAAATTCGTATAAAATGTAAAATGAAGGGCTCATGTGTAAATTTTTTATTTAAAAGGGTTTAAATGGTTAATTAAGTATATTGTAATTCGATTTTGTAAATTAAATAAGTAGAGGGACTAAAAATGTAATTTCTGGAAAGTTAAGGTGTATTCGTATATTAAATCATGTTGAGGGTGCATTGTGTAAACTTGAGGATTTAATGACTTAATATGTAATTACTAATAATTAAAGGTTGAAATTTTAAATTAAAGGGCTTAATATGTAACTTTGATAACTTGAGGGACTTGAGGTGTAAATGATGAATATTTAAGGGTACATTCGTATAACATGTGAAAATAAGTACTCATTGCGTAAATTTGATTAATTAAGGGTTTAATGTGTACTTATGGATATAAAAAGGTTTAAAGTGTAACTTAATAAAATAAAGGGTGAAATTTGTAAATTATGAAACCGTGAGGACCAAATGTGTAAATCTGATCAAGTATACCCTATTTCCATTTAATAATGATTTAATTAAATTATATGACACAATTTTTCTAAAAATGGGAACCTGCTAAAAATAGAATGAGGACACCCCTGGGAGCTGATCACTCCATTTGAAGAATGAGGACACCCCTCATATTATTTGGATTGAAGAATGAGGACACCCCTCATATTATCTGTTTATTGAGAGGCATCCCCTCTACATGATTATGATATGATATGTTATGATATGGGTTCGTGGTGGATTACTGTCCTAAACCTTACTCTTTATTACCTTTTCCTATATCTCATTCATTATGATATGTCTGTTCATCTCCATTAAATTTTGTTTCCGTTTATTATATATCTGTTCACTGGGCTTTTTAAGCTCAGCCGCATTTCTTTTCCTGCGGCAGGTTTTAGTAGAAAGCCAGGAGCTTGGGTTTGCTTTGGGATGAGAGATTAGGTTATGAAGACGATACCTTAGTTTTAGTATTCATTTATGTATGACTACGTAGATTTGATATATTTTCCCTTTGTAACATTGTAAACCATTTGTATTATGTAAGTCGTATGTTATGCTTGCCTTTGATATGTCACCATTTGCGTGACACTTCTACCCTTGCTGGGTTGGGGTGTTACAACAAGAGTCTTCAATTCGTAACAGAGAGTCTTTTCCATTCATGCCGATTGCATAAATTTTTTGTCAAATCACAAAGTGAACATCACACGTTGATGCATTCATGATTTCAAGGTGTTGAACTTGATCAAATTTTTAAATGGGGAGGAAAATAATTCATTTTCAAATAAAATCAAGGTAAGTGTACATTGTTATACTTAATACACAAAATGACGATAAGTATCTTTGTGTGTTTTGCTAAATGACTATTTGTTTTCTTTGTGTCTTAGTATTGTTAGTTAATACTTTTGTATGCTTATTGTTATCTTTAGTTGAGCTAATTTTATCTATAAGCATAAGTGTATTTCATGCCTTGTTGCTATGTGTCGAATATTAGTTTTCGGCTTATGCGTCAATAGGACTTAGACTAGACTTCTTGCACTAAGTAGCGTAATTGATTTTGCATTGCATATATGCATAGAACATTTTTCTTGCATTTGTTGCAAGTTTTTAAAATGGTTTAGTAAACTTCTTAGGAATAGAAACTAAGTTGGTAGATCATGTGTGTCGAAAGATATTATCTTACACAATTATTTTTCCAAAGGTTTAAGTGTAAAAAGTATATCACCCCAAAATACTTAACACTTTCATAAAATCCGTAACATGATCTTTAAAACATTACATCATTTTGTCTTGTTTGACCATTGGTTGTCTAAACAAGATAAAAAGGAGTGATTGTGAGGGTCAAGAAAGATTTCGAGTACATATCAATTCATTATTCAAATTATGATTGATATCATTATCGAATCTAATTGACAAGTTTTCGAGTGTGGACATGAAATTGGAGTCATTATTTGTATAGCTTCAAGATAACATCAAAATATGATGAAAAGTATTATCTTGAATCTACATACTCAATCACACTCGATTGTTATGAAAATAATGACGTCTTCTAAAGACGAAAATAATATGCATCGGATCATAACTCACACTTGTGTTGAAGATGTCATATTGAATCTTCTTGTCCAATAGTTGTGTTCCAAACTTTAAACTAATATGTTTAAAAGATGCATAAAATACACAACTAAGTAGGATTGACAACTTGGATGTTTCATCCGAAATATACAAGTAATTTACATTGCAATGCAATTAGTGAATGTGTCACTTCCGAAAAACCAAACACGAGAAAAAAAACAACATATGTAAACTTTGCTCATGAATGCCTCAACACTCTAAGTCACATGTCTAGTAAAAGTGTCACACATAATATGTTATTAACTATTATGTAAGTCATCAATCTTTGAGAATATCACATGTATTTCTCTAATCAAAAGATTGAAAAATGATAACTTATATCCTATGCATCTTATTCCCTTTGTAACATGAATGGTTATGTTACATGAGAATACATTGCATCCTGTTAACAAATATAGGATATTAGAGTTGAATAATAACCTAATACGACATGTGTCATTGCATAAACAAGTAAAATTGGTCATACACTAAAATACTTGTTTCACTAAGCATTCGTAAGAGTGATAAGTTTCCTCTTAGAAAAGCATACTTGTTGAAATAAATAGTATGAATCATTTTAAATAAAATACTCACAAGATCTATTGAGGTAAGTAACCTTTACTAGATTCTTTCTCAAGATATGCAAAGGAGCATTCTTGAAACACACACGATGTAGTAGGTTCTACATTGTATCACATTAGAGTGTCTCTTGGTTCTAGGAAACCAAATCATGTTAAAATAACATGTAACAACTCAACAAACAAAGATGATGTCCAAGAGATCATAAAATACACCATCTCCATCAAATAACCTCTAAATCTTAAACACGAAATTAAAACATTTCGCTTGCCTTTGTTAGGAGTTGTGTAAGACATGTCATTCCCTTAACCTACTTTCAAAGTATGGTTAGTTAAGTCATATTAGGCCATGTATTAGCGAAATAAGCTAATATCATCTTTGCTACACTTCAATAGGCAAATATAGGAATTTGAATTTTTCTAACATGAGAATGACTACTGGAGAACCTATCGCACTAGAAATTCAATTTGACCTAACGGTTGAATTGCTTCCAGGAGAGAAGTTGGGTTTGTGGTATAACCCGTAAAAATGTTCGTGTTTAGCCTTAATTGAGCACCACTAGTGATAGTCTCATACTCATTCTCTAACTTGAAAAATTTTCATTCCTACATTTGACTAGAGACAGTTTACATAGGTGAACTTTATCTCCCGTTAGGATTTCATTTTGAACAAGCTGTAATTAGGATCTTCCTTAGCAAACCTAGATCGCTTGCATCCCACATACATGTTTCAAAATGATAACATGTTCTCGTAAGATATGATTAAATGACTTCATGATCTTAAATGCTAAATTGTTATCATGTTTTGCACGATGTTTGAATTTATTCTTTATGTGCTTTTTACATTATTTTCTTGTAAAGTTTGCACCCACACTATGTCCTTTTGACAAATCAGGAATTAGGTATGCCCATCACTATTGTTGATGCAAATAATGTTCTAAAAACGTTATTTATGTCTTTCGATTACTTCACGTTTTGAGGATGACAACATGTGAAATCACGTTACGTTAAAATTAACGTAAACAAGTTTTTAATCGGAAGATCCCGTTTCTACGCAAACCACTCTAGAACAAATTTACAAACTTGACAAATGATCAAAGAAGTAAATTTTGGTTTTAAGACTTCACATTTTAATGTGACAAAACATTTTTTCAAAAATATACATGACAAATTATTTTTGAATATTTAAGAAATGTTTTAATGGAAAAATAAGTTTAAATTACATAACAGCTATTTTTCCCCCAAAATCAGCTCAATACTTCCCCAAATAAGTTTTCACCAAAAAAGAAAAAAATTTGAGCTTCTTTGTCTGGGACGGCTCCACGGTTCCACTAAATTTAGTGGAGCTGTGGGTGATTTAGTGGAGCCATCCCTCTGTAACGGCCAGATTTTTTCTGCCTATAAATACCAGCCCTATTCACAGTTTTTGGGCTTCCTTTTTCACACAGAACTTTCTGAGTTCAAAACCCTCTTCACACTTTCTTTCTTTGATCATTTAGATTAGTTTTTCTTTTATTCAAGAGTGATCCTATCATCCCATCAAGTGATCCTCTTCATTCCTCTTCAATAGCAAGAGAAGAACAAAAAGTATCCAAGAAGATACAAAGTGTTATCATTCCTCTTCAAGTGCAAGAGAAGAGCTCAACGTATCCAAGAAGATACAAGAGTTATAGTTGTTAGGTTTATTGTAACATTTGTTACATCCTTGATTGTATCATAGCATACATCAAGATTATTTTTCTTTTGTGAGAGTGTGAGTGAAGATCATTGTGATCTTAAGAGATAGTGAAGATCTCTTGAAGCCATTGGGATTGTGTGATTCATCAAAGGATCTAGAGTAGATAGAATAGGTTGAGTGAAGTGAGAGTTGATCATTGTGATCGTGTTGAGATCTTAGTGATCTCTTGAAGCCATTGGGCTAGTGTGATTGATCAAGTGGATCGTGGTAGATTGGTGCTAGCTAAGATTAGCACTCGACATCTAGCTTAGTATCGGAAATAGGATAAGCGACGTGTACGGTTTTCTCCGCCTTAAGGGAGGTTGTTGACATAGTGCTTGAAACTCTCGAGTGTGGTACTCGGGGAGTGGAGTAGGGCGAAGAGGTGCTTCGTAGCTGAACCGATATAAATCGTTTGTCCCGGTTTGATCTTTCCAACTTTTCTCTTTACTTACTTTACTTATTATTAGTTAGTTTAGTGTGTAGTTCATACTGGTGTTGATTGATTACACATAAGATTCGAATCAAGGTTTTCAATAAGTAGACTTTTAAGAAGTTTTCAAATGAGCTTAAAACCCGGTAAAACTATTCAACCCCCCCTTCTAGTTTTCCACAATTGGTATCAGAAGCCACGTCAGTCAAGATTTTAAAGTATATTGTATTTTAAAACTTGAATCGATCAATGGATTTCGACAAATATCTAGAAGGGCAATCTATACAAAGACCACCACTTCTCGAAACCGATTATTTTACTTATTGGAAAACAAGATTCGAAACGTATGTGAAATCAAAAGACATTGATCTTTGGCATGTTATTACCGAGGGTGACTTTAAACCGATTCAAATGAATCCGAAAACTAAAAAGGATGAAATAGTTTCTTATGATAAACAAAGTGATGAACTCAAAAGAAAACTAGCCAAAAATAATGAGGCTAAAATGATGATTTACATTGCTTTGCCTAAAAAGGAATTTGAAAGAATTTTCATGTGTAATACGGCAAAAGATATTTGGAAAACTTTGTTAGTCACTCACCAAGGTAATAATCAAGTCAAAGAGAACAAGATTAATCTTCTTGTTCAACAATATGAACAACTTTCCATTTCGGAAGATGAGTTAATAGATAATGCTTTTGCTAGATTTAATACTATTATCACCAGTCTTAATGCTCTTGATGAAGGTTACTCTAGCAAGAATTATGTTAGGACATTTCTAAGGGCTCTACATCCTAAATGGAGAGCAAAGGTCACCGCCATTGAAGAGTCAAAGGACTTGGTAACATTGTTACTTGATGAACTAATAGGAAACTTGAAAGTTCACGAGATGATAATCAAGAAAGACTCCGATATAGTTAGAGGCAAAAGTGAAAGAGTTAGATCTATAGCATTAAAGGCCAAGAAGGAGTCTAGTGATGAGGAATGTTCGAGTTCCGATAGTGAAGATGAAGAATATGCATTAGCGGTTAGGGACTTTAAGAAGTTCTTTAGGAGAAGAGGTAGGTTAGTTAGGCAACCTCGTGATGAAAAGAAGACATCACAAAAGAACCGAGTTGAAAAGAACGGGACAAGTGATAGGAGATGCTTTAGATGCGGAGATCCTAATCATCTCTTAGGAGAATGTCCCAAATTACCGAAATCCAACAACCAACGAGATTTCATAGGAGGCTCTTGGAGTGATAGCGGTGAAGAAGAAGAGAAGAAGCCCAAGGACGAAACATGCCTAATGGCTCAAGATTCTCATGAGATATGTTACGACTATCCTGATTATCTTGATGATAATTCGTCAATAAATGAGAACACACTAAATGACGAATATAATAAACTATGCAAAGTTAGTTCTAAAATTTTAGGTAGAAACAAATCACTAAAATTGAAATTACATGAACTTGAAATGCAAGTGTTAGAACTAAAGAATCAAGTCAAAAGACTTGAGAAAAATAAAGAAGTAGATGTAGAATGCAAGTCATGCATAAGCCTTCGAGTAGAAAACGAAAAACTCAAAGAAAATGTATTTAGGATCAGTAGGTTTGAAAAAGAAACAGATAATGCTTCAACAAGAAAAACAGAAAAGGTAGAATCTGTCAAACCCACAAATTCTGTCAAAACATCAGACGGCACCACTAAATGTACACACGGCACCATTAAAGTTAATGGTATCGTGGTACCGTGTGCTGCTGAAGACAGAACTGAGTCTGATTTGAAAAATAAGTCAAGTTCTAAACCAAGTCACATAGTTGTAAATGGTACCAAGGTATCTGTTGCTAGTATAAAGGAAGCCAAAAGATTTTACAAGTCGTTATCAACCACCCAGACATAACTTTGTAAAACCCGATGCTAGGTCTAAGACACCTCCACCTAGAAAAACAAATTCCCCTAAACCTCGGTCAAGAACTCCTCTACCGAGACGTAACTCTAGAAGACAAAGTTATCCAAGTAACCATCCCGTAACTTGGAATGACCGTCATCTACAAAGTTACTTACCATGGGAAATTTGTCCTCCGTTCCAACATCCCAACCAAATGCAACTAATGCATGGGATGTTTAATGCTAACAAATTTGGACCCATGAGATATTGGGGACCAAATCTTTGAATGTTTGTCTTATTCAATAGATATGCTTGGGAATCGACTTGGAGCCTGACGAATGGGTCAAGGATAGTGGATGCACTAATCATATGACGGGTAATCGAAGCCTTTTCTCATCATACAAGGCATACAACGGAGGTAATGTCACTTTCGGTAGCAAACTTAAGGGCAACATTATTGTCAAAGGTACGATCACTCAAAACTCCCTCACTATTAAAAATGTAGAGCATGTAGACAACCTAGGATTTAACTTACTTAGCATTAGTCAAATGGTAGATAATAAATGTAGAGTGATATTCTTCGAAGAGGGTAGTGAGATCATTAAGGATGGTAAAACCATAGGCAAGGGAGTTAGGAGAAATGGCTTATTTGTCATGAAAATAGGAAATAAGCCTCAGGATAGGATATGCTTAATAACCATAGATGATAATTCCACTCTATGACATTGGAAGTTAGGTCACGCCAATATACGATTGATACAATCATTGGCGTCTAAGGAACTAGTTAGAAACTTACCTAAGATTAAGTTTGATAAACATTTTTGTGACGCTTGTAAAGTTGGAAAACAAGCTCATTCTAGTCACAAAGCTAAGAATATGGTCTCGACCTCTAGATTCCTAGAACTACTTCACATGGACTTATTTGGTCCATCCACCGTACGGAGCTACAGAGGAAACTACTACACCTTAGTGATAGTTGATGACTACTCTAGGTATACTTGGACTAGATTTCTTAAGAATAAGACACAAGCCTTTGAAGAATTCGAGGTCTTTAGTAAGAAAGTTCAAAATCAACTAGGATGTACAATAGTTTCCATTAGGACGGATCATGGTCGGGAATTTGATAATGAAGTGCAATTTGGAGCATATTGTGATGCTAATTGTATTACACACAATTTCTCAGCTCCACGCACTCCACAATCAAATGGGGTAGTTGAGCGGAAAAATCGTACTCTAGAAGAAATGAGTAGAACGATGTTAAATGAACAATCAATTCCGCAAAAGTTTTGGTGTAATGCGGTGGACACCTCAACTTATATTCTTAATAGGATTCTAATTAGACCTATCTTAGGAAAAACCCCATATGAAATCATGAAAGGTAGAAAACCTACTCTTGATTACTTTAGAGTGTTTGGAAGCAAGTGCTTCATACTTAACACTAAAGACTACCTCACCAAGTTTGACCCAAAGTCTTACGAAGGTGTTTTCTTAGGTTACTCCCAAAATAGTAAACCCTATGTAGTCCTAAACAAAGAAACCATGAAAGTTGAAGAATCACTCAACGTGACATTCGATGAAAGTCCTCCACCAACTAAGACATCACCCTTGGTAGATGATGACTTAGATGAGGATGAAGCCATTAAGGTCAATGGCAAGAAACCTTTAGAAGATGACATTGAGGATGCAATAGTTGAAGTTGACGAAGTTGTCAACATTAAGGAATCCAAGAACCATCCTATTGAAAATGTCATAGGAAACCTAAACCAAAGAACCCTTAGGTCACAAGCCCAAAACAAAAGTAATTTCTTTTATTTTATATCAACCGTAGAACCTAAGAATGTAAGTGAAGCAATTAAGGATGAAAGTTGGGTGGTTGCCATGCAAGAAGAACTTAATCAATTCACCACAAACCAAGTTTGGGATTTAGTACCAGCACCTAAGAATCAAACAATCATAGGAACTAAGTGGGTGTTTAGGAATAAGCTCGACAAAAATGGCGTCATAACTAGGAATAAGGCAAGGTTGGTAGCACAAGGCTATAACCAACAAGAGGGAATACACTATGATGAAACTTATGCACTCGTATCTAGATTAGAGTCCATTAGGATACTCCTTGCCTATGCATGTGCCTTTGACTTTAAATTGTACCAAATGGATGTGAAAAGTGCATTCCTAAATGGTTATATCAATGAGGAGGTATACGTTGCACAACCTCCGGGATTCGTTGATTTCGAGAAACCGAATCATGTTTATAAACTCAAGAAAGCTTTATATGGTCTCAAACAAGCTCCAAAAGCTTGGTACGACAGACTAAAAGCATTCTTGATAGAACGTGAATACACAATGGGAGTGGTAGATAACACGCTTTTCACAAAGAAACGTAATTCACATCTCATCATTGTTCAAATATATGTTGACGACATCATATTTGGCTCAACTTGTCCAGAATTATGCGATGATTTTTCTAAAATCATGCGCGACGAGTTTGAGATGAGCATGATGGGCGAATTAAATTTCTTCCTTGGTTTACAAATTAAACAAATGGAAGATAGTATCTTCTTTAACCAATCTAAGTATAGTAAGGAAATGCTTAAGAAGTTTAGTTTAGAAGAGTCTAAGCCCATGAAAACTCCCATGTCCACGGAAATAAAACTCATGAAAGATGAAGAATGTGAGTCCGTGGATAGCACTAAGTATAGAGGTATGATAGGAAGTTTACTATACCTCACGGTAAGTAGGCCCGATATCATGTTTAGTGTCTGCCTTTGTGCTCGCTTCCAAGAGGATCCTAAAACCTCTCATCTTGAAGCGGTTAAGCGTATCTTCCGATACATTAAAGGCACTATACACTTGGGATTATTTTATCCCAAGGAGACCGGTGTAGAAACTGTTGTCTATGCCGACTCTAATCATGCGGGAGATTATGTGGATCGAAAGAGTACGAGTGGCGTTTGTACCTTCATGGGTTGTTGTCTAACTTCTTGGTTCTCCAAGAAACAAATGGCTCTTGCTATCTCCACGACCGAAGCCGAGTACGTAAGCGCCGGAAAGGCATGTCAACAAGCACTATGGATGAAACAAGCCCTTATAGATTATGACATCCATCTAGATGACGTCCCAATTATGTGCGATAATAAAGGTGCTATTGACTTGAGCAAAAACCCCGTTCAACACTCCCGTACTAAACACATCGAAATTCGCCACCACTTCCTTCGCGATAATGTTCAGAAAGGAAATATTTCTATTGAGAAAGTTCCTTCTCAGGATAATATCGCAGACATTTTAACCAAACCTCTCAAACGAGAATCCTTTCACTACCTCCGTCTAGGTCTAGGAATGATGGAACATATTCCATAAATCTCATGACTCTTGAAGTCATCTCGTGTGTCTCGTTTCGTCTTGTTTAGGTTCCCCTCGTCAAAAGAATTTATTTGGTATAAATTCTTTCCTCGTGTCAAAAAGTCTCACTAAAACAGCGAGACTCATTCGTCAAAATCAAAATGGGACAGAAAATCACCCCAGCAGATCACGGCTCCACAAAATGTGGCACGGCACCGTTAAATTTAACGGTACCGTGGAACCGTATATCTGGCACATTCCGTATTTCAGTCCCCTTTTTCCCACACTACTCATTTCAAAACCTATCTACTTCTGCACCTGCTGCCATAACCTTACCTCACAACCCAAAACTCAATCACACCCCTTCAAGATCATATTCAAGACATTGTCTTTCAAGATTCTCAATCATTTCCACTTTTTCAACACTAATTGTAAGTTTTCTTACTCTAATTTTCTTAATTTTGAGTCTAGGGTTTGTTCATTAATGAAAATTGAATTGGGGTCTTTCAATTATTACTAGGAAACTTTCAATTAGAAGTCATCAACACTAAAATATTTCAAAATCTTTGGTGCTAAAACATTGAAGTCACCAAACACCCTAATTTCATGGTTTTCATGAATCTCACGAAACTAGGATCATGAAACATTTTTCATGCATTGTTGATGCAAACTAAAAACGTTTTCTCATGCATACATGATCTCACGAATATTGATCGAATTGCATAATCAATATGTATTTTTCGATATATTTGTTTGAGCAAAAGTGAAATTAGAAGTGTTTGGGTAATCTCATTATTTTCTTTTGAGTCAAGATTACCGCACCTCCAAATAGTTTGCATATAGGCACATACTAGATATGTGTATGTAATGCAACTGTTCTTAGCTCTAATTTTTCCTAAAAAAAAATTTTCTTATAGGAAACAAAAATGTCTCATGAATATGATTTTGATCATCTTCTAACCAATACCTACACACCCGAAATTTCTCGTGAACCCACAACACCCGGTAACCACATTCATGCCTATGTCAATCTTGAAACCCGTCGGTTTCATGAAGGTCGTGTCGTTGATCCATCCCTAATCTATCATCGGGACATCAACACTTCATTTAGAGCTATAGGATTCGATTGTTTACTCCACATCAACGAGCACATTTGTCCTCGTTTTGTGTTGGAGTTCTTTCGAAAAGTCGAACTTGTACGTAACGAGGATCAATCTTTGTCACTTTGGTTTTGGATCTAAAGTTTCAAATTTGTCTTAACCCTTGAGCAATTTGCTCAAATCCTTCGTATTCCCAATCATGGGCAATGTGCCTATACTAAAGATTGGTGTCTTGAGTCCCTCTTCAACTATCGTGAAGAGGATAGTCCATATTGATCCTACATACCCTCTCCAACCGAACTTACCAAACTCATTCGTAATTACAAGTACTCCTCATCTTACCCAAATCCAACAAATATCCGTCTGGATGAGGTCCGTCATGAACTACTTTCTTGGGCAGTCATCCTGCGAGAAAATGTTCTAAGTCTAACAGAAAATCGTGAGCAACTTCCGGCGTGTTGAGCTCATATGATTTACTGTCTCCTAACCCAACAACCATACAATCTCGCCTACTTCTTCGCTAAGCGAATTCTACATCTCAAGGGAAACAAAAATAAATTGATACCCTATGGGATGTTCCTAACCCGTCTCTATCACCACTTCATAACCTTTCACCCTTACCTTCATGGTCCTTAATACTCACTTTTCACACCCATCATGAAACCCATAACCGAGTCATATGTCTCATCCGTTCTCATTTCCGAATCATCCACCCACTACGCACCCTTTGATGATCCTAATCATGAGAATTAGATGCTTGTTCAAGACGAGAATGTGACAAGAACGGGAGAATGCTCAAGCCATAAGTAGGTATGAAAGGATTTATATCTCTTGTTAGGGTTTATTCTTAATAGATCATATTAGGAATCAATACTCTTAATTATCTTGCATGCTTAACATTAAATCCTTCACCTTGCATGAATATTCTATTTGGATGATAGTTTATCTTGTCCTTTATGCTTGCATGCTTATGCTTATCTTGGCAATTTACATGGTAACCTTTATGTGCTAGATATAGCTTAATATGGGACATATTAGGCAAATAAGTCTGTAGTGACTTTAGGCACTATCATTTCCAGGAACTAGTTCCCCTAGAAAACATTCCACTAGCTGCCCAGAACTAGCCTGAACTGGAAAATTCGTGACTACAGTGTCACGGTACCATTAATAGGCCACGGTACTGTTAAATTTAACAGTACCGTGTGGTATTTAGTGGTATCGTGTACCTATTTCACGAATTTTCATTTGTTCCTCCTACAATCCCTGTAACCCTAACCTCAAACCTGCAAATCTTACAACATCACACATACCCTAAGATTCCCTTGCTACACCATAGGACACTCCCATCCACTTTAATTCAAATTTCATCCATCTTGCCTATATAAGGCTTCACCCTTGCAAGTTTATCTTGCACTTCATCTTCAACCTCTCATCACACACACACCATGTCCTCCACACAAGGATCCACTACTCACATCTCAAAGAAACCTAGAATAACCATAAAACCACCAACAAGACCACTCTTTGTGGATCTTACAAAAGATGATGAAGCAATGACACTACCTTCCCAAGCCACTCCTAAATCACCATCACCACCTAATGCACCCTCCAAAACATCATCTTCCTACACAACATCTTCATCATCCTTCAACACCACATCATCAATGGAGTACACACTCTCCCCCATAACTCCATTGGACTATAACATGCCAACTCCATGACAAACAAACTCACCACCACCTCCTTCCCCTATCATGGCACAACCCATCCAACCCCATCCCTTTGATCTACATAGTGCCAATTGCCTATGTTGCCTCCACAACCGTAACCTCATCTTCTCCTTGAGAGATGAAATTCACTTCATGTTCTCCTATGTGGAACACCTCTTAACACCACCACCACCCCACATGATGACACCATCTCCACCACCTCCTAGCCAACAAAACTGGATATGTTTACGTTTATTTTTTCCACTAATAAATCATTAGGACCCCTCTTGGAAATGAAGCTTGCCTCTAGTCATTAGGGATTTATGCTTCTAATTGTCTCTTGTTATCTTTATCATGTAGTCATACCTATGTATGACACTTGTTTTATGAATGAATGTTCTCTTTTCTATGGTTATTTTATCATTTTGTGGGGCTTGGCTACTTGGTTATTTTCTTTAATGCTTAGATATTTATCTTAAGTGCTACTTGTTAGATATTGTATATAAGTCTTCTAACTTTGTTTTGTAGCACAAATCATTGCTCGATTCCTTGGTGTTCTCCAAATGAGTGGGAGTATACATCAAGGGGGAGCCTTGCAAACTTTTTGCTTCGACAAAAAGGGGGAGAAATGGGAGTAAACTCATTAAAAACTTGTTAAAACTAATTTTAATTTAAAATGAGTTTATGTTTTGTCATCATCAAAAAGGGGGAGATCGTTGATGCAAATAATGTTCTAAAAACGTTATTTATATCTTTCGATTACTTCACGTTTTGAGGATGACAAAATGTGAAATCACGTTACGTTAAAATTAACGTAAACAAGTTTTTAATCGAAAGATCCCGTTTCTACGCAAACCACTCTAGAACAAATTTACAAACTTGACAAATGATCAAAGAAGTAAATTTTGGTTTTAAGACTTCACATTTTAATGTGACAAAACATTTTTTCAAAAATATACATGACAAATTATTTTTGAATATTTAAGAAATGTTTTAATGGAAAAATAACTTTAAATAACATAACAGCTATTTTTCCCCCAAAATCAGCTCCAAACTTCCCCAAATAAGTTTTCACCTGAAAAGACAAAAATTGGAGCGTCTTTTTCTGGGACGGCTACACGGTTCCACTAAATTTAGTGGAGCCGTGGGTGATTTAGTGGAGCCGTCCCTCTGTAATGGCCAGATTTTTTCTGCCTATAAATACCAGCCCTATTCACAGTTTTTTGGCATCCTTTTTCACACAGAACTTTCTGAGTTCAAAACCCTCTTCACACTTTCTTTCTTTGATCATTTAGATTAGTTTTTCTTTTGTTCAAGAGTGATCCTATCATCCCATCAAGTGATCCTCTTCATTCCTCTTCAATAGCCAGAGAAGAACACAAAGTATCCAAGAAGATACAAAGTGTTATCATTCCTCTTCAAGTGCAAGAGAAGAGCTCAAAATATCCAAGAAGATACAAGAGTTATAGTCGTTAGGTTTATTGTAACATTTGTTACATCCTTGATTGTATCATAGCATACATCAAAATTATTTTTCTTTTGTGAGAGTGTGAGTGAAGATCATTGTGATCTTAAGAGATAGTGAAGATCTCTTGAAGCCATTGGGCTTGTGTGATTGATCAAAGGATCTAGAGTAGATAGAATAGGTTGAGTGAAGTGAGAGTTGATCATTGTGATCGTGTTGAGATCTTGGTGATCTCTTGAAGCCATTGGGCTAGTGTGATTGATCAAGTGGATCGTGGTAGATTGGTGCTAGCTAAGATTAACACTCGACATCTAGCTTAGTGTCGGAAATAGGATAAGTGACGTGTACGGTTTTCTCCGCCTTAAGGGAGGTTGTTGACATAGTGCTTGAAACTCTCGAGTGTGGTACTCAGAGAGTGAAGTAGGGCGAAGAGGTGCTTCGTAGCCGAACCACTATAAATCATTTGTCCCGGTTTGATCTTTCCAACTTTTCTCTTACTTACTTTACTTATTATTAGTTAGTTTAGTGTGTAGTTCATATTGGTGTTGATTGATTACACATAAGATTCGAATCAAGGTTTTCAATAAGTAGACTTTTAAGAAGTTTTCAAAAGAGCTTAAAAACAGGTAAAACTATTCAACCCCCCCCCCCTTCTAGTTTTCCACAACTATGAACCCTTAGAAGTCATAGAGTCATACACTAGTGTCAAAACCTATAATTTAGAGTAGTCGCGAAGTTGTCCTAATTCCCTAGTCATCACTTCGCCTTCTTCCAAATAATACACCCTTTTGTCATGAGAAGGTTAGATACAAACCTAGTAGAACTCGGAGTAGGGTTGACAACTTAAATATTTCATCCGAAATATTCAAGTAAGTTTAACTTGCGATCGCAATTGTTAAATGTCATATCCAAAACATCATATTCATGCCTTTTAACAACATATGTTAAAATGCTCATCCAAATGCTAAAAGCTAACAACAACCTTCGGGTGACAAAGGACTCACGAATCACTATATAAGTGATTAGTAGTTTCCTTTCATCCTCGTGTGATTACACACTTCTTAAGATCCCAAACCCTGCTGCAAATCAACACCATAGGCCTAGCTTTACATCTTTCAAAACCCCGTGAAACACTCGCGTGCGAAGCAAATCAAAATCCATTAATCAACCAAGCCTCACAACCAAGAATCCCCTAACCATCTTCGTCTAGGTCTAGGAATGATAGAACATTTTCCATAAATCTTTTGACTATTTAAATATTTCACTGGAAATATTAAAGTCATCCCTCGTAACCCTCCTATGACTGTTAGATATTTCACTGGAAATGTCAAGTCATATCCTGTGTCTCGTCTGATGATTTTTTAAATATTTGACTGAAAATATTAAGTCATATTTCATATCGCTCTAATGACTACCTATGTATTTCCTCGGAAATATAAAAGTCGTCTCTTCTCGTCCAGTAGCGTTCAAAGAATTTATTAGGTATAAATTCTTTCCTCGTGTCGAAAACTCTCCCTAAATCAGCGAGATTTATTCTTAAAATCCTCTTAAACTCGAATGACAACTTAAATATTTCATCCGAAATTTTTAAAGTTTATTTAATTTGCGAAATGCAATTAAATGTCATTTCTCGTTCTCGACAAACGTTCATCGAATCCCGTTGGATTCATTCATAAAAGAATTTATTCGGTATAAATTCTTTTAATCTAAGGTCCAGAAAAATCACAACATATGTGAAATTTCTTTGTCAGAAATCTAATTCTGGGTCAAAACTGACCTCAGCAGGTCACGGTACTCTTAAATAGGGGACGGTACCGCTGAATTTAACGGTACCGTCGAACCGTTGTCTGCTGAGACAGTTTATTCTCACTGTTTCAAAACCACTATCGAAACCCACTCGATGTAGTCTTGAACCAGAACCGTATCCTATCAGAACAGATTGTATCTATCTTCTGATTCCTAAGCCTTCTTCACTTTCACTTCCGCATGGTACTAAACACTACCAATGCTTCCGCATCCCACTCATCTCCCACATACTTCAAACGAAGAACCACTAGGATAAGTTGAGATAACCCCACTAGAATCTTATCACCAACCTCACAACCTTGAAGATTTTATCTTCTTAACCCTTAGGATATCTCCAAGTAATCACATGCCTTATCATATAAATATTATATGAATATTCACATTGATTGAGAAGAGCTACGTGACTTCAAAGGTGAAGTTTATCGTACTCTATCCACTTCTTGTCATGATGTTACTAAGCTCATCGCTTTCATCAACATTTGTTTTCCTCTTTATTTTTTACATCTTGTCTGGATAGTCATAGATTAAGGGGGAGCGAAAACACACTCATATAGTCTTTCACCAAACACTCTCAAGAACACACAAATGTGGTTCTTATTCTCTAGGAAACTTCCCTTTGGCTGCCCAGAACTAGGCTGCACAGGAAAATTCGTGACTTCTAGGTCACGGTACCATTAAATAGGCCACGGTACCGTTAAATTTAACGGTACCGTGTGGTATTTAGTGGTACCGTGCCTATGTTTGAGGAATTTTCATTGTTCCCTCCAGATCCCTGCATCCCTAACCTCAAACCTGCAAAATTTTGTAAACCCTCATACACCCTAGGATTTCCTCACAACACCATAGGACACTACCACCAACTTTTAGTTCGAATCCCACAACTCTTGCCTCTATAAGGCATCACCATTGCAAGCTTATCTTGCATCTCATCTTCAAACCTTACATTAACATCATTCCTCATTCCCCATCAACCCCCTTTGAACTTGGCACTAACACATCATCCTCATCACTATCACCATCACCACAACCACTAATGGGTCATCCCATTCTTTATCCCCTACAACCACATACCCTAAGTTGTACTTGTTGTCACCACAACCAACACCTCATCATGTGCCTTGGAGATGAGTTGAGCCTTCAGTTCTCCTACCTTGAGCACCTCCTCACACCATCACAAGAATCCCCTCATCCTTACTTTCACCAAGTTCACCACAACCTTTAGCTCTCACACTCAACCCTTATGACTAAACTTCACTTTTGACAGTGATATTTAGTTTCAAAACCTTCAACCCTTATATCAATTCCACTCAAACCTTTTAGCTACATTTCACTCTTGACAGTGATAGTTAGTCTAAGAACCTTCAACCCATCAATCATCACACTCAAACCTTACAACTAATCCTCACTTTGGATAAGTGATAATTAGTTCACCAACCTTCAATCCTCACAATCACATGAAACCCTTCATACACCAAATTATCTCTAACACACACCTAGGATCATCCAAACTAGAAATCAAGAACCTCGTTACCTCAACCCCGTTAGAGATATCCAACCCCAATCCTGTTAGGATCACATGCACATTTTTTTCCTTTGAAATATATCATGCATCTCATTGTCAGTGCAAACGATATATTAATCTAAACCATCCCAACACCAATCATCTTAGGTAGATGATTATGTTTTTCAAAAGTTTTGTTAGAACTTGTCTTCCCAATGACAACGTGGAAGAAATCATTTGGTGTGTCAGTCAACGAACGAATGTCGTTCTTGATTAGTGTGATTGATTGAAAAAATACACCTTAGGTTGTCGGTCGGGTTGTGACACTTATGTGTTAACATAGTTTAACCCTTGCATGTCTTGCTATGTGTATTCTATCCCTATAATGCTGCTCCTATTCTTCTATATATTATGTTGCACGAAGCTAACCCTTGATGTAGGAAAAGCCTTTGTAAGAATTTGATCCATGGATCCGCTAGATACAAAGGTAAATAAACAAGGGGATTAAGTCACCATAGGGGAGCATTGAGCTAGGGGGAGCTCGGGAGTATTTGACTACATAGCATGGAGTCGTCTCCACAAGTGGTGATAGAAGGCTTCACTGGGATGATGCAAGCTCGCCTTTCAGGGGAGAAAGGATAATAGTGTAATAAGGGGGAGTAGGGAGTGAATTCAAGGGAGCGCTCGAGGCAACTACCTTTTTGATTCGACAAAAGGGGGAGAAGGGGAGTGTAAACAGGTAACTTTTACATTTTACTATGTCTTACGGTTTACAAATTTGTCATCATCAAAAAGGGGGTCATTGTTAGTGCAAATATTACGATATTTAAACTAAACGATTTCTTCGGTTTTAATAATGACAAACATGTATCTTGTAATACATAACGTAAAATGTGCAAGTTACTTGTAAACACAAATCATCAATGCATACTTACATCAACACCTCCCGACGTCTCAAGTATGCTTCAACGAAGTCGTAGATTTCCATCCTGACATAATTCACTCAAGGTATGGACAAGCAAATCAACTACTTGACAAATGATCAAAGGATTATATTTTTCTCTAAATTTCACATTTTTAATGTGACAAAACATTTCTTTCAAAAATATATTTTACAAATTATTTTTGAATTAAAAAGAAATGTTTTATTTTGAAAAATAAGTTTAAAAATCCCAACAGTCAATTTTCCCCCCAAAGCAGCTCCAACATTCCCAAATAAACTTCCCCACTAAAGACAAACGAAGGAGCGTCCATGGTACCACTAAAGTACCGACGGCTCCACTAAATTTAGTGGAGCCGTCTGATAATTAGTAGAGCCGTGGGTCTGTAACGGCTAGTTTTTCCCTTGCCTATAAATAGTGGACCATTTCACACTTCCAACTTGATTTTTCCAGTCATTTTTCTCTGGTCTAATCCCTCCTCACTTAGATGACTTTCTTTGATCATTTGGAGAGTCTTAGTTTGTTTAAGAGTGATCTAATAATCCATTCAAGTGATCCTCTTCATTCCTCTTGATTAGCAAGAGAAGAACACAAAGTATCCAAGTAGATACAAAGTGTTGTCATCCCTCTTGATTAGCAAGAGAAGAACACAAAGTATCCAAGTAGATACAAAGTGTTGTCATCCCTCTTGATTAGCAAGAGAAGAACATAAAGTATCCAAGTAGATACAAAGTGTTATCATTCCTCTTCATTTTCCAGAGAAGAACTCAAGGTATCCAAGAAGATACAAGAGTTGTAGTTGTTAGGTCTTGTAACATTTGTTACACTCTTGATTGTATCATAGCATACATCAAGATCATTTTTCTTTTGAGAGTTTGTGAGGAAAGATCATTATGATCTTGTTGAGATCTTGGAGATCTCTTGAAGCCATTGGGCTTGTGTGATTGATCAAGTGGATCAAGGGTAGATAGGGTAGATCGAGTCAAGTGGGAGTAGATCATTGTGATCTTGTCGAGATCTTGGAGATCTCTTGAAGCCATTAGGCTTGTGTGATTGATCATGTGGATGAAGGGTAGATCGGGTAGATCGTGGTAGATTCGTGCTAGCTAAGATTAGCACTCGACATCTAGCTTAGTGTCGGAAATAGGATAAGCGACGTGTAGATTGGTGCTAGCTAAGATTAGCACTCGACATCTAGCTTAGTGTCGTAAAACAAGTTAAACAACGTGTACGGTTTTCTCCGCCTGAAGGGAGTTTGTTGACTAGTGAAGTAACTCTTGAGTTGCGTACTCAGGGAGTGGAGTAGGGCGAAGAGGAGCTTCGTGACCGAACCACTTTAAATCATCGTGTCCGGTTTACGCCTTCTTACTTATCTCTTTACTTTCATTTTATTCTTTATCGCTTTATGTTTATATTTGCATTGCGTTTATACTTGTGTGGCTAGTTGCTTATGTTATGTTAATTATGTATGTGTCATGGTTGATTGTGCTTGTGCTGTAGTCTAATTTATTCATCCCTAGATGATATATGATCATTGTTGACACTTTTCATATTACGTCACATTTGATCGGATGTTTGATACAAAAAGTTTTTAAGTTTTAATGGAAACGTATTCACCCCCCCCCCTCTACGATTTCCACAAAAATGTACCGGAAAATCATAAGAGCTGATAGAAAATCTCAGGTGTTTACCATTTTCAGTCAGATGCTAAAGAGTTTTGATAGAGAAGATTTGAAAACTCTGTGGAAAGTGGTAAAAGCCAAGTATGGGTCAACAAGTTCAATGGAAGACTATGACTATGTGTTATGGGGTGATCCGAAAACAATGTTTGAATCACATGTAGAGGATTAAATATGGAAGGCTCAGCATGGATATAAAGTTTTGTGCTGGAAGCTATGACTCATGTGGAGTTCATTCCTTGATGATGCAGTCTATGCAGGTCTACATGTTGGTGGAGAAGAAGTATCCCCTTACACCACCTACACTTTCTCTGATGTTGGAAAAGAAGCTTGAACTTGAATATGACATTGAAATGGCTAATCAGCTTCTTTGGTCCATCCAGAAACAACTTAAGAAGATATGTAGTGTTTGGAAGCATCCTCCTAGTGTTTATTAAGCTTTGAATGAAGAAACTTGATGATTTTGAAGAAGAATATCAAGTTTAGGGGAGGATTATTGGGATTAAAAGCCTTCTTGATGTTGTTTGATCAACTGCTGCTCATATTGGTGTTACTGCTGCTCAGATGAATTTAATGCTGCTCATGAACTTCAATGAAAATGTGCTAACTGTTTACTGCTGCTGTTGTAAAAGGTAAAACTGCTAGTACAAGTTAGTGCTGCTGAAAATCTTCAATGAATATACGCTAAGTAAAGTTACTACTGCTCACACAAAGTTAAGACTGCTAGTACAAAAAGTTAAAACTGTCAGTGCAAAGTTACAACTGTTTGTGAAAGTTAAGACTGTTAGGCATTTTTGTTACTACTGCTTTAGAAATTTATAGAAAAGATTTGATATATTGAGGAAAGTATTGTAAGCCGACTAGGACTCTTTGGTATATAAAAGGAGGTCCTAGGGCATAGAGTTTGATATCTCAGCCAAATAAAAATCAAATAATTCTTAGCTTCAAGGTTTTATAACCCTAATACTTTGAGAGTATTCGTATTATTCTTAATAATATTGGAGCTTGTTTTTTTGTTGAATTATATGTTCATTGCTTTACTGTTTCATTAATAATTCTTCTTAATATTAAAGATTAGATTCCGCATAATCTTTAATACATTCAACCACACAGTTTCTACTATAGTTGTGTTAGATTTATCTAATATAACTAAACCTTTACAAGCTAAGGAATTTGATCTAGTTCAAATGGGATCAACATGGTCCATGGGTCATGTGATGTCATGCATGATGTAATAGACATCTTGGGTCATGGGTTATTGACTTTGGGTCACGGGTTATGGACTTTGGGTCATGGGTCATGGATTTTACCCATTGTGATGTCATGCATGATGCAATGAGCATGGGTCATGGGTTTTGGTTCAAGGTCCATGGGTCATGGGTTTTGGGCATGGGTTTTGGGTTATGAATAGCCCAACATGTTAGTGCAAATATTACGATATTTAAACTAAACGATTTCTTCGGTTTTAATAATAACAAACATGAAACTTGTAATACATAACGTAAAATGCGCAAGTTACTTGTAAACACAAATCATCAATGCATACTTACATCAACACCTTCCGACGTCTTAAGTATGCTTCAACGAAGTTGTAGATTTCCATCCCGACGTAAATCACTCAAGGTATGGAAAAACAAATCTACTACTTGACAAATGATCAAAGGATTATATTTTTCTAAACTTCACATTTTTAATGTGACAAAACATTTTCTAAAAAATATATTTTACAAATTATTTTTGAATTAAAAAGAAATGTTTTATTTTGAAAAATAAATTTGAAAACTCCCAACAGTCATTTTCCCCCCCAAACAGCTCCTAACATTCCCAAATAAACCTTCCCCACTAAAGACAAACGAAGGAGCGTCCACGGTACCACTAAAGTATCGACGGCTCCACTAAATTTAGTGGAGCCGTCTGACAATTAGTGGAGCCGTGGGTCTGTAACAGCTACTTTTTCCCTTGCCTATAAATAGTGGACCATTTCACACTTCCAACTTGATTTTTCTAGTCACTTTTTTCTGTTTTAATCCCTCCTCACTTAGATGACTTTCTTTGATCATTTGGAGAGTCTTAGTTTGTTTAAGAGTGATCCAATCCTCCATTCAAGTGATCCTCTTCATTCCTCTTGATTAGGAAGAGAAGAACACAAAGTATCCAAGTAGATACAAAGTGTTGTCATCCCTCTTGATTAGCAAGAGAAGAACACAAAGTATCCAAGTAGATACAAAGTGTTGTCATCCCTCTTGATTAGCAAGAGAAGAACACAAAGTATCCAAGTAGATACAAAGTGTTATCATTCCTCTTCATTTGCAAGAGAAGAACTCAAGGTATCCAAGAAGATACAAGAGTTGTAGTTGTTAGGTCTTGTAACATTTGTTACACTCTTGATTGTATCATAGCATACATCAAGATCATTTTTCTTTTGAGAGTTTGTGAGGGAAGGTCATTGTGATCGTGTCGAGTTCTTGGAGATCTCTTTAAGCCATTGGGCTTGTGTGTATTGATCAAGTGGATCAAGGGTAGATCGGGTAGATCATGGTAGATTGGTGCTAGCTAAGATTAGCACTCGACATCTAGCTTAGTGTCGAAAATAGGATAAGCGACGTGTACGGTGTAGATCGGGTAGATCGTGGTAGATTGGTGCTAGCTAAGATTAGCACCCGACATCTAGCTTAGTGTCGGAAAACAAGTTAAGCGACGTGTACGGTTTTCTCCGCCTGAAGGGAGTTTGTTGATTAGTGAAGTAACTCTCGAGTTGGGTACTCGGGGAGTGGAGTAGGGCGAAGAGGAGCTTCGTGACCGAACCACTATAAATCACCGTGTCCGGTTTGCGCCTTCTTACTTATCTCTTTACTTTCATTTCATTCTTTATCGCTTTATATTTGCATTGCGTTTTTGCTTGTGTGGCTAGTTGCTTATGTTATGTTGATTATCTATGTGTCGTGGTTTGATTGTGTATATGTTGTAGTTTACTATATTCATCTCTTCATGCTATATGATCATAGTTGACACTTTTCATATCACATCACACTTGATCGGGAGTTTGATACAAAAGTTTTAAATTTTTAAATGGAAACGTATTCACCCCCCTCTACGGTTTCCACAATTGGTACCAGAGCCACGTCGCTCAAATTTTTAAAACAAATGGTTTTCAAAATTGAGTACGATCCATGTATCAAATTACCCATGAAGGTGATAAAAATATGAAAAGTATTTAGTTGCTTAATACTTACAAGTTTTGTTGTTAAGTATACATTGTCATACTAGCTTAAAGGTTTTTTTTAATTAATAAAAGTTGGTTCTGTTCAAAACTGAAATAACAAGTACAGCACCATTAAAAATAATGGTCGGTTCCATTAAATATGGACGGTACCACTAAATTTAACGGTACCGTCGTCTGTTTTTCAGAATTCGGTAACTTTCAAAAATTCGTATAAAATCAACCATAAGTCCGTAGGAGTCGTGCCACCTATCGTTTTAAACGTAATTGAGTCTACTTTCACTTAAAAATATTTTTAGAAAGTGATTGTAAATTAAAATTTAAGGGAGTCTTTATTTCGTAACAGAGAGTCTTTTCTGGTCATGCCGATTGAACAAATTTTTTGTCAAATCACAAAGTGAACATCACACGTTGATGCATTCATGATTTCAAGGTGTTGAACTTGATCAAATTTTTAAATGGGGTGGAAAATAATTCATTTTCAAATAAAGTCAAGCTAAGTGTACATTGTTATACTTAATACACAAAATGACGATAAGTATCTTTGTGTTTTATGCTAAATGACTATTTTCTTTTCTTTGTATCTTAGTATTGTTAGTTAATATTTTTGTATGCTTATTGTTATCTTTAGTTGAGCCAATTTTATCTATAAGCATAAGTGTCTTTCATGCCTTGTTGCTAAGTGTCGAATATTAGCTTTTCGGCTTATGCGTCAATAGGACTTAGGCAAGACTTCTTGCACTAAGTTGCGTAATTGATTTTGCATTGCATATAGGCATAGACCATTTCTCTTGCAATTGTTGCAAGATTTTAAAATGGTTTAGTAACCTTCTTAGGAATAGAAACTAAGTTGGTAGATCATGTGTGTCGAACGATATTGTCTTACACAATTATTTTTCCAAAGGTTTAAGTGTAAAATGTATATCACCCCAAAATACTTAACACTTTTACAAAATCCGTAACATGATCTTTAAAACATTACATCATTTTGTCTTGTTTGACCATGGGTTGTCTAAACAAGATAAAAGGTCATTTTAATACATTAGTATTTAAGTAAAAGAAAATGTATTAAACTTGCATTAATTTAACACACATAAAAAATGTTTTAAACATTTAGTATTTTACGTATGTGGTATAAAAATGGTTAAGATAATTATTTTTATACTAATGAGGTGTCGAAAAACTAAGAATATTATACTTAATAATATAAATAGTTTTTCTCAAATAAAAATAAATGACAATATCAAAGTAGTAACTTAATATGTCATTAACCTCACACATACAACTAGTGTAAGAATAAATGGAACACACTCCTTAATTTTTTTTTTTATTTTTAAAAGGAGTGATTGTGAGGGTCAAGAAAGATTTCGAGTACATATCAATTCATTATTCAAATTTTGATTGATATTATTATCGAATCTAATTGACAAGTTTTCAAGTGTGGACATGAAATTGGAGTCATTATTTGTCTAGCTTCAAGATAACATCAAAATATGATGAAATATATCATCTTGAATCTACATACTCAATCACACTCGATTGCTATGAAAATAATGACGTCCTCTCAAGACAAAAATAATATGCATCGGATCATAACTCACAGTTGTGTTGAAAATGTCATATTGAGTCTTCTTGTCCAATGGTTGTGTTCCAAACTTTAAACTAATATGTTTAAAAGATGCATAAAATACAAAACTAAGTAGGATTGACAACTTGGATGTTTCATCCGAAATATACAAGTAATTTACATTGCAGTGCAATTAGTAAATGTGTCACTTCCGATAAACCAAACACGAGCAAACAAACAACATATGTAAACTTTGCTCATGAACGACTCAACAGTCAAAGTCACATGTCTAGTAAAAGTGTAACACATAATATGTTATTAACTATTATGTAAGTCATCAATCTTTGAGAATATCACATGTATTTCTCTTATCAAAAGATTGAAAAAGGATAACTTATATCCTATGCATCTTATTCCCTTTGTAACATGAATGGTTATGTTACATGAGAATACATTGCATCCTGTTAACAAATATAGGATATTAGAGTTGAATAATAACCTAATACGACATGTGTCATTGCATAAACAAGTAAAATTGGTCATACACTAAAATACTTGTTTCATTAAGCATTCGTAAGAGTGATAAGTTTCCTCTTAGAAAAGCATACTTGTTGAAATAAACAGTATGTCTCATTTTAAATAAAATACTCAAAAAATCTATTGAGGTAAGTAACCTCTACTAGATTCTTTCCTCAAGTTATGCAAAGGAGCATTTTTGAAACACACATGATGTAGTAGATTCTACATTGTATCACATTAGAGTGTCTCTTGGTTCTAGGAAACCAAATCATGTTAAAGTAACATGTAAAAACTCAAAAAACAAAGATGTTGTCCAAGAGATCATAAAATACGCCATCTCCATCAAATAACCTCTAAATCTCAAACACAAAATTAAAACATTTCGCTCGCCTTTGTTAGGAGTTGTGTAAGACATGTCATTCTCTTAACCGACTTTCAAAGTATGGTTAGTTGAGTCATATAAGGCCATGTATTAGCGACGTAAGCTAATCTCATCTTTGCTACACTTCAATAGGCAAATATAGGAATTTGAATTTTTCTAACATGAGAATGACAACTGGAGAACCTACCGCACTAGATATTCAATTTGACCTAACGGTTGAATTGCTTCCAGGAGAGAAGTTGGGTTTGTGGTATAACCCATAAAAATTGTCGTGTTTAGCCTTAATTGAGCACCACTAGTGATAGTCTCATACTCATTCTCTAACTTGAAAATTTTTCATTCCTACATTTGACTAGACACAGTTTACATAGTTGAACTTTATCTCCCATTAGGATTTCATTTTAAACAAGTATTAATTAGGATCTGCCTAAGCAAACCTAGAGTGCGTGCATCCCACATACGTGTTTCAAAATGATAACATGTTCTCATAAGACATGATTAAATGTCTTCATGATCTTAAATGCTAAATGATTATCATGTTTTGCATGATGGTTGCATTTATTCCTTATGTGCATTTTACATGATTTGTTTGTAAAGTTTGCACCCACACTATGCTCTTTTGACACATTAGGAATTAGGTATGCCCATCGCTATGAACCCTTAGAAGTCGTAGAGTCATACACTAGTGTCAAAACCTATAAGTTAGAGTAGTCGCGAAGTTGTCCTAATTCCCCAGTCATCACTTCGCCTTCTTCCAAGTAATACACCCGTTTGTCATGGGAAGGTTAGATACAAACCTAGTAGAACTCGGAGTAGGATTGACAACTTAAATATTTCGTCCAAAATATTCAAGTAAGATTAACTTGCGATCGCAATTGTTAAAAGTCATATCCGAAACATCATACTCAAGCCTTTTAACAACATATGTTAAAACGCTCATCCAAAAGCTAAAAGCTAACATCAACCCTCGGATGACAAAGGACTCACAAGTTACTATATAAGTGATTAGTAGTTCATTTCATCCTCGTGTGATTATACACGTCTTAAGATCCCAAACCCTGCTGCGAACCAGCACCATAGGCCTAGCTTTACATCATTCAAAACCCCGCGAAACACTCACGTGCGAAGCACATCAAAATCCGTAAATCAACCAAACCTCTCAACCGAGAATCCCTTAACCATCTCCGTCTAGGTCTAGGAATGATGGAACATTTTCCATAAATCTTATGACTATTTAAATATTTCATTGGAAATATTAAAGTCATCCCTCGTACCCCTCTTATGACTACTTGAATATTTCACTGGAAATATTAAGTCATCTCTCACGTTCCTCGTATGATCAATTGAGTATTTCACTGGAAATATTGAGATCATCTCTCGTGTCATGACTTTTAGATATTTCACTGGAAATGTCAAGTCATATCTTGTGTCTCATCTAATGATTGCCTATGTATTTCCTCGGAAATATAAAAGTCATCTCTTCTCGTCTAGTACCGTTCAAAGAATTTATTAGGTATAAATTCTCTCCTCGTGTCGAAAAATCTCAGCGAGATTTATTCGTAAAATCATCTTAAACTCCAATGACAACTTAAATATTTCATCCGAAATATTTAAAGTATATTTAATTTGGGAAATGCAATTAAATGTCATTTCTCGTTCTTGACAAACGTTCATCGAATCCGGTTGGATTCATTCATGAAAGAATTTATTCGGTATAAATTTCTTTAATCTAAGGTCCCGAAAAATCACAACATATGTGAAATTTCTTTGTCCAAAATCTAATTCTGGGTCAAAACTGACCTCCGCAGGTCACGGTACCCTTAAATAGGGGACGGTACCGCTAAATTTAACGGTACCGTCGGACTGTTGTCTGCTGAGACAGTTTACTCTCACTGTTTCAAAACCACTATCGAAACCCACTTGATGTAGTCTTGAACCAGAACCGTATCCTATCAGAACAGATTGTATCTATCTTCTGATTCCTAAGCCTTCTTCCCTTTCACTTCCGCATGGTACTAAACACTACCAATGCTTCTGCATCCCACTCATCTCCCACACACTTCAGATGAAGAACCATTAGGATACGTTGAGATAACCCTTCTTCATTAACATAGATAACCCTATAACCTTATCACCAACCTCACAACCCTGAAGATCTTATCTTCTTAACACTTAGGATATCTCCAAGTAATCACATGCCTCATCATAAAAATATTCTATGAATATTCACAATGATTGAGAAGAGCTACGTGACTTCAAAGGTGAAGTTTATCGCATGCTATCGACCACTTGTCATGACGTTACTAAGCTCATCGCTTCAGTCAACGTTTGTTTTGCTCTTTATCTGTTACATCTTATCCGGATGATCATAGATTAAGGGGGAGCGAAAACACACTCATATAGTCTTTCACCAAACACTCTCAATAACACACAAATGTGGTTCTTATTCCCTTGGAAATTTCCCTTTAGCTGCCCAGAACTAGGCTGCATAGGAAAATTCGTGACTCCCAGGTCACGGTACCGTTCAATAGGCCACGGTACCATTAAATTTAACGGTACCGTGTGGTATTTAGTGGTACCGTGCCTATGTTTGACGAATTTTCACTGTTTCCCTTAGATCCCTGCATCCCTAACCTCAAACCTGCAAAATTTTGCAAACTCACATACACCCTAGGATCCCCTCACTACACCATAGGACACTATCACCAACTTTTAGTTCGAATCCCACAACTCTTGCCTTTATAAGGCATCACCATTGCAAGCTTATCTTGCATCTCATCTTCAAACCTTACATTAACATCATTCCTCATTCCCCATCAACCCCCTTTGAACTTGGCACTAACACATCATCCTCATCACTATCACCATCACCACAACTACCAATGGGTCATCCCATTCTTTATCCCCTACAACCACATACCCTAAGTTGTCCTTGTTGTCACCACAACCAACACCTCATCATGTACCTTAGAGATGAGTTGAGCTTTCAATTCTTCTACCTTGATCACCTCCTCACACCATCACAAGAATCCCCACATCCTTACTTTTACCAAGTTCACCACAACCTTTTGCTCTCATACTAACCCCATCACACTTAACCCTTATGACTAAACTTCACTTTTGACAGTGATAGTTAGTCTAAAAACCTTCAAACCATCGATCATCACCCTCAAACCTTACAACTACTCCTCACTTTGGATAAGTGATAGTTAGTTAAACAACCCTCAATCCTCACAATCACACGAAACCCTTCATACACCAAATTATCTCTAACACACACCTAGGATCATCCAAACTAGAAATCCAGAACCTCTTTACCTCAACCCCGTTAGAGATATCCAACCCCAATCCTGTTAGGATCACATGCACATTTTTTTCCTTTGAAATATATCATGCATCTCATTGTCAGTACAAACGATATATTAATCTAAACCATCCCAACACCAATCATCTTAGGTAGATGATTATGTTGTTCAAAAGGTTTGTTAGAACTTGCCTTCCTAATGACAACTTGGAAGAAGTCATTTGGTGTGTCAGTCAACGAACGAATGTCGTTCTTGATTAGTGTGATTGATTGAAAAAATACACCTTAGGTTGTCGGTCAGGTTGTGACACTTATGTGTTAACATAGTTTAACCCTTGCATGTCTTGCTATGTGTATTCTATCCCTATAATGCTGCTCCTATTCTTCTATATATTATGTTGCACTAAGCTAACCCTTGATGTAGGAAAAGCCTTTGTAAGAATTTGATCCATGGATCTGCTAGATACTAAGGTAAGTAAACAAGGGGATTAAGTCACCATAGGGGAGCATTGAACTAGGGGGAGCTCGGGAGTATTTGACTACATAGCAAGGAGTCTTTCTAACGGTGGTGATAGAAGGCTTCACTGGGATGATGCAAGCTCGCTTTTCGGGGGAGAAAGGATAGTAGTGCAATAAGGGGGAGTAGGGAGTGAATTCAAGGGAGCGCTCGAGGCAACTAAATTTTTTATTCGACAAAAGGGGGAGAAGGGGAGTGTAAACATGTAACTTTTACATTTTACTATGTCTTACGGTTTACATATTTGTCATCATCAAAAAGGGGGAGATTGTTAGTGCAAAAATTACGATATTTAAACTAAACGATTTCTTCGGTTTTAATAATGACAAACATTTAACTTGTAATACATAACGTAAAATGCGCAAGTTACTTGTAAACACAAATCATCAATGCATACTTACATCAACACCTTCCGACGTATCAAGTATGCTTCAACGAAGTTGTAGATTTCCATCCCGACATAAATCACTAAAGGTATGGACAAACAAATCTACTACTTGACAAATGATCAAAGGATTATATTTTTCTAAACATCACATTTTTAATGTGACAAAAAATTTTCTCAAAAATATATTTTACAAATTATTTTTGAATTAAAAAGAAATGTTTTATTTTGAAAAATAAATTTGAAAACTCCCAACAGTCATTTTTCCCCCCAAACAGCTCCTAACATTCCCCAATAAACCTTCCCCACTAAAGACAAACGAAGGAGCGTCCACGGTACAACTAAAGTACCGATGGCTCCACTAAATTTAGTGGAGCCGTCTGACAATTAGTGGAGCCGTGGGTCTGTAACGGCTATTTTTTCCCTTGCCTATAAATAGTTGACCATTTCACACTTCCAACTTGATTTTTCCAGTCACTTTTATCTGGTCTAATCCCTCCTCACTTAGATGACTTTGTTTGATCATTTGGAGAGTCTTAGTTTGTTTAAGAGTGATCCAATCATCCATTCAAGTGATCCTCTTCATTCCTCTTGATTAGCAAGAGAAGAACATAAAGTATCTATGTAGATACAAAGTGTTGTCATCCCTCTTGATTAGCAAGAGAAGAACACAAAGTATCCAAGTAGATACAAAGTGTTGTCATCCCTCTTGATTAGCAAGAGAAGAACACAAAGTATCCAAGTAGATACAAAGTGTTATCATTCCTCTTCATTTGCAAGAGAAGAACTCAAGGTATCCAAGAAGATACAAGAGTTGTAGTTGTTAGGTCTTGTAACATTTCTTACACTCTTGATTGTATCATAGCATACATCAAGATCATTTTTCTGTTGAGAGTTTGTGAGGGAAGATCATTGTGATCTTGTCGAGATCTTGGAGATCTCTTGAGGCCATTGGGCTTGTGTGTATTGATCAAGTGGATCAAGGGTAGATCGGGTAGATCGTGGTAGATTGGTGCTAGCTAAGATTAGCACTCGACATCTAGCTTAGTGTCGAAAATAGGATAAGCGACGTGTACGGTGTAGATAGGGTAGATCATGGTAGATTGGTGCTAGCTAAGATTAGCACTCGACATCTAGCTTCGTGTCGGAAAACAAGTTAAGCGACGTGTACGGTTTTCTCCGCCTGAAGGGAGTTTGTTGATTAGTGAAGTAACTCTCGAGTTGGGTACTCGGGGAGTGGAGTAGGGCGAAGAGGAGCTTCGTGACCGAACCACTATAAATCACCGTGTCCGGTTTGCGCCTTCTTACTTATCTCTTTACTTTCATTTCATTCTTTATCGCTTTATATTTGCATTGCGTTTTTGCTTGTGTGGCTAGTTGCTTATGTTATGTTGATTATCTATGTGTCGTGGTTTGATTGTGTATATGTTGTAGTTTACTATATTCATCTCTTGATGCTATATGATCATAGTTGACACTTTTCATATCACATCACACTTGATCGGGAGTTTGATACAAAAGTTTTAAATTTTTAAATGGAAACGTATTCACCCCCTCTACGGTTTCCACACAACACATTTGCATGTTTATTTTTGGTTAGTTTATAACAATGTATTTTTATAAAAGTGTAAGTAACAAAAGTTACTTATAAGTGTTTTATAAAAATGGTTTTGGTTTTATGTAAACTATTTAAATAAAGATGTTTAATGGTCTATTTGTTTAGTGAAATGAGTTAGTAAACTATTGGATCAAAACTTTCCATATTTTATTTATTTTGTTAAAATGATTTTACGATTGTCATCGACAAAATATAAGAAGATCATAAAATATAAATAAACGTTTTTACGGTTTATTTGTATTAAGAAAGGTGATTAGTGAATATATTAATTGTGGCCTAATCAAGGATTATCATATTTGAATATTTTTGAATTTAAATATAGAAATATGAATCCTCCTTTCCATATGCTCCCTTCTCTTACACTCAACCTCTCACACACTCCAACTTTGCAACATTCTTGTCTCTTACATCCCAACACAAGCTTCCTTTCATTCTCATTGTATCCCAAAATCACATGTTGTTCATAGCGATATTTAATCTATATTTTCATGTTTAATCCTGAAATAATTTATTTATTCTAAATTGTCCATTGTCAGTTGACGATATGGGAGTATCGTCAAATTAAGACAAATGTGAGAGTGTTGGTGACATTCATTGAGAATGATGGATCGTTGTTTTAGGTTGATTATCGTGATTCGTGATCATTGTTTTAGGTTGATTACACACTTAAGTCTCACCCTTCCATGGAAGTATGGAGGGGTATATATAGCCTCACACACATTAAACTATCACAATATTACATAACTAGTCCATGTGTTTAGCTTAATAAGATAACTAATGTAATCCCATAAATTTCGTTCCATTTACGTGTTAGGAGCGATCCCAACAATCTTCCCCCAATGGGATGATATAAGTGATTACTTACAACATTTCCTACAAATGCAAATACAAATAAAGAAAGGTCTTCATAACCTCTTCAAATGCTGAGGATGACTGCAGTTGACGCTCTTTGTCTTCATCTTGTACCTCGGCTTGAGAACTTTTATTCACTTGTAGGCGAATGATGTAATATGCATGAATTGGATTAACTTCCCCCCCCCCCAATTCATGCGACATGTCTTTAGCAGCTTCTCCGTACACTTCTTTTTGGCGAAGTTTCTGAATCAACTTCCCCCCAAACTGACAACCGTCTTCAGCAGATTCGAAGCTTTGATGCAGTTAACATGTCTTCTAACTTTTTAAATTTTAAGTACGCAGCGGAATTTGTAGAGAACACCGTAAACCACACCAAGCAAGTCTGACTAGTCACTAAATCACAATTATACTCAATGCGGAAACTCCGTTCGGGGTTAACATGCAAGAAATCAACAAGATTTTCTCACATATGTAGATGCTTCACACCAAACAAACCACGAAAGACGAAATAATACTTCTTCCCCCTGATTGTTGCGGTCTATCGGAATAGTAATCACCTGTGTATATACGAATACTCGATAATATGACCGTGTGTTAGGCATCATAATGCGGTTAAAACATCATATGTAGGTAACTTCACACAAAACAACCCGTGAAAGTTGAGACGGTAACACCAAAGTAAGATGTTTGAACCACTGACCGTCTCATTTCTTCCCCATGATTGTAGAAACTCGTGGAAGAAAAGGGTTTTCGCTAAGAAGACAAAGAAAGCCAAAGAACATCCACACTCTCTTCCCCCACGATGTCTTCGCGGAATCGGAAGCACACACACAATTTTTACGATGGAAACGGAGGTAGCGTAACCCTGTATGTCCAATTAGTCGAATATGTGTGAAGTACCATAATTAGCCCGTGAAAATCAACTGCTGATAACATCTCTACTCTTTGATACTTCTCTCAGCTAACTCTTTACGGACTCCATTATCATTCTGACGGCTTTTTATAGTGACTACTGATGGAGAAAACCCAGTATGACGAACTTGAGACTGAAGAAAAATAACCCAAACTTGTGACTTAAACTTGCACTATTGTCTGACTGAGAACCAATACTGAGAATTTCAATAAAGGTAGGGAATCATATACCCATCCAACCATCCTTAATTGTATATGAACGTCTCTTGAATTATCCACAGCTTTGTGACACTTGAGCACTACAACGTAACTCCTTTAAAGTGATAGTTATACTCTGTCATTCGTACGGATAAAAGCTCGAACAAGGATCTCGAAGAATAATGCATCCAACCAACCTCGATATCTTCAGATACTAAGTACACGCACCCGTAAAATTCCATTTCAACCTCAAATAAATAATAATGAATTAACCCCGTAGTCATCTCGTGCGGTTTAACCAAACTAGTCTTTTTGACGGTTTAATGAATCTTGATAATGGTTTGTTCCCGATCTTGTTAAAAACATGTAACCCCAAGTATAGCCACTTATCCAATAAAATACCAAATATTAACAAATGTTTTTTTGTTTAACATTAGCATCCTTTTAACAGTTTGGTATTTATAGGCTCATAACAAATCCAAAACCTATAAAAAATTCGTGTAACGGCCCATTGCAGTCCAAGACTAAACATAAACCCGTCCAGCACGAACTTATACCCGGTCCAAAGATAATTAACCCTAAAAAACTAGATATAAGTATCCGCACCCCTAATATTTCACATTTTGCTAACCCTAATCTTATTCACATTCACCCCCTTTCTTCTCTCCTCAGACCACTCACATCGGCTGGGTTATTACCACGTTAAAGGACGATTTTTGCCACGTTAAGGGACGTTAAGGGGCGTTATGCGTTGCGTAGAAGGGGCGTTAACGCTGCGTTAAGGGCTGCGTTAGCACCCTAACGCAGCGTTAAGGGTATGTACTGCCAAAAAAAAAAAAAAAAATCACTTTTGCCCCCTATTTCTAACCGTTGCAGGTTTGAATTGTTCCACTTTTTCCCCCTATTTTTTCTAACCGTTGAAAGGAGCGGGGTTTAGTAAAAAAAAAAAAACAAAATTTCAAAACCATTTTCAATCCCCTATAAATAACCATTTCACACCATATTTTTTTTTCACACTTCCACAACTCAATACATTATATATTTACACTATCTTTTCAACCTTCAACCCAAAAAAATGTCTCGATTCAACCTAAACGATGATGGGAACGAATCGTTCTAAGATCTCTTAAGCTTCGGGTTTAATAACCCTAATGTCGGCTCATCTTCAAACCCGAACGCCGGCTCATCTTCAATCCCGAACCCACTTGGCTTGTCGGAAGAAGAACTTTACCGACAACATCAAAAAATGCTCTATTTCGAACAACAATGTAACCTAAACACCCAAAATTTCACCAATCTCAACTTCTCCCAACATTCACAACAATCTCAAACCGCAACCAATGAATTTCCCGAGACTCCAACGTCTCCTCCAAAGAAAAACAAGTTCTCGCGTATCAAACGAAAGGCGAGAAAATCAAGAAACCCTGACTGGATCTAAACACACACTTTGTGTTGGAGATACTTTGAGTATATACTTGATAGCACGCGGAATTTACTATCAAGCACTTAGAAGAATATAAGATTACGTTTGGTGATTGAATAAGTAAAACAATAAGAACAATGATATCAACCAAACTTATCACTTCACTATATTCAACGATTAGAATAGATCTGAATGATATGTATATCGTAGTGTATCACATGTATATGAAACCCTAATCTAAGGATCTCCTTTTATAATGTAAAGAGTCCTTTACACGTTAAACATCTAACCGTATCATTCTATACAAATAAGATATTTACCATATCTTTTCTATAATTATCTTCAAACGGTTTCATCTTGATCTCTTAAGCAGTCCAAACTTTTCTTTCTTCAGCAGACCTAACTACTCTTCCATCAGCAGTCTTAACTGTCCTTGTATCAACAGTCTTAACTGTTCTTGTATCAACAACCGTACAAACTGCTTAAGTTTAATTCCCAACAATCCTCCCTTAAACTTATGATTTCGATGCAAATCAATAAGTTTCTTGAATTAGACATCGGATTTCGTTGATGGGGTGGATTCTTTCAAACACTTGACTTGAATCACGAAACACTTTGGGAATTATCTTCATACATCACACTCTTTTGACCAACCCTTCAAAAATTACCAAAATTAATTTAATTCCATCAAGGAATTAATTCCTTATACCAACCCAAAGTTAATTCTGCATATCAACCACGCATTGAATGCCATTAAACCCTCATTAACTCTATAAAAACTCACATATCTACACAAAATCCTCTTCAACACAAATCTTTAACTTCTTCAATCACAATGTCTTCTTCACCAAACATCATAGAAATTTCATCTGATTCTTCTTTAGATTCCGAAGATTCAGGATGGAACAACTATTTTCCTCCAAACTATTCTTCAACATCAAGAATTAATCTTTCAAAGAAAAAGATTAAACATCCTCATCTGAAGAAACTTCCTCCGATGAACTTCCTCCTTATGTTGATGATTCATCCTCCTCTTCGACTGACTCATCTGATGATGATGATGAACTTCAAAAACTATCACACTTACTCACAAAAGAATTTGAGAAAGCAGCATCGTCAGTAAAGATTCCTATTCCAAAGAAGAAGCCTGAGAAGCAGCAATTTCCATCTCCAAGATCAGTAATACTTGCACTTCCCTGCAAAAAGGTGTCTGAACTCATGGGTAGCAGAGGAGCCCGCAGCAAAATCATGCCGGATATCACTGGAAAAGGAAAAGGAAAACTTGAGTAGTTGTGTTGTCTTTTGTGTTGTGTAGGATGTCTTGTTGGTAGTTGGTAGTTTTTGTTGGTTTTTCCTTGTATCCATATGAAGCTTTGTAATGAAACCACCTGAATAAAATTTAAGCACTTCATTATAATTCATCTCTGACTTCTTAATTCCTCCCCTGAATTCCATAATGATCAATCATCTTTAACAGCAACAAGAACAAACTTTAATTCCTCCCCTGTTTGGAAGAATCCTCACCATCAGATGAACTAGAACATGAGTTTCCAAGCTCAGCATCAAATAAGACCATTTCTACAAGTTACCATCAATTTAGTTGTTTAAGTTTCAAACTGCTCTCAACACTTCCAGATGTATTACCTTCTGAGAGAGGTGTATCACAGAGCATAAACTCAGTAGGAACTAAGTTTTGAACAATCAGTACAAACTGGTAAAGGCAGCAGTGCAGACTGTTTACACCAACAGTTTAGACTGTTTACACCAGTAGTTCAGACTGCAGCAAAATCATGTCGGATATCACTGGAAAAGGAAAAGGAAAACTTGAGTAGTTGTGTTGTCTTTTGTGTTATGTAGGATGTCTTGTTGGTAGTTGGTAGTTTTTGTTGGTTTTTCCTTGTATCCATATGAAGCTTTGTAATGAAACCACCTGAATAAAATTTAAGCACTTCATTATAATTCATCTCTGACTTCTTAATTCCTCCCCTGAATTCCATAATGATCAATCATCTTTAACAGCAACAAGAACAAACTTTAATTCCTCCCCTGTTTGGAAGAATCCTCACCATCAGATGAACTAGAACATGAGTTTCCAAGCTAAGCATCAAATAAGACCATTTGTACAAGTTACCATCAATTCAGTTGTTTAAGTTTCAAACTGCTCTCAACACTTCCAGATGTATTACCTTCTGAGAGAGGTGTATCACAGAGCATAAACTCAGTAGGAACTAAGTTTTGAACAATCAGTACAAACTGGTGAAGGCAGCAGTTCAGACTGTTTACACCAGCAGTTCAGACTGTTTACACCAGCAGTTCAGACTGTTTAGCAAAAAGTTTTCAGAGATAAAATCAAATTTTGAATTTTAATTTGTGGATTTGAAAACAGTTTTATCCACTTATAGTTTTTAGCAAACTATCAGCTATGAACGGATTTGACTTGTCTTTACCAATAGCCGTTTGCTATGGATAGCCTTTCACAATAAGAATTGGTGGTTTAATCAACGTTGAAAGCTGTCAACCATAAAGGATTTGATTACATGTTTCACAAGAATCCTAGTCGATCCGGATTTGAAATTACTTAATGTGGATTAGACATGGTGAATCAATTACCATTTGTTGTGTGACAAGCATTCACACTTGACAATCCAAACCACCATTCTTTTCAAAACACAATCCTAAGCAAAAAGCTTTTCTTATCCTGAAATGTTAGTCCAAAACCAAAGAAAACACAATACATAATATTCTCTTTTAACTATTTTTCCATTTGACTAACAAATTCACAAGCAGTCGTAACACCATTTAAGCAGCCTCAACTATACAAATAGCACAATTAACAGCACACAATCCAAAAACATTTACACATTAATCTTTTGAAGGATTAAGCATTCCAATACCTGTTACCAAGTACTGAAATCTGCTTATATCAAAACCTTTTGTTAAGAGATCAGCAAAGTTGTTATCAGTGTGTATTATAAGAACTTGTATTAACTTCTTTTTAGCACAGTCTCTTATAAAATGATGTCTAATTTCAATATGTTTAGTTTTTGAATGTTGAACTGGATTCTTAATGATACACATTGTACTGTTATTGTCTATATGTATAATTGTGTTTAAGAAATTGTACCCATAATCAAGCATCTGGCTTTGAATCCATAAAACTTGAGCACAACAACTTGCAGCAGCCACATATTCTGCTTCAGTAGTAGATATAGCCACCATAGTCTGCTTCTTAGACTGCCAATAAATTAATCTTCAAACTAAGAATTGACAACCACCTGTTGTAGACTTTCTATCCATGCTAGCACTAGCATAATCAGAATCAGAGAATGCAACAAGATCAAATGCAGACTCTTTAGGATACCATAGCCCTAAGTTAGGCTGTCCTTTAAGGTATCTAAAGATCCTTTTCACTACTGTGAGATGAGACACCTTAGGATTGACTTGGAATCTTGCACAGGCACACACATCAAACATAATATCAGGCCTTGATGATGTGAGATATATCAGGGACCCAATCATAGATCTATACATGTGCACATCCACATCTTCACCACTGTGATCCTTTAGTAACAAATGTGTCTCCTTGTCAATTGGTCTGCTAGCAACTTTGGTATCTGTGAATTGAAATTTCCTTAAAATTTCACCAACATATTTAACCTGAGAGATAAATATACCATCTGGCTTTTGCTGTACTTGTAGACTTAGAAAGAAGGTAAGCTCTCCCATAGAAGTCATCTGAAATTGGTCTTTCATCAGCTTTTCAAACTCCTTACACATCTGTTTCTTTGTAGAACCAAAAATGATGTCATCTACATAAACTTGAACTAGTAGAATATCACCCTTGTCCTTCTTAATAAAAAGAGTTTGATCAATTTTCCCTCTATGAAACCCATTCTTCAGAAGATATTTAGCAAGAGTTTCATACCAAGCTCTTGGAGCCTGATGCAATCCATATAGAGCTTTCACCACCTTATAAACCTTGTCAGGATGCTCTGGGTCTATAAAACCTGGAGGTTGTGAAACATAGACCTCTTCATCAATAGTGCCATACAGAAATGCACTTTTCACATCCATTTGATAGACCATAAATCCCATAAATGAAGCATACGCAAGAAATAATCTTATTGCTTCAATCTTGGCAACTGGAGCAAAAACTTCCTCATAATCTATACCTTCTTCCTGAGTATAGCCTTGAGCAACTAATCTTGCTTTGTTCTTTATAACAATGCCCCTCTCATCCTTCTTATTCCTGAATACCCACTTTGTACCAATCACTCTCATTCCCTTTGGTAAATCAACCAGAACCCAAACATTTTGAATCTTGAATTGAAGTAGCTCTTCTTTCATAGCTTCAACCCAACTTTCTGATTCTAAAGCCTTTAACACATTCTTGGGTTCAACCTGAGATAGAAAACATACAAACATACACTCATTCTCATCTTCATGATGTTTCTCTTTATACACCATACTGAGAAATCCATGATGATCTGGGTCTTGAATTTGCCTTCTGGTCTTGACTCCAGATTGTACATCTCCTATGACATTGGTAAGTGGATGATTCCTATGCACAATGGTTTGAGGAGTAGAAGGAACTGCATAGCTAGTAGGCATGTTTTGCAGACCATCTCCAAAGAAATCAAACTCAGCAGTATCAACTGGTGAATGAGGTTGACTTGGTCCAGCAGTCTCAATATTTTGCTCAGCAGTTGGAACTTGAGGTTGAGCAGTGCTAACTCCATTGGAACTGCTCATTGGAATTTCAGCTTCTTTACCATTCTGACCACTTATTTCAGCAGCATCTTTCTCTTTGTCTACACCACTTGATGAAGGAATATCATCTTTCTTTGTAGAAGACTCATTCACAGAACTTTCTTCCATGACAGGTATGAAAATGCAATCATCATCTTCCTCTTCTGAACCTGCATTATTGTTAGTATTTGTACCTGTAACAGGCACATAATTCATGGAATCTGAAAGACTGTCAATATCAAAGATCCAATCTGGACCTACACCTACAACATTTGGTTTATTCTCCAAAAATTCTATGTGCAGATTTTCTTCTACTTCCTTGGTGCTTGTATTGTACACCCTAAAAGCCTTACTGTGCAGAGAATAACCAACAATGAAACCTTCCTCAGATTTCCTATCAAACTTTCCTAGTTGGTCTTTGGTATTAAGGATAGTAACATGACAACCAAAAGGTCTCATGAAGCTTAAAGCAGGGGTTCTACCTCTAAGTAACTCATAAGGAGTCTTATTGTGAGGTTGTACAACTAAAACCCAATTCAACACATAACAAGCAGTGCTAACTGCTTCAGCCCAAAATAAAACTGGTAGCTTAGAGTCAGCTAACATTGTCTTAGCAGCCTCTATAAGAGTCCTATTCTTTCTCTCAGCTACACCATTTTGCTGTGGGGTTCTAGCTACACTAAACTCCCTCTTAATACCTTTTTCTCTGCAAAAGTCATCCATCACTCTATTCTTAAATTCAGTCCCATTATCACATCTGATTACTTTAACTTTCTTATCAACTAGGTTTTCTACCTCAACAATAAGGGTCTTAAGTATTTCACTTGTCTCATCCTTAGTTTTCATAAAGAATACCCAAGAAAACCTACTATAATCATCAGTGACAACAAGGCAATATCTCTTAAAATTCAAGCTATTCACAGAGGTAGGACCAAACAAGTCCATATGCAACATATACAAAGCTTGAGAAATAGAGTTCTGGGTCTTTGGCTTACATGAGGCTCTGTGTTGCTTACCCTTAAGGCAAGAAACACAAGTTTAGTCATTGAGAAAAGTTTTGTTTGGTAAACCTCTTACTAATCCTTGTTTAGCAATTTTGTTAATGGTTTTAAAATTAACATGACCAAGCCTCCTGTGCCGTAACATTGATTCTTCCAATGTGGCTTTTGCAACAAGACAAGTAAGTCCAACCTTAGGAACTAGTTTATTCATCTCAACACTGTATGTATTATCCTTTCTGGGGATTTTAAGAAATACTCGACTTTCATCAGGTAGCTTGAAATCAGGGGAAAGTATAAGACAATCAGTATCAGTAAATAAAACTTTGTTCTTTTTATCACAAATTTGTGATACACTGAAAAGATTGTACTTAAGTTCTGGTACATAATACACATTCTCAAAATCAAGGTTACCAGTTTTAATTACCCCTTTACTAGTAATTCTTCCTCCAACACCACCACCAAAGACAACTGGTCCTCCATCCAGAGCAATAAAGTCTGAAAGATATGACTTGTTGCCTGTCATGTGCCTTGAACATCCACTGTCTGAAAATCCTCTATCTTCTTTGTCATTAGAGGGATGTTCCTGCACACAAAATAAAGGTGTTAGTTTCTTTTGGGGATCCAAACCATCACTGGTTTGGATCTGCCTTGTGCATCAAGATGAGAAAACTTGTTTAAGGTCTTCGATGCACCATTGGGTTTGGCAAAATGTTTATCCCAATGTGCTGAGGCCTTGACAGCATTGCCCCAATATCCCTTAGCATTTAAGTGCCTAGCAGTCGGATTTGCTGGTCTAGCAGTTGGAACTGCTGACCTAGCAGTTTGAACTGCTTGTTTAACCTTAGGCACCCACTTCTGATTTGCCATTGCTGTTTTCTGATAAAAATGACTCTTAACTGTTTGTGCATGATTTGAAAATTGTTTTGCACTAGAAACAGTTTGCTTGTTATTAAACCACTGATTTTGACTAGCAGTTGAAACTGTTTTGATGCCAGTCTTTAACATAACAGCCTTAGGTGACATCTTATGATTTGCATTAGGGTTTGTCAATATGGTTGGACCATTTTGAGTTACCCTAGCATTGTTATTCCTGTTCACCCTAGCATTCCCAGTAACCCTCTTTTTCCATGGGTTAGAATCACAATAAGCAGCCATATGCTCAAAACTTCCACAGACAAAACATACTTTTCTAATCATAGCAAACCTATCATCCAGTTTCTTAGATTTTGAATGATTCCAATTCCTATGACTACTCTCAGAACTTGATGACCTGTTCTTAGTCCTATACATCTCAGCATATCTAACATTTTTTCTAAATGGTTTTATGTTTTCAGTCTTAACCACTTTAGGAGCATGTTTAACTTCTACCTTAATAGCATTAGGTTTTTCCTTAACCTCTACATTCTCATCATCAGATGTCCACTCCTCAATAGTTGGAGCATCTGAGTTCCTATCAGAGGACATCTTTTCCTCAGAAAGAGATTTATCACTAGCACTTACAAAAGCATCTTCTCCCTTAAAAATTTAACAGGATTCTCACTAATCTTAACACCATATCCAGGAAATTCCATATCCTTAAACTCTTCTAAACCTGTATGAGCTAAATCTATTCCTGGTGGAGCAAACATTCCTCTAAAAGGGGGTGCAACAGACTTATAACCTAAACCAGATTTAGCTTTGTTAAGTATTTGACTCTCTACAATCTTCTTAACTCCATCTGAAGTATATTCAAGAGTGTCTACACTTAACTGAATGTTATCTTTTTTCTTTTTAAGCTTCTCTAGTTCATATACGAGTCCACTCATTTTATTTTCTTTTATTTCCAATTCCCTCTTTAAAAGACCTATCTCATCAGTAAAGTTTGACTCATTCTGTTTATAAAACACAATTTGTTCTTCCAAAACAGCTAAGCCTCGTTTATGATTTGACAGACTAAAACTTATTTGATTATATTCAACTCTAAGATCATCATACTGTTTCTTAATATTTTCAAAATCTTTTAAAGCATGACAAGAGTTTGAACATTTTTCAGGTTTATATACCTCAGAGTCTGAGAAAGCCATCAAACCCAAGTTAGCTGGTTCCTCTTCTTCCTCCATGAAGCTCCAATCAAATCCAGCTCCATCTACAGCTACCATAGCCTTGGAAGAAGGCTCTTCAACATTAACTGTCTTCCTTGACCCTTGTTGATTCTGAAACCCTTGACCCTGGTTACCTTGTTGTCTTGGACCTCTGCACTCCCTGGCAAAGTGCCCCAACTTGTGACAATTAAAGCATTCCACCTTATACTTATCATATGCAGCAACATCTCTTCCATTGAAGGTAATCTTATTCCCAGTCCTTTGGTAATACTTCTTAGCCCTGATGCTTATCAAAGCCAACTGCCACTTCAAATCCATAGCTTCCAAATCATCTTCAGCAACTTGAATAAGATCTTCATTAAAGATCTTTGACCCTCCATACTGTTCTGATACAAATGCATATATGGTCTCATCAGTCAAGCCAACAGTGCTAGTTTTTACACTAGCAGTGCTAACTGTTGGTATAGCAGTACCAACTGCTTCTTCATCTTCATGTTTAGAACTATTTGAAGAAGATACAAAAGCCATATTCCCTGAACTGGAACTGGTGCTACCACTCTTCTTGACCTTTTGCTCAACAATCTTGAGATTGTTGTAAAGCTCATTCATTGTCATATTCTCCAGTTCTGGTTTATTGCTCCAAACCACAACATAAGTATTCCATTCAACAGGTAAACTGTTTAGAAACTTCATGTTGAGGTCTTCTTGAGGTATCACAATCTTCAACACAGTAAGTTGACTGATGATCTTCTGAAGCCTATTAAAGATTTGATCCAAAGTTTCATTGATTGATGCAGTGAAGTTCTCATAACTTTTCTTGAGTAGGGTTTTCTGTGCTTTTTTGGTAGCCTCATTGCCACCAAATCTTTCCACCACTACTTCAAAAAGAGTTTTAGCCGATTCGTAATGGCTAAAGTTTAGCAGTTGATCATTAGGAATTGCCATTAGTAACAAATTCCTAGCTTTCTGATCATTCTTCTTTTTGATTCTCTCCTCGTTTGTAACTGGCTCAGTGTTAAGCTTTGTGACCTTGGAACCATCAACACGTGTTTCTTCAACAGCAACTTGTTGAAGGAATCACCGTTGATAATAATGTCCCATAATGCATAGTCCTGCACCATGAAGTATTGCTCTATCCTGAGCCACCATAAGTCGTATTCATTCAGTTTCAGCATGGGGAGTTTAGCAAGGATTGAGGTTTGAGGTGTCTCCATGTCCATCTTCTTGGATTGCTAGTGAGTAAATACTTCAAATTCTTCTAAACTCAACGTATCAAAAACCTTGGTCTCTGATACCACTTGACCGGATCTAAGCACATACTTTGTGTTGGAGATACTTTGAGTATATACTTGATAGCACGCGGAATTTACTATCAAGCACTTAGAAGAATATAAGATTACATTTGGTGATTGAATAAGTAAAACAATAAGAACAATGATATCAACCAAACTTATCACTTCACTATATTCAACGATTATAATAGATCTGAATGATATGTATATCGTAGTGTATCACATGTATATGAAACCCGAATCTAAGGATCTCCTTTTATAATGTAAAGAGTCCTTAAGTTAAACATCTAACCGTATCATTCTATACATATAAGATATTTACCATATCTTTTCTATAATTATCTTCAAACGGTTTCATCTTGATCTCTTAAGCAGTCCAAACTTTTCTTTCTTCAGCAGTCCTAACTACTCTTCCATCAGCAGTCTTAACTGTCCTTGTATCAACAGTCTTAACTGTTCTTGTATCAACAACCGTACAAACTGCTTAAGTTTAATTCCCAACAAACCCCGAACCCGAACCTTTGGAGGATGAAGATGAAGAACTCGTTGCCAACAAGACCAAATGTTGGAACCCACAAGAGGAAAAAGTGCTTGCTCACTGTTATGTTGCAGCCTCAGAAGACGCACATGTGGGTCAAATTCAAAGCAGGGATACGTTTTGGCAACGGGTGCAGAATGAGTTTAACAGAGTCAATTACCAACCAAGGAACAAGGATATGCTCCAAAGTAAGTGGAGAACGTTGAACCGTGATTGCTCAAAGTTCAACGCGTACTACAAATGTTCCAAACGCCAAGAAAGAAGTGGTGAAAGTGAAATTGATATCCTGAAACATGCCCGAGAAATGTACCGGGACGAGCACAAAACCGTTCCTTTTAGCAACGAGGAGGCTTGGGAGGTTTTACGGGGTCATGTGAAGTGGGACACGCCGGAGGGAATTGATTTAACCGGCGATGAACCACCAAGACAAACAAATGAGGCGTTGTTTGGTCATGATGAACAACCAAGGCCAATGGGAAGGCGTGCTGCAAAGAAAGCTCGATCCGAGAGCACGGGAGGAACGAGCACGGGAGCGAGTACGGGAGGAAGTATGTCGTCAGTGCAATTCATGGAGAGTATGACACTCGAGTATCGTCACAAATGGGAAATGGCAGAAGCCGCGTATCGGGCTACAAAAGAAAAAGAAGAGGCGATAACAAGGCTAGAGGAAATAAATTTTTTGAAGGAATCTACCGACGGGCAACCTCCAGAGGTGGTGTGGTGGATCAACCAAGAAAAAGCTCGCATTGTGGCAAAACACAAGCTCGAGATGCCTCCACAGTAGATTTAGGATTGTCTTTATTTTTATGATGTAATTTTTAATTTCGTCGTTATTTTTATTTATTTCTTTAATTTCGTTGTAAGTTTTTTTTAAGTGTGTTATTTTTGAATGTAATGTTATGTTTTAATAAATGTTATGTTTTAAAAAAATGAAGTAATTTATAAGTTAGGGGTTGAATTTGTAAATTTATGTGTAAAGTTGAGTTAAGCTGTGTTAAAGCTGAGTTATTGTTGTATGGGTTAAAGCTGAGTTAAGTTAAGGGATGAAAAAGCTGACGTGGCATGCCTTAAAATTTAAGGCTGAGTTAACTGTTGTGATCGGCCTCACACTCCACAAAGCCACATACAAAAATGCATCTACCATCTAGAAACTGATAACCACCCTTCACTCATCTCCTTTCATCTCTCTTTTTCAGTTACCATCAAAAAAAAAAAAATCACACCCTAATATCTTCGATTCTCATAAGCTAAACAACAACCGCAACCACCAACACCCCATACGAACACCGGACATCTTCCATGGATTGGTTAAGCTGTTCAAGCACAAGACGTGGCTTCAAGATCTCATATAAGTGTTCTATGGTAGGGATAGATGTTATGTGCTGTTGTCTCTTATACTGAAACAAATATAGATAATAACATAATTGTTATGTGTCTATATTTAATTTCGGATATCAAAGAAGAGGGTTACCTTCTCATAGATCTTTGTTTTGTTTATGTCTTGCTAACCGAAAGGATGAAAGAGAGTGACAAAGTTGTTATTATCTTTTCTTTCAAGTGTTTCAGAAATTAACAGTTATAGATCTATGATGTGTTCGCTTTTGAGATGTTAAGATCATTAAAGGTCATAAACTATTGATCATCTCCGAAAGAGAACTGAGATCTTGATTCGTTTTTTTTTTTTTTTTTTTAGGTTTGAGTCGTAGCCAAGATGGTGTCATTGTTGGTTGTTTACGTGGAGTGCTATGCAAGTTAGGACAGTTTTGTTTATGAAGTTGTTAGTTAGGAGATGGGAGTAAAGGTGATGTGGGTTTGAAGTTTTGCGTTGTTGTTGACTTGGAGTTGATTGATATGGGTTATGTTGTATAATGGTTATCTGCTCTTCATCTCTTTCTTTTGTTTTGTTGACTTTTACAAAGGCCAAGGAAGAGTGAAAGATCTGAGGTTATAACACGGGTCATACTAACCTTGTGGTTAGACGTGATCTTGTAGTCAATGGTCTTTACATCTTATTCTTTTCTTTTATCTTTGGCATAAGTTCGATGACTAGTCATTATATCTGGTTCGAAAAAAGTTCGACGAGTCAAACTTTGATAAGTCAACCCTCAATCAAAAGTTCGATGAACCGTCAATCAAAAGTTCGATGAACCCTTCGGTAATCGATAGTATCAATCTGACTTATACAAGCTAGATGATTTCCAGTTAATCGAAGTATTCGACAAGCTTATACAAGCAAGAGAATACTGAGTAATCGTTGAAGCGTGTAGAAGTTTTTCGTTCAGTTTTCCGACTAGTTTTCCGACCATGTTTTTGACCAGTTTTTTACAACAAAAGTCACAGGTTATGGAACAAAACGAGCTGGGAAACTCGCGTGTTGCAGCGGGAGTGTTTGTGGCACAATTTTTTATTATTTTTTTTGCACGTGTTGTTGTGTATTTGTGCGTTCTTAATAGGAGTGCGAAAATGTCATTTTGTGTACATGTATGTTTACTAATGACTACTTACAGGTTCCAGCATTGCTGCAACCTATAGTCACTTGCATTCGGTGCAGGTTTCAGCATCATCGTCCTTCCCTGCACCACCATCTACGTTCTGTGCCACAGCGTCACCATCCTCCCTTGCACCACCATCAACAGGTTCCAGCACTGCTGCAACCCGTTTCTTTGGAGCCTTTTTAATGCCTGAAAGTGTGATCATGTCTGCTGAACGAATCACACGTAACTTGCTACCTCTTTTGTATGCCTTTGTTAGTGCAGCTTTCACAGATGGCTGAATACCATCAAGCAGATTTGGATGCCCCTAAACCACACATATACTTACACAGATAAGCTGGGATCAAATGGAAATATGATAGCATAGTAGGACAAAGTGATACCTGAAATTTAGACATCGCCATCAACGAATGTAAGTCTTCCTGGTTAATGGAGTATAAATCCATAAACTCTACAACCTTTTCAACAGCTTCATCTTGCCAATCATCCCATTTCCTTCGGAACACAACCTAGAAAGCGTGAAACGAATCGAATTTTGCCAAATAAATTGAATTCTGGAAAGTTATGCATATTTATACTCGTTTTTATCAGAAAAATTATTTTGTGAACAATGGTGCAAGTTTCGTAATTTTTCGAGTCCGTTTGGTACGTTGAATGGGCCCTGGAGTGTTTGTCAAAAGTCTAGCCATATTGGCAGTTTAGGTCCCTCCACCACATTGTTTCATTTTCGCCCCTCACTTTCAATTTTACACAATTAATCGCTTGTCAAAAATATATAAACCCCAAAATTATTTATTTATTTCATTTTAACACACACACACAAACACACTCCTCCTTTTTCTCTCTCTACCCTCGCCGACGACCACCTCCGACCATCCACCGCCGTCACTTTCGGCCAACCACCGTCGACGGAATTTTTCCGGCGAGATCTTTTAATTGCCAAATCAATAGATCGGTTTATCCCGATCATTTCTGGAGCTTCTTGGCTCATAACTCACACCGTAACTGATGAAGCGAAAAGTGTACCGCTTTTAGGGGGTCATTTAAGCCCTAAATCGTATTTATTTGATCAAATATTGCCCTAAATCGTTCCTTTTGTCATTTTAGGTACTTTGGAGAAGAAATCTGGAAAAGGAAGCATTTTGGACGTTTTTGGAGCATAAAAGTGAAGAAAACGACAAAGTCTCCTAAGCTGCTGGAAAAGTACACATGACGGCGTCAAGGATTGCTCCTGACGGCGTCACGGCTTGGCAAAAGAGGTGGATATGACAAAATACACGTGACGCGCCAGAGTGTTTTGCAATGGAAAGTCTGACGGCGTCACCCTTTAAGGTGATCAAGGTTGTCACGGTTTAAGTTAAAGAGAGACGGCGTCAAGCACTATTCTGACGGCGTCAACCCTTGACGCGCCAGAGTGGATTTTGGAGGATTAAAGAGGGACGGCGTCAGGAAGACCATCCGGGAACCCTAGCCGCGGTGAGGTGACGGCGTCACCTCCTACAACGTGACGCCGTCAGAACCTAAACTCTATATATAGTTTTGCAATTTTTAGTCATTAGTGTGCAACTTTGTGAGGAGAAACCCTAAGACGAATTTTCTGCCATTTTTAAGGGTTTTATACCCTTGGATCTCCCATGTTTAATTGAAGATAAGTAATCATTTAATCATTCAATATGTCTATGTGTTGTTTGATTATATCTTGTTCTTGTCTTTTAATTAACATGCTAGGCTAGATTTATCTTGTGTTTGCTTAGATCTAATGAAACCTAACTATTGATTATTGGTTATTGGTGTGTTATTAATTGTATTGGATGATTGTTTATCGATGTTAGGCTTAAGAAAACTGGCTAACCTCCTATACGGTAACTTGCTTGAACGTCTTAAGAAACATGAACCAATGCCTACTAAGGTTTTTATGGTTGTATTTAATGCATGAGCGAATTCTAGTGATCCCATGTTTGGAGCTTCTTAGCCGGCTCGACATAGGAGTGAAGTAGGAGCTTGTAGAGTTGGGGAAGTACGTACGCCACCCCACGATTGGTATTAAGGAATACACCCATCATCCACGCAAATAATACACACTAATCAACCGGTAAAAGATAGTTAGGGAGTAAGGAAATCTAAGTAAACACATTTCTCTCCATATAAGTTCCACAACCTTTTTATTTTTAGTTATTTTATTTTATTTGCATTTGTAGTTATTTGGGTTAGTTGACTAGCAACTAATTCTGCCCACTCCTTCAAACCCGAGATTTTACTTGCTTTCATAAAATTATAAAAATACAAAAAGAATCTTCCCTCACCCTTAGACCTATTAGAGTAGTTTTTCAATCCTAACGACACTATTCCCCTAGAGAACGATCAATCCCCTGGTACTTGCCACTACACTATACTACATCGGTCAGGTACACTTCCTGGTGGGGATTGCAAGCCTCTTGAGATCTCTCGAGAGGTAAAACCTGTTGTAAGGTCGCAAAACCACGCATCAAGTTTTTGGCGCCGCTGCTTGGGAATAGTTATTGTTTAAGTTGAATTTTTATTTTATTAGGTCTACTCACTAGATTCCTATCTAGTGAGATTTTTATTTTATTTTTTCTAGGTTTTCTTTAGTCTATCTTTTTTCTTCGTTTCTTTGTTCGTAACCATTACCATCCGACATCATGGAAGGTGGTAATATCCTTGATCCCAACAACCCACCACCACAACAACACCCACCTCCTAGAGCCCGTACCTTAGGAGACTACTCCCGTCCTAGCCACCATGGCTATCGAAACACCATTGAGCTCACTCAAGGAGCCAATGTCACTCCCTTGCGATCCGACACCATCCGGTTGGTGCAAAGCGGATGCGCATTCCATGGACTTCGTTCCGAAGATCCTAATCAACATCTCAAGGACTTTCTCAAAATTGTTGATTCCATAGACCTTGATGTTGCCACTCGAGAGACGACCCGACTGCGTCTCTTTCAATTCTCTCTGCGGGATCAAGCTAGTCAATGGCTAGAGCGTCTACTCGCAGGATCCATCACCTCTTGGGATGATCTCACCACTCGTTTCCTTGCTCAGTTTTTCCGACCAAGAAGAACTTCCAAGCTAAGGAATGATATCTTGATGTTCCAACAACGTCAAGGCGAAACCCTCTACGAGGCATGGACTCGATTCAAGGACTTACTCCAAAAAGTCCCTCACCATGGCATAGAACTTTGGCTCCAAGTCCAAATCTTCTATGACCATATCAATCTCTCCACGAGGCAAACCAATGACCAAGCGGCTGGTGGTAAGATACGTGATCTAAGTGCGGAACAATCATGGGCTCTCCTGGAAGATCTTGCTCTTTATGACAACGAAAGTTGGAGTGACCCCCGTGATTTGAATAAAACGGTCAAGGCAATATCTTTGCCTTCGAACAATTCAAGCACTTCCGACCGTAGGATCATAGAACTTGAAGACCAAGTCAAGTTTCTTATGAAATCTTACGAGGCTCCTAAACCTTCAAGCCAAGTGAACAAAATCACTTCTTCGTGTGAATTATGTAGTGGTCCCCACGACACTCGTGATTGCATGGAACTCCCCGAACAAGCTTTTGCGGACTACGCATCCTCGCATACCGACGGAGCGGGAGACAAGTGGTACACTTTCAAACCCGAGCCAAACCCCTACGGTGATTCATACAAACCCTCATGGAAAAATCACCCAAACCTTAGGTGGACACAAAACCAAAATGCACAACAAACCAATTCTTCCAACCCACCTAATCGTTTCCAACCAAGCGGTTCCAACTCGAACCGTACTTTCAACAACAATCCTTCCAGCAATGGTAGTACCAATAACTTTGAAGGATTGATGTCCCAATTTATGGCATCTCAAGAAGCTCGTTTGGCCAAGTTTGAAGCCGATTTCAAACAAAAACAAAGCGAGATGACCAATAAGATTGACACTTTGTTGAAAGCCCTCAATGACCAAGAAATAGGAGCACTCCCTAGCAACACAGTCAAGAACCCGAAACTAAACGTCAACGCCATCTCGTCGGTTTCGTCTCCTAGTTCTTGTCCACAATATTATTCGGTCAATTCCATGAGCTCGTGTTTCAAACAAACCCAAGTCGTTCAAAATGACCAAGAAGTTATGATATCCAAATTGGTCAACAACATAGTTGAAAAACCTCCCACTCAAAACCTTGACAATGAATTCAAGGAGCTCCACCTTGAAAGTCCGGTTATTGATGTGTTGGATGAGAAGAAGCTCAAGTTAGGCGAAAAAGGGACCGCCTTCGTTCAAAACAAGCTACCTAAGAAGTTAGATGATCCGGGCTTATTTGTTCTACCTTGCAAGATCGGTAATTCGGAGGCTTATGACACATTAGCCGATCTTGGATCAAGCCTTAACCTACTTCCGTTACCGCTCTACACCTCTTTAAAACTAGGAAAACTTGAAGAAACCGAGGTGATAATAGGCTTAGCGGATGGAAGTGTTGCTTACCCGGTTGGAGTAGTCAAGGACGTGTTAGTACACATAGGAAAACTAACTATTTTAGCCGATTTCCACGTCCTTGATATGGTTAGCGACCCTACATGCCCCTTGTTGATAGGTAGAGGATTTTTGGCGACCGCTAGTGCTATGATTGATTGTAAGGAATCTAAGATAGCGGTAGGAGAAGGTGATACTTGGTCAGTCTATGATGTGAAGAAACATGCTTATGATACTAGTGATGAACCAACACCCCATTGGTTAGAATTAAATAGGAGACCATCTAGATATGGACCTTGGATCAATAGAGACTTCATAGGACCCCAACGCCCATTTTACCTAGAAGAGGACTTTGTGAACCGAACACATACGGTAGAGCAACTCTTGGCTAGGGACACCGAATTGGATCCATTTGAAGACCCTCTAGTTTTTAGGAAGATGATTGATTTCCTAGGAGTTTTGCCAATTAACCTAGGGATGAATAAGTGGACTTGTGAGAACGATGATCATAAGTGGGATTGGGACAAACCACCCAAAGATGGAGATGGGTCATGGCATATTAAGATGACATTGTATGACCCGGATGGAGAGAAGTTTGAAAAGATATATTGTACTAAGCGGACCAATAGGAAACTTCAATCCAAGCTTAACCCTAAAGACGTCCTCGATGACGAACTCACTTACATAGGGTAGAAGGACTTTGAGTCTAGCTACAAGACTCGTTAATAAAGAAAAGCGCTTCTTGGGAGGCAACCTAAGCTTTATTTGCTTTGTGTGTTTATTTATTTGTTTGTTTGATTTTATTTGCTTCTGTATGTGTGTTTAATTTTTATTATTATTGATTCATGTTCAAAACTAAATTGTGAAAATGCTTTATCTTGTTTTAACTTCGTCTTAACTACATATAAAGGTATTTTGCAAAAGATAAGTGTAAGGGAAATCCAAATCGGTTTATTAGAACAAATGAACATGAATCATAACAATAATAAATTAACATACATATTAGTAATTGTTTGAGTCAAATGCTTGTATCGAGTCATAATGATGTTTTGCAGGAATTCCAGGAAGTAAGGTATAGGTTTTTCCAGAAATTTTCCGGAAACTTAACATGAGAATTCTGTCAGATCATTTCTGTCGGCGTCAGGCTTTACAACCTGACGGCGTCAGGTTTTAATTTTCTGAAATTGTTGAAAGTTTTGTTTTCATAAAAAGTTTTTATTAAATCTATAACTTATAAACTCCAGGAATCTGCAAAATAATCATTCCACAAGCATTATATCCTTATATAGATTTATCCCGCCGTTGTTATGCAGGTTTTCGTGTTTGTTTTCTCAGGTTTAACAGGTTATTTTGGACAAGGAGATGTATGTGGAATCAAGCTTTTGGCGATGCATTAGTCTTGGAGCTTCTACATTATCTTGGAAGAAGATTTAACCATGTTACCTCTTTATCCACCAAACGAATCAGGGGAGTATTTGATTTCATTCTTTTACCTTGTTACTTTTACATCTTGTTATTTGAACATTGGGGACAACGTTCATCTTAAGTGTAAGGGGGGGTAAAGTGCGATACTTTAGAGAATGCTATTACGCTTGATTTTTCGTTTGTTTAATAGTAGATGTGTAACAAAACTGAGAGAAATACCTGTTAAGGAAATTTTAGTGCCAAATTTAAATTTTTTTACAACATATAGGAGTGAAACTTTGGTCTTAATGAGTGTCTCACGGATAGGAGTTATATGACTAGCACAAAACCGTACCACTAAAAAATTTTCCACCCCCAAATATGTGAGGTTCGCCCCTAGAATTGGTAGGAAAAGCATTTATGCTATGATGTGTGTACCGGTAGCACTTAGATTCTAGAACTTGCGTTAGGACCATTCCGAGGCCACAAGTGAGACTACATTCGTGTAGTTAGATTTACTACATGATAAGAGGCATTAGGATTAACCCATTGTTTTACACCTGTGTTTTTGTTATAATTACATTGGCTACATTGGTCAAGTAATTCTCCCACACCCTTTGCGTTGTACTCATTTTTAGTACACGATACCCCTAGTACACCCCTCAGAGCCTATCTTTTCGTTTCTAACTTTAAGCATTTTACTTAAAGGAAGAATTTGTTACACCCCACTTAAATGTACACCCAAATCGCCTTAGCCTACCTTGTATGCACTCATTTTTAGTGCATTATTATGACAACATTTGTTTAAACCCCAAGTTAATTATCTAATTGATTACATGGTTGCTAAGTCGAGTCATATCCTTGTACATATTGTTTTGGGACGATTGGGACTCATGGGTAAAGTACTAGTGTAATGGAGTAATAGGGAAGAACAACATTATTACCCCCATATGTGCTAAATATTTTAAAAGTACTCCAAGTGTTTCGATTATCTTAATTCGAGTCATTAGAATAGTTATTTGTAAAGTTATGTAAAAGTTCAAGTGTAAGGGGAATGCAACGCCCCTATGATGTATTATTTTGGATGGTAGGGCAAGAGTGTATGCAAACAAAAAAAAAAAAAAAAAAAAAAAAAATCGAAAAAATCAAGAAAAATATAAAAAAATGAGAAAAAGAAAAGTAGAAAAAACATACGGACTACCATCCCGTTTCAAGATCTTTAACTCGCCACCAGTAAAATATCCTTTATCCAACAAAACCGTGTTTATCATATCCCTACACCTAACGTTATAACCCATGTAAAAGCCCTCTTTGATAGTTTATCTTAGGTGCTTACGCCTAGTGGAGGAGGTTTTTGATCCTTTCCCAAGCCTATGGTAATCTATTTGCTATGACAGGTAGTGAGAGATATTATCCGTTTTCATTTATGAGATATACTTTTATGACACCTGAGAGATGTGAGTATCTAAACACTACTTGTGAGGTGCTAGTGTGTAATCTCCGTGCTTATTATGATTAAAGTGGAACGACTATTTGTTGTAATTACTTTTATATTAGCGTTAAATGACCCCTAACTTGTATTTTGATTAGAATAACAGCGCATTTGCTTGAGGACAAGCAAATCTCAAGTGTAAGGGTATTTGATGAAGCGAAAAGTGTACCGCTTTTAGGGGGTCATTTAAGCCCTAAATCGTATTTATTTGATCAAATATTGCCCTAAATCGTTCCTTTTGTCATATTAGGTACTTTGGAGAAGAAATCTGGAAAAGGAAGCATTTTGGACGTTTTTGGAGCATAAAAGTGAAGAAAACGACAAAGTATCCTAAGCTGCTGGAAAAGTACACGTGACGACGTCAAGGATTGCTCCTGACGGCGTCACGGCTTGGCAAAAGAGGTGGATATGACAAAATACACGTGACGCGCCAGAGAGTTTTGCAATGGAAAGTCTGACGGCGTCACCCTTTAAGGTGATCAAGGTTGTCACGGTTTAAGTTAAAGAGAGACGGCGTCAAGCACTATTCTGACGGCGTCAACCCTTGACGCGCCAGAGTGGATTTTGGAGGATTAAAGAGGGACGGCGTCAGGAAGACCATCCGGGAACCCTAGCCGCGGCGAGGTGACGGCGTCACCTCCTACAACGTGACGCCGTCAGACCCTAAACTCTATATATAGTTTTGCAATTTTTAGTCATTAGTGTGCAACTTTGTGAGGAGAAACCCTAAGACGAATTTTCTGGCATTTTTAAGGGTTTTATACCCTTGGATCTCCCATGTTTAATTGAAGATAAGTAATCATTTAATCATTCAATATGTCTATGTGTTGTTTGATTATATCTTGTTCTTGTCTTTTAATTAACATGCTAGGCTAGGTTTATCTTGTGTTTGCTTAGATCTAATGAAACCTAACTATTGATTATTGGTTATTGGTGTGTTATTAATTGTATTGGATGATTGTTTATTGATGTTATGCTTAAGAAAACGGGCTAACCTCCTATACGGTAACTTGCTTGAACGTCTTAAGAAACATGAACCAATGCGTACTAAGGTTTTTATGGTTGTATTTAATGCATGAGCGAATTCTAGTGATCCCATGTTAGGAGCTTCTTAGCCGGCTCGACATAGGAGTGAAGTAGGAGCTTGTAGAGTTGGGGAAGTACGTACGCCACCCCACGATTGGTATTAAGGAATACACCCATCATCCATGCAATTAATACACACTAATCAACCGGTAAAAGATAGTTAGGGAGTAAGGAAATCTAAGTAAACACATTTCTCTCCATATAAGTTCCACAACCTTTTTATTTTCAGTTATTTTATTTTATTTGCATTTGTAGTTATTTGGGTTAGTTGACTAGCAACTAATTCCGCCCACTCCTTCAAACCCGAGATTTTACTTGCTTTCATAAAATTATCAAAATACAAAAAGAATCTTCCCTCACCCTTAGACCTATTAGAGTAGTTTTTCAATCCTAACGACACTATTCCCCTAGAGAACGATCAATCCCCCGGTACTTGCCACTACACTATACTACATCGGTTAGGTACACTGCCTGGTGGGGATTGCAAGCCTCTTGAGATCCCTCGAGAGGTAAAACCTGTTGTAAGGTCGCAAAACCACGCATCAGCAACACTACCCACGCGCCACCACCACCTTCGGTAACACCACCGACACCACCACAGCCCCTATCACCTTATTTTCTTCTCAGTAAACTCTTTCATGCGCCCCTATCCCCTTTATATTTAAATATTTTTGAAACCCTAATTTCTATATTTTATTAAATCCGATTTATATAATCTTTTTCTAATAAAAACCGTGTGGAACTCGTGTTTTGACCCTGACTCGTGTTGACTCGGGGTGAGTTGTTTGTTTATCCGGTTTCTTTTATTCTCCTTTATTTCTTGATGCGTTGTAGCTCGTTTGGTTTGGTCTTGGGTTTGTTTGAGGTCTTGACAGCCGACGTACGGCGAAGCCAACCTGTGACTTATGGTAAGTCACGGCGAGGCGAGGTGTAGTTGTTTAGGGTTAGGGTTCGGATTGTGGAGTTGTGAGGTTTGTGTTGGTTTTGTTTGCGGTTTGGATTTTGTTTGGGTTCGGTGTGGATTTGGATGTGGATTTGTGTTTGGTTTATAGATAGGATTAGTTTAGATGTGGATTTGTTTGTGTCGATTGGATTTTTATATAGAGTTGGATTTGTTGCGAATTAATGTAAGATGGTTTTAACTTTTGATCTTGTGGTTTCTGGGTTGGGTTTGTGAATAATTACAATTGCTACAGTACGAAACTGTGCAAAACAGTGCACTAATACACTTGCTTTGACCCCTTCTCCAAACGGCTTTTAGTTGTTGTGTTAGTTCTGGTTAGCAATTATCATATTGATTTGATTTTTTATTTATGATAATTGATACATAGTTTTGTAATAGCAGGAAAAAAATTAAAAAAATAAAAAAAAAAATAAAATTAAGTGCTACAGTGCAGCACAGTGCAGAATAGTTGCCTAGCAACTGTGTTTTGGGGGGACTGTTACACGACTTTTAGTATATATATATATTGTTAGGATATATATATATATATATATATATATATATATATATATATATATATATATATATATATATATATATATATATATACATTATATATAACAGGAGGCGTTACACGTAGATAATGCCACATAAATGCCACCTCAATGCCACATAATCGCCACTTGGCATTTCTAATTAATATTAATTGCCATGTCAGTTTATTCCATGTAAGCTTTTCCTTAAATTCGGACATTTTTTTTCTTTTTTTTTTTTTTTTTAATAAAAAAACACATACAATGATTCGAACTCAAGACCACGCAGATATTATGTGGTATCTTAACCAATGAACCACCACTTTTTTTTGTTGAGATTCTGGATATCGAAATCTATATAGGATAACTTTTTTTCTAGAACCCTAATATTCATATCTATTCCTTGATTACAACCCGATTCATTCATTATATCTTTCTTTTCTTTTTTTTTATCTCAGAACCATAATATCATTCGGTTCCCCAATTCTTTCTAAACCCTAATATGTTAAACTACACACAATTAACTAATAATGTCATAATATGTTTCTGTTACGTTTATGAAGATTCTGCTAATGGCCTTGCATTGATTTATCTTGCTTTTTCTCTGTTTGTTTTAGTTACAGGTACTCTTCCAAGTATAATAAATGGCGTCCACAAAACTACGAGAATGGTACAAACAAAATAAAAAGACGTTAAGGATCCTAGAGTTCATACTGAGATCATCAACTAATTATAAGGATAAGTTCTTGAAGGTGATATGTTCAAAAAATTTATATCATGTAATCTTTTATATAAAAATTTATGTGTTTATATAATCTTCACGTGTTTGGACTGCACATCAGGAACATATGACTAGATGAGAGTCATGAACTTGAGGCGTAACCCTCTCTAATTTCTCAATACAAAGGCAACAGGTATCTACCACTTTCTTTATTATTATTATTATCTTTAATTTAGGAACTACTTACTCACATGCTTCATCACTTTCTTTAATTTAGGAACTATTATTATTGTTTTCTTTAATTTATGAACTGTTCTGCTGTTTATTTGTAGCAGTTCATCCACAACAGTCGAAGATACTTCATCACTTTCTTTTTCCTATATAAGTTCTTATAGTGTTAGTAATTATATCTAAATTGATGATTAATACATTATTTGTTGATATTTTTATTTGGCAAAGGAGGGTGAAGACAAGGAGGAATGCGGATTTGGGTTACTTTAGAACCTGACTTTCACATTAATCCAGCCGTAAGATTTTTATTTTTAGGTTTTTTTTTTAAACATTTTGATTTTTGATTTTAAGTATGTGTTTGTTGTGGATTTGCAGTAAGAATGTTGTGGGTTTGTTTATACAGATGAGACAATTTTTTTTTTGTTATTTTTTGAATTAGTTGATTTTTCTAGATTTTAGCTAACCTTAATCAAACATGTAAACCCACGTACCTTTTTTAATCTTTAACAATAATTGAGATTGCATGCTGCAATCTCAGTTTTCTTCGTTTGAGGATTTTGAGGATACAACTACACTATAATTTTAGGTACTAATTATGTTGTTTAATATTGTAACACCCCAACCCGGCAAGGGTAGAAGTGTCACGTAAATGGTGACATATCAAAGGCAAACATAACATACGACTTACATAATACAAATGGTTTACAAAGTTACAAAGGAAAATATACCAAATCTACGTAGTCATACATAAATGAATACTAAAACTAAGGTATCGTCTTCATAAGCTAATCTCTCATCCCAAAGCAAACCCAAGCTCCTGGCTTCCTACTAAAACCTGCCGTAGGAAAAGAAATGCGGCTGAGCTTAAAAAGTCCAGTGAACAGATATATAATGAACGGAAACAAAAGCAGATGAAAATGAACAGACATATCATAATAAATGAGATATAGGAAAAGGAAATAAAGAGTAAGGTTTAGGACAGTAATCCACCACGAGCCCAAACAAATCAAATCACATCATATCGTAACCATAATCTTCAAATCATATAGAGGGGAGACCTCTCAGATAATCAGATAATATGAGGGGTGTCCTCATTCTTCAAATGGAGTAGCGAGCTCCCAAATTTTGTGAAAGACGTGGATTGCACCCATCATCAGTCACCAAATACAAATATATCAAATTCACAAATCAAATCAAATCTAGGATGCATCCATACGCCCCCCGAACATATCATATTGGCCATATCAAATCATATCATAGTGAGCTCATATCAAATCAAAATGGGGACGGTGTGGTTAATCATTCTGACCACACAAGAGTCATGCCATTGGTGCATCAATGACACGGCCATGTTACCTTCATGGCTAGGAAATAAATTTTGGCTCGTAGTATCAAACTGGGGTCAAAGTCAAAGGTTCATATCAAAGCAAAGGTTCATATGGTCATAATCATAGTCCAAATCTCCAGGTTCACATCAAAGGTTCATATGTCAAAGTTCAAATGCCAAAGGTTCATATAAGAGGTTCAGAAATAAAAGGTTCATATCAAAGTGTAGGGAACATAGCAATGGCTTAGGAAACCCTAATACGAATCAAAATAAGAGACCGAAGGCTCCTCATTCAAAGAGCAGAATATCTGTACCTTATTCCAAAAGCAAAGCACAAACCAAAATGAATAAGATAGGATCAGGTCCTCTCCTTCTTCACACCTAGAGGGGTAGAAAAGAATTACAAACCTTTCCATTTCAAGTAACCTTCCATTTTTAGCAGGTTTCCAATTTTGGTAAGTTTCTATTTTTAGAAAGTTTCCTTATTTAGAAAGTTTCCACAATTAGTAAGATTTTCATATTCTCATTTAGGTTAAGTCATTATCAAAACATATTATGGCTTAAGGGTGTATTTTAACAAGTTACCAAAGTTTAGGGTTAAACATGACAAGTTCTCACATTCTAGGGTTTTAAGTGTAAATATGCTAAAGATGAAAGTTTAAAGTGAAAATATCATAAATAACTCATTTTACTGTTCAAGTTATCATAATTACATATTTAGTCCCTTAGGTTTCATAATTTACATTTTACACCCTTTATATTATTAAGTTATACTTTAAACCTTATAATATCCATAATTACACATTAACCTCATAATTTCCCAAGTTTACACAATGTACACTTATTTTAACATGTTATATGAATGTACCCTTAAATATTCATAATTTACACATCAAGTCCCTCAAGTTATCAAAGTTACATATTTAGCCCTTTAATTTACAATTTCAACCTTTAATTATTAATAATTACATATTAAGCCATTAAATTACCAAAATTACACATAACCCCCTGAATATATTTTATTACTCAAATCAACCTTAAGTTTCCAGAAATTACATTTTTAGTCCCTCCATTTAATTATTAAACAATTCGAATTATACTTTATTTAATTAACAAAATAAACCTTTTAAATACAAAATTAACACATGAGATCCTTATAAAATATTTTCTGTATTTTTACCCAGATCCAAGACACCTTACAAAAATATCCCATAGGTTTCATAATTTACAAAACACACCCTCTACTTTTAAAGACACAAATCGTATACTTTTTTTTTACACAAAATAAGCCCTAAATTCTCCCATCATATCCAATCATTGAAACATCCTTAAAAACACATTAAATGACCAGATCTAATCTAAGAAACCCTAACCCTAGCTTCCTCGATTTATTTTCCCTTTTATTCTTATTTTCCACAAAATCCGGTTTGTAAAATAATTAGCCACGACTTATATGGGCTTCAAAAATTCGAATGGGAATTTTTCTGAGATCACATGACGCCTAAGGAACCCAGGAAAAATACATTAGATACCCAAAAAATTCGTTTTCTATATATTAGAATTTACACCCTTTTTAATGATTTAAATCCAAAACAATTACCACAAGTCTCCATAATTCGAATTAGCATTTTTCCCAGCTTATACCATGATCAAGTAACTCATAAAAATTAACAAGGCAACCCAAAAAAATCGTTAGCATGTTTTCCAAAATTAATCCATTTTACACATTTTAAATCCATTCGACCACCTAAACCTTGCATGACTTAATTCCAACATTTTTCACAGATCATATATGATGTGAGGAACACAAGAAAAATGGAGAATGAATTTTACAATGATCGAAGGAATTAAAATGGAATATTACCTCACTTTGGAACAAAATTCGACAATAAAAGATTCAGGGCTTAATAAATCGAATGGCCAATTTTCTTGGCTTCCTTAGGACGTGTACAACACCAGAAAAATGAGCTTGAACCTCCAGAAAATCGTATGAATGAGAAGAGGAATTATTGTGTGTTTTTGTTATTTTCGGTAATATGTTTTTAGTTTTGATTTGGTTTGTTATACACATAGAGGATAAGGCCGATCAAGGGGGGAAATGGGCTGTCAAAAAGCAGGATTTAATGGCCCCAAATCAATTTTAATACTTTCCTTATTTTCTTTGTATTTTAATTATTTTTTGGTTTACTTAAAAAGTTTAAATAATAAAATGTATATACATAAATAGTTTCGGTTCACATAATATGTCATAAGTAGTTTTTGGTACTTCACAAACGTCAAATGTGGCCATGGAAATTAGTTTACTTTATATCTTAATCGTCTCCCGAAGTTTAGAATTTATTTGGTGCTTTATACGTTTATTAATCAAAGTTTTAGATCGTAGGGGCATTTTGGTCTTTTACACGTTTTAGATTTTAGGGTTTTACAACTCTTCCCCTCTAAAGGAAAATTTTCGTCCTCGAAATTTGCAAAGAAGTAGATGGGAAATGGAACGGAATCAAAATAAAGACGTACCAGATTAGAATACAAAATTTGGATAGCTAGCTCGTATCGACTCTTCGGTCTCCCAGGTAGCCTCCCGCTCTGGGTGGTTCTTCCAAAGAATCTTTACGAACGGAAATGAAACAAAACAGAAGACACAACGGACAGCGAACGGAAATGTAAGAGACTTGTTTCTTATGACTCTTCATTGCTGATTCAAAAGTAACTTCAGTTCCCAGAAATGACATATCATACGAAATTCAGATTGCAAGGATCATATTCAACATGACGAATGGTTATCATATTCTCTCAGAAGAGATACAAGGTTACGCAAGATTGTGACGGATATGCCGTCCATAGCATTCGATTAGGCAAATCAGATGAGATCGTACAGAAAATAATTTGTAGGTGATATCAAATAGAAGAAACTTATAGCAGAACTTAAGATTCTTATTGGAATTACAAAGGTCAACAACCGCGTACCGAGAATCCAAACGTATCAAATCGTATAACGGCGAAACAGATTAAGCGTATAGGTGGAACGAACCTAAATCTTACAAATGCAAAAATTCTCACATCTCTAATCAAAATTCTAAGGTTTCTAAAGTACTCCTCGAAATATCCTATGAACACAATGAAGGTACGTCATATGACGTAAGTATTATCACGTTCGCGAACCGTCATAATACTAGCATCATATGAGTATACCATCATGATGGTCATACTTTATCTCAAGTCGCGAACAGAACTACTTATCTTAACCACCTATCAGTCTTTCTACCTCCTAAGGTTGGTCCAAAACAAACATCACTACGGATTCTAAATCGGAGGAATTTGAACGTACAAATAGTGTAACGAAAAGTGTACACCTTAAAATGAAACTCGTCGTCGAAACGTTAGGTCTTCCACAATTCATCTTCCTTCTCATAACGAAACCATCATCCAAACAAATGCATAACGAACATAGAATGGAATTTCTAATAGGGTAAGGTTCCTTCAAAAGATCCTATCGAAAGGTTACAGAAACTTAAGTGGTCTAAGAGGAAATGAATTACGTCTTCAATATCTTCATCCCTTACAAAAAAAAAAAAAAAATCAAATCTTCCAAATCCAAACGTTTACTACAAAATTTCATCCATTCAATCTCATGATCTCGGATCTTTTCAAATTCCAAGTAGTCGCCCTCTTGTCTAATCATATGATCATAGGGTGAAAAGGAAATCATAAACTTGAGTCAGGTTCCTCAAGTCTTCGACACTTCTTCTGGACACTTCGGTATTGTAGCGTGAATCTCTGACGTGATCACCGTGCATTCCTTCATTTGCGAGTCTGCTTCAGCTCTCAATTCATCTTAGTACAACTAAAATGACTAGAGAAACAAGGTTGCGTGTCTTCTACAAGTCTTCTAGCATGATTCAAAATTCACCAACTCAAACTGTTGTGGACTTCCTGTTTTATGTGCTGAAAGATCATCTTCTACGGTCTGGTCGTCTTGATGCCCAACTGAAATCTCCACGTGCTGCTTGAGGTATAATCGAGTCTCATCTCAGTCTGTCTTCTCCTCACATGCTTCTCTCTTGGTAACTGTAACACCCCAACCCGGCAAGGGTAGAAGTATTACATTAATGGTTTCATATCAGATCAAAACAAAGCATACATTCAATAGTAATACATGGATTCTCAAGGGTTACAAATGAATTGCTGAATATACAAATGAAAATTTTCAATAACTACTAATTCTAAATACAATAACTTCTAGTCAACTATACTCCAGAGTAGCTATCAAGGTCTTCTAAGTCCAAGGTTCTCTTCACCCATACCCAGCTTCCAAACTAAAACCTGCCGCGGGAAAGAAACGCGGCTGAGCTTAAAAAGCCCAGTGAACAGATATATAATAAACGGAAATGAAGCAAACGAATATAGCATAATGTATAAGATATGAATAAGGTACAAGAATAAAGGTCTAGGACAGTCATCCACCACAAGCCCAAACAAATCACATATCATATCATAATCATATCATAATCATGTAGAGGGGATGCCTCTCAAATAAGCCGATAATATGAGGGGTGTCCTCATGTACCAGTTGGAGTGATCAGCTCCCGAACTTTGTGAAAGGAGTGGATTGCACCCATCCCCAGTCACCACATCATATCAAAACGAACTGTCCACGAACACGGACACGAACCTAGGATGCATCCATTCGCCCCCCGAACAATAATATTGGCCATAACAAATCATATAGTGTGCATGCATATCATAATCAAAATGGGGACGGTGTAACCAAATCACTAGGGCTACACGCTAGTCATGCCAGTGGTGCATCACAGACACGGCCATGTTACCTTCATGGCTAGGAAACGAACTTGGCTCGGGTATCAAACTGGGGTCAAAGGTCAAAGATTCATATCAAGACAAAATTTCATGAAGTCATAGTCCAAATATCAAAGTCCAATCACAGGGTTCATATCAAAAGGTTCAAATCACAGGGTTCATATCAAAAGGTTCAGAAATCAAAGGTTCATATCAAAGTGTAGGGAACATAGCAATGGCTTAGGAAACCCTAATACGAATCAAAAATAGGAGAACGAAGGCTCCTCATTCAAAGAGCAGAATATCTGTACCTTATTCCGAAAATGAAAACACAACAGAAAATATCAAAGTCGGAAGCAAACTCCATCTTCAGCGAATCTACACGAATTCATAACTAACTTATTAAAAGCTTATTAAACTCAGATTACTTATTTAGTAGGCTTTCCCGTTTTAGTAACTTTTCATATTTAGTAACTTTCCATTTATAGCAGGTTTCCAAAATAGTAATTTAATACTTTAAGGTTATAATAGACGATTAGTAATATGTGAGGGTTAAATTGCCAACTGTAATAGTTTATGGTTAATTATGTCAATTTAGTAAGTTTAGTTTCAAAAAGGTAAACTATCAAGGTTAGATATTAAAATGTCAATTAAAATTATTTTAAAGTTTATGATATGATTTTACATTAGGATGATAATTTTTAGACCGTGACGACCAGAATATGTTGTTATTGCATGCACCAATACACGACTCGTTTTGTTCCTTTTCTTGCCCATTTACGACCCATGTCTTGACTGGTATTGACACCACAAACAGCCCATCCTACATACTTCATTTCGACACACTCAACACACTCCAACACGACACTTACTAAGCCCTCGCACCCCTCCATTACCAGCCCCATTCGACACTCACACAACACACACTCGACACTAACACACACCAAATCCAACACTTACATTCATCAAACTCCAGCACCCTATTTCCAGCCCCCACGACATACACAAACACCTATAAAATCACACTTATAAAGACCATCCTAGAACCTATCCTTATTCTTAATTCAGATTGTCACACACATGCATGCAATTCTCGTTAAAACACACACACACTCCACGTTACATGTATGCACCTTTATCCAATTTTTAACCCACACCAGATATGTTATTCCAAGCAACACTGTGCGATATAAAATCTTCCATTCATATATACGTGTATTGGTTCATTATTTCATGCATTAGTATTCTTGGTTTTCCCTTGTATATAGATGATCAAACAATTGTTTCTAACCAGATTTCATAAGTTCTTTTTATATACTGATTTGATTAATGGATTAAATCTACATATTAATATACATATGCCAACGTTCCATGATCTATATATAATATACTTACTATTCGTTATATTTGGTACCATAAGGACGCACACCAATCTGGTTTTAAGAGTCCCATAATTCCTTATCTCGACACAGCCTTACGTTCTATTTTCTCATGTATTACGGATCCAGGTTCATATGCTTACAATACTGATTTGAAGTAACCAAAAACCCTTATGTCGACTTATATTATTTCATGCATACTTATTCCATTGCTTTATGTAACCTAGGCCCCTCTTCCCATATTTTTTTTTTTAATTTTAGATCGGGTATTGATTATCTCTTGATTATTTATTACTGATCATGTTTTACATATGTAAGTCGAGATGAAAACAAGAAATAGGTGGATGTACCTTGCTGATCAAAGAAACAATAACCAGAAGCCTCGAACAAGACTCGCGGAACAGACCCAAACAGCCATCCACAAATCACGAACATGCTTTAGCAATCTGCTTGTATACCATGAATGAATAGCAAGCAGCCATTGAAGCCTTGATTTTGAGAAAGCAGATTTTGGTGCCTCGTATGAATGGGAGGAGAGAAAAAGAGGAACACGCTATCACCATAAATAAGGAGGAGCGTGGTGTAGTTTTGGCAAGGCAATAAAGTGAAACAATCTTGATTGATATTGCTATTGAATATATAGTTAGTTATGCGTTTTCAATATTCAGCCGAGATTTGTGGTCCGCATGGAATTGGCCAAATATTAAGGAATGGATTGTGCCAAAAGGAACAAAAGAATTTCGGTTAAATATGGGATGATTGGGCCCGATATTATGGCTGTTATTGTGTACAAAGAAAATAATTTATTTAGGCACTAATAGCACATTAAACGTGTGGTAATTTAGTGATGTTAGGAAGGTTTAATTGGTATAGCAACTTAATATTATTTATGTGTAGTTAGATTAGGTTATTTTAGTTGTCAGTACATAATTTAAATAAATCTCGGCCTACAACTTATACTTTTAAACGTGCCATATATTTATTTGTAAAGTTCTTGTATCATTTCGTTTTTACTTTAGGTTATAAGTTCACATCGTATGGTGTTGAGTCATAACATGTTATATAACTCAAGTTTTAATTTATAGCGTACTTTATAAGTTCTTAAAATTTCAAAATTAGAGGGTATTTTAGTCTTTTCGGATTGTTTAAATTTTGGGGTTTTACAGTAACGACTGTCACGAACCTCTTCTGCACATCTTCTACAAGGTTTCTAACTCTGACAATGGTCTTCAGACCTGGTTCTTTTTGTGGAAGCTCTTTAGTCATCGGATACCTGGTGGTGTTGTTTGCTACAATCTCTGACCATCAAGTGAATCTATTCTTCTAGAACAAAGGGTCGGTTCACTTCATACTAAAAATGGTCAACGTGTTCCTCGTTCATCTCTGAGCACAAACATACTGTCATACTATGACAATTATCCGAATACTTGTGAAAACATGAATCTTCTAGACATCATTCAAAACTCACAGTGGTCACACGGGTACTAAAGCAACTTCGGGAGATCTTCTTAGGGAGAAACTTCATATCACAAATCTTTCTCTTCACAAATCAAATTGTAATGCTTCGCGGAATTTAATCTCAACTAGCCAACTTCCTTCTCAGATGTTCTTGTGGTTGCTTCTTCCGTCTTTCAAACTCAAATGAGGTCGTCTGCTACGAAGTTTCAAAATAGAACCAATCAAATATTGATACACGGAATTGGAATAATGATTACGGTTACATTCACGATGGTCGGTGTGCCGCCGCACACTTCTCTCTTTCTTCCTCATAACCCAACAGGAGTATTCAAGAGATCACTGAAGTGAACAAACTCATATCCCATCAGTTCCTACAATCTCTTAACTTCTTCAATATCGTGGTTTCGCCAATTCAGATTATTTCAATGCAAACTTTACTTCCCAAACGGATCTCAAAAGGTTCATCAGAAGCACCAGAAATTCGTACAACAACTTTCAAATGCCGAAGCTTTCCAAGAGTGGATACTAACAGGTGTTAGGAGAAAATTGGAAATCAAGGAGATCAGGGTATGTGCTTCCAAAGCACAAAAATTTTAACAGATCCAAATGATTTAGAATATCATATCCAAATATGGTGGAACAGATTATGAAAGGTCACGTTTCAAATATGGCAGTCTACGGTAGCTTCACAAAAGTCACCAATCCAAAATCAGAAGACCTCAAGGTCAAATGCATCCAAAGGCAAACGGATTCTTAGAGCGAATGTAGTTGTCAAAACATACGGATAGTTCACATGTCAAATTTAGGTACATGGTTCATCAAAGTGTGGAATAGGAGAGTATTAGAATATATCAAAGTCAAATATATCAATTTGAGGATTAGAATAGGGGACAGTTCAAAGGATTGGAATCTTGTAACATAGGAATGATAGGGTGTGCACCGATAGTAATACGAACATCGTTTAACTGTCAGAGTTGAGATGTATGGAATATCAGTTATTAGCATCAGCATGCTTAGATAACAATTCCGTACTAGACAAATATCAACATCAAATCCTTCTAAAGGAAAAGTTGGTTAACATACAACGTTCATCATTCAAATGACGGAAAGTAAGACTTCCCCATCTTCTGCGACAAACGTTCTTATAAGGCATGACTAAAAGGCAAAGACAAGATTCAGAGTGATGCGGAAGTAATTACTACTCACATGGATGTCCTAGGCTACCCATTCCTCACCGGTTATGACTTATATTCCTATGGGAAAATTCTACGCAACTTCGCAAAGGTTATCCTACGAGCGCCTACAGTGGAAACTTAGGGGTCCTAACTTACACAGGCCAAGGGTAGATGTACTACAAGTCGTAAACCAGGCCTCTGATACCATAATTGTAACACCCCAACCCGGCAAGGGTAGAAGTGTCACGTAAATGGTGACATATCAAAGGCAAACATAACATACGACTTACATAATACAAATGGTTTACAAAGTTACAAAGGAAAATATACCAAATCTACGTAGTCATACATAAATGAATACTAAAACTAAGGTATCATCTTCATAAGCTAATCTCTCATCCCAAAGCAAACCCAAGCTCCTGGCTTCCTACTAAAACCTGCCGCAGGAAAAGAAATGCGGCTGAGCTTAAAAAGCCCAGTGAACAGATATATAATGAACGGAAACAAAAGCAAATGAAAATGAACAGACATATCATAATAAATGAGATATAGGAAAAGGAAATAAAGAGTAAGGTTTAGGAAAGTAATCCACCACGAGCCCAAACAAATCAAATCACATCATATCGTAACCATAATCTTCAAATCATATAGAGGGGAGACCTCTCAGATAATCAGATAATATGAGGGGTGTCCTCATTCTTCAAATGGAGTAGCGAGCTCCCAAATTTTGTGAAAGACGTGGATTGCACCCATTATCAGTCACCAAATACAAATATATCAAATTCACAAATCAAATCAAATCTAGGATGCATCCATACGCCCCCCGAACATATCATATTGGCCATATCAAATCATATCATAGTGAGCTCATATCAAATCAAAATGGGGACGGTGTGGTTAATCACTCTGACCACACAAGAGTCATGCCATTGGTGCATCAATGACACGGCCATGTTACCTTCATGGCTAGGAAACAAATTTTGGCTCGTAGTATCAAACTGGGGTCAAAGTCAAAGGTTCATATCAAAGCAAAGGTTCATATGGTCATAATCATAGTCCAAATCTCCAGGTTCACATCAAAGGTTCATATGTCAAAGTTCAAATGCCAAAGGTTCATATAAGAGGTTCAGAAATAAAAGGTTCATATCAAAGTGTAGGGAACATAGCAATGGCTTAGGAAACCCTAATACGAATCAAAATAAGAGACCGAAGGCTCCTCATTCAAAGAGCAGAATATCTATACCTTATTCCAAAAGCAAAGCAAAAACCAAAATGAATAAGATAGGATCAGGTCCTCTCCTTCTTCACACCTAGAGGGGTAGAAAAGAATTACAAACCTTTCCATTTCAAGTAACCTTCCATTTTTAGCAGGTTTCCAATTTTGGTAAGTTTCTATTTTTAGAAAGTTTCCTTATTTAGAAAGTTTCCACAATTAGTAAGATTTCCATATTCTCATTTAGGTTAAGTCATTATCAAAACATATTATGGCTTAAGGGTGTATTTTAACAAGTTACCAAAGTTTAGGGTTAAACATGACAAGTTCTCACATTCTAGGGTTTTAAGTGTAAATATGCTAAAGATGAAAGTTTAAAGTGAAAATGTCATAAATAACTCATTTTACTGTTCAAGTAATCAGAATTACATATTTAGTCCCTTAGGTTTCATAATTTACATTTTACACCCTTTATATTATTAATTTATACTTTAAACCTTATAATATCCATAATTACACATTAACCTCATAATTTCCCAAGTTTACACAATGTACACTTATTTTAACATGTTATACGAATGTACCCTTAAATATTCATAATTTACACATCAAGTCCCTCAAGTTATCAAAGTTACATATTTAGCCCTTTAATTTACAATTTCAACCTTTAATTATTAATAATTACATATTAAGCCATTAAATTACCAAAATTACACATAACCCCCTGAATATATTTTATTACTCAAATCAACCTTAAGTTTCCAGAAATTACATTTTTAGTCCCTCCATTTAATTATTAAACAATTCGAATTATACTTTATTTAATTAACAAAATAAACCTTTTAAATACATAATTAACACATGAGATCCTTATAAAATATTTTCTGTATTTTTACCCAGATCCAAGACACCTTAAAAAAATATCCCATAGGTTTCATAATTTACAAAACACACCCTCTACTTTTAAAGACACAAATCGTATACTTTTTTTTTTACACAAAATAAGCCCTAAATTCTCCCATCATATCCAATCATTGAAACATCCTTAAAAACACATTAAATGACCAGATCTAATCTAAGAAACCCTAACCCTAGCTTCCTCGATTTAGTTTCCCTTTTATTCTTATTTTCCACAAAATCCGGTTTGTAAAATAATTAGCCACGACTTATATGGGCTTCAAAAATTCGAATGGGCATTTTTCTGAGATCACATGACGCCTAAGGAACCCAGGAAAAATACATTAGATACCCAGAAAATTCGTTTTCTATATATTAGAATTTACACCCTTTTTAATGGTTTAAATCCAAAACAATTAACACAAGTCTCCATAATTCGAATTAGCATTTTTCCCAGCTTATACCATGATCAAGTAACTCATAAAAATTAACAAGGCAACCCAGAAAAATCGTTTAGCACATTTTCCAAAATTAATCCATTTTACACATTTTAAATCCATTCGACCACCTAAACCTTGTATGACTTAATTCCAACATTTTTCACAGATCATATATGATGTGAGGAACACAAAAAAAAATGGAGAATGAATTTTACAATGATCAAAGGAATTAAAATGGAATATTACCTCACTTTTGAACAAAATTCGACAATAAAAGATTCAGGGCTTAATAAATCGAATGGCCAATTTTATTGGCTTCCTTAGGACGTGTAAAACACCAGAAAAATGAGCTTGAACCTCCAGAAAATCGTATGAATGAGAAGAGGAATTATTGTGTGTTTTTGTTATTTTCGATAATATGTTTTTAGTTTTGATTTGGTTTGTTATACACATAGAGGATAAGGCCGATCAAGGGGGGAAATGGGCTGTCAAAAATCAGGATTTAATGGCCCCAAATCAATTTTAATACTTTCCTTATTTTCTTTGTATTTTAATTATTTTTTGGTTTACTTAAAAAGTTTAAATAATAAAATGTATATACATAAATAGTTTCGGTTCACATAATATGTCATAAGTAGTTTTTGGTACTTCACAAACGTCAAATGTGGCCGTGGAAATTAGTTTACTTCATATCTTAATCGTCTCCCGAAGTTTAGAATTTATTTGGTGCTTTATACGTTTATTAATCAATGTTTTAGATCGTAGGGGCATTTTGGTCTTTTACACGTTTTAGATTTTAGGGTTTTACAAATATCTTAGTTACTAATCATTTAATTTATTCTCCTTTTCAGATTCATAATATTACATCTTTTGCTTTCTCATCGAATCATGAATGCTATTTGTTGCACTAGGGATATGCTTAGGCTAAGTATGCTCACATATTTGCTCATTCATAATTAGGCTTTGCACTAGAAATATACTTAGGCTCAGTATGCTCAAATATTTGCTCATCCATAATTATCTGGGATTATTTATTCATCATGGGTGTATTGGTACATTACATTTCTTTGAACAATATGTATATTTGTTGGAGTTGTAATGTTTTATGTCCTAATTCTTAACTTGATTTATATAGCTTGATCTCTTGTGTTCATATTTTTCAGGATGAGTTGTTCATTGCTGCATATTGGTAAGCCTTTAGCGGGTAAGTAACATACTGTATCAGGTACTTCTTATGTTTTCATCTAAATGTGTATGTTGATAGTTTTTCTTTTATCGTTATAGGATGTAGCTCCGGCCCCAAAGTCCTCGATTTTGATGTTGCCATTGTTTATGAGACACCTTCTGCTTCTTCAGATGCTGGTGTGTCTTCTACGCAACATGTTTTTTCTGCAAACAATGTTTCTGATAATCGAATGGCAGCAGACCTTTTAATGCATCAGGGACCAATGATTCACACCAACAAGAAGCGAAAGGCTAGCTGTAGGTAATATATGAATGATGTATTTTAACGTAAGTGTAAATAACTTATAATATCGCGAAACTAAAACTAATGTCACCTGTTTCTCTTCCCGATATTCCACTTGTCAAATCTGAGGATGCAGATTCTACTGTTGCTGCTCTTTGAACAGACAGCTTGGTTGGCTGATTTTGTCTCAATTACAAATCTGACCTTGGATTGGTTTCTTCTAATTGCAAATATATACTGCATATACATATCTTCCTCTATCCATATTGAATAAAAGAGCCTGCACATATTGCCTCTGCAGGGCTGTTGGAACATTGTCATGTCCACTTATAGTTTTCAGATATCATTGAATACCAATAAACGTGATTTTGTTATATTAGGTTCTAACACCATATTATCTTTTTCTTGGTTATTAAATGGATAGTATGTGATATAATGAGGGCTGTGAGGTACCAGTAATGGCATAGAGTGCATATAAGGCATGAAAGTCAAGCGATCGATCCTGTAGAATGCCATAAGAAAGTTAGGCTTTTTAAACAAAATCTTCAAAAAGGAAGATTTATACTTAGATCTGTAATCAGTTGAATCAAAGCGAGTACCGGATGATGAATTATAAAATCTGTAAAGGATAAAGTACCAGTGTATCTGTTCATTTAGCATGTTATAACTATTGCACTCTTTATGTTCATCTTAGTCTTTAAAAAAATATGGTTCTGTGTCTTATCTAGGGCATTCTGTAACCTATAATGTTAGAACTTAAAAATGAAATGCCGCATATTATGCATGAATTTTAAACCTTAAAAATGATAAAAAGGATTATGATATACTGGTACTAAAAGTTAAATACATAATTTTGTAAATTTTTGAATATGTCAAAGAATATTTAAAAGAGCCTATGACAATCATGATGTTGTGTGTGGTCTTGTGATGATCATAGTATCGTACTCTTATACAGTACCATAACTAAAATTAGATTATCCAATGCTCTATATTCTTTAATATCAATAACATTAATATATTATTCATATAGTTATCACTAATGAATATAAATGCATGTTAATCCAAGTTATGATAAAAATGGATCTAATTTCAATACACATAAGTGGACATATTTATCTTTTGGTCATCTGATATTATTTTGGTCAATAATTTGGGTTGAAAAAATGACCAATGCATATATATTAAGTACAGTAAATAACCAAGGACTTTATACTATGTTGCAAGTGCTTTATTTGATTATTTCCTAACACAATATTTGATGAACTCATTTAATAGTTAACAAGAAAGCAAGAAAGAAATATTTCATAAGACAATATTGGATAGTTACGCCATCCAAATCTTGTGAAATTGATTAGCTATTGCTTTGATGATGGTCATATGCTTTTTACATATGAGTTTATGCCAAACGTAAGTTAACAATGTTTTCATACAGTTTCATTGTGCTCGACATTTAGGTCTCTTTAGGGTGCTTTTCATCTTTATTGGCTCAAGGTCAAGTTGCTAATTCTTAGCCAGCAAACATTAAAGGTAGTAGTTGCAGTTCAGCTGCTTATCATTGGGTTCATCAATTTATTCTAAATCTCTAACAAGTAATAATGAATATATGAGCTTAAAATGAGAAGGGTTCAATGGACCAAATGGGTTAAAAGTTGCCTTAGTGTATTTTAATGCGTAGAACCTTTTATATTTTTTATCCTAAAAGCTATACTAGAATTGAAATTATATGATTCTGTGATGAGAGTGGACACACTAATTATCTTCAGGAAAAGTTTTTATGATAGATTGTATTGGTTCAAACTAACATCTTTTGATGCTCATCTTTTTTGACCCAACCCACTAATATATCCACCTCTACCAAACATAAACTGATTCTCCATTTTTATTTGAGAAAATGTAACTTTACTAATAATTGGATGCAATACTTATACGTGCCTGATAAGGATTGTGATACTAGGTTTTGAAGATGACACCTGAGTTTAAGACAATCGAATTAAGCTGCTGATCCAATACCAAAATTGCCTAAATAACATTCTTAGTCTTTATTTCTATTAATGCACGTAAACCTGATATAGACATGTGCCATTGTAGTCGAAACCAAAAGTTTGCATATCCTCAACTCCGTTTTGTGTATATTAGACGCATAGACAAAATTTAAACTAAAAGCCTTAAGGGTGAAATTAATGTTCAAAAAATACCATTCTCTTATGTATCATCACTGCTGTACCAGATTACATAGGAATCATCCAGCACGTCAGCGATACAAAAACATATAGAAGTGCAACTACAAATAAGGTGACAGTAAGAAACATCGGCGTCCAAAATATTAGGTTAGTACTCACCCTTTTAGTTGGATAACTATTTGTGAGTTGTAAATGGGTGTTTGGTTGTGTTATAAAGTCAGCCAGTGTTGTTGTAAATACAATGCGAGGGTGTTTGGATGAGATCTTATTTAGACTGATTTGTTGACTTTAATAGTCATTATGATGCTTCAATTCTCTATATAAATATATAATATGTACATGTCGATTATAATGGCATGTTTCTGGATCCACTAAAAAAATACCGTGTTCACCCCGCCCGGATCCATTTTGACCCGTACAAGAAATTCGGCCATTAGAAAACGAATCCATTTTGACCCGTTACTCGATCTCCCATCTTGCCACCACTAACAACTGCATTGACTGAAAACCACGCCTCTAGATTTGAAAACCAATCAATTTAAATTATGTTTATTATCAGTTTTGCTACTAATAAGTATAGTTCTTTCTACAAGAAAGTCGTGGTTTATTAATGAATTTGAGCTTTTTGTATTGTGCAGGAGAAAATAACATTCGAGTGATTTTGACCAAGCATTTCTCTTCCTATCAGATGTCCCAGCACTTCAGTTGATCCCTCTGCATCCTTCGTCTGTAATCATCAAAAGATGTAAGCCTTCAAATATCATTTCTCGTCCGCTAAAGGGTTTTGTTTCTATATATCTTGTGACACATACTATTCAGATTACATGTTACATTGAATTTGTGTTGACCAGATATATATTTGATAATCTAAAATGTTAAAGGGGTTCATGTTTGGTCACCATAAGTTCACTATAAAAATTTGTATGTTTTCCTCTTATTTTTCGGTAACTTATCGGATTAACATTCACATCTTTTTTGTTTTATATTCACTGTCTAAATATTTTAGTATGTTCGTAATTTATTAACTGTTACTTAATTTATCACTAGAATACTCACAAGGCTCACCAAAATAACAGTTATATATGTGCATGCAACTCATGCATTTGTAACCGGAATATATCAAAGGCACAAAAACTTCTGATTATCTTAAATGATAAACACTAATGTATCATTCACTTACAAAGACCAATAAAGACACAAAATTAAAAATTAAAATCAATGAATACTAAATTACAACAATATTTGAAGATATAAGAAAATATGGTTACAATCATCAATCAATAACAACTTTATAAAACTTCAGTCCTTATTTTAAGCTTACAACGCTTTCTCTTAACATATCCACTTTTCCAGACATTTTTTACCCGACTTCTTCCACTATAGTAAAATATGCCAACAATATTTATAAGTCATGCCCGCCCATCGGGCGGGAACATAAACTAATACATTTTAAACAATAATAAAAAACACCGTACTTAAAAAACAAATTTCCGTTAAGTAACACCATCACAAGTAAAATTATAACACATGCCCGCCAATCGGGCGGGCTTTGACAACTAGTGTATATATATATATATATATATATATATATATATATATATATATATATATATATATATATATATATATATATAATATGTCACAAAAATGTTATCACTTCCGTTTTGCATACATCACGTACTGTTACCAGATTCGTATTTGAACCAAAAATAAAGGACATAACAATCACATGAATATACCTTTTGACCATATTTGATACAAATACATGTAATTAACTATTAAACCAAAAGAATATGATAAGAAATTAAAACTTTGTTAAAAGAGTTTAATAAAATGATGATTTGACAAGATTACAAAAAATCACAAAAATCAACCAATACTTAAAACCTTGGCTCTGATGCCACTTGATGGATCGTTGTTATCGTGATTCGGGAGGTCAGGGAATATGAAAGAATAAGTTATCTATTGTTAGAGAGAGAGAGAGAGAGAGAGAGAGAGAGAGAGAGAGAGAGAGAGAGAGAGAGAGAGAGATACTAAAGAGAGAAAGTAAATGTGTGTTTTATTGATAAAGATGAAAGAGTAAATTACACACTTAAGTCTCACCCCTTCATGGAAGTATGGAGGGGTATATATAGCCTCACATACATTAAAATATCACAATATTACATAACTAGTCAACGTGTTTGGCTTAATAAGATAACTAATGTAATCCCGTAAATGTCGTTTCATTTACGTGTTAGGAGCGATCCCAACAGAGAATGAATATTAGGTGATGATTCTACCAAACTCACATGTTGTTCATAGCGATGAACATTGGATTGATCCAACCTATGAGAATTCACTATAAGGATCGGCGTCAATAGTGAATCTTGCAAGTGCTTATGTCTCTCATCCTTAGACTTGAAATGCAAGTAGATTTTGTGTGTGTGGAATGTTAATCTTTGATGTGGTCAAACACTGTCCTGTACAAGGCGGTTATAAAAACTATTTTAGGAGCGATGTGAAGCACATAACGGACACGTGAAGTCAAAATAGGAATTGTTCCTCCACGTGTTTTGAAATTAGATATTACTAGACCCATCGATGAATTGGACGATGTTTGTGTGGCCGCACCCAAATGTAATTAAGATGATACTTGATTAATTTAGTAATCTAGTTCAATATCTACATCAAGAAAAAGAATCGTTGAACAATTAGAATGAAATTTGATCCATGTCTATTGTTTAACAAAGTATCTGTAACAAAGGGATGATTGATTTATAAACCATTTAAAATGAGACATTTAAGAAACTATCCTCATGTGTTTCTTGGGGCATTGACATGTTGCTAGACGATAAACATTGCTTGTATAATTACCTATTATTATGTCGTTCGCAAGTGCGAGCTGTTGGAGTATAGTCGTGGCATAATAAGTAATTGTATGGCTAGAATCACGTGAGCTTCCGGGGTCACACACATATATACTTAGGCATCATTATCTTATACAAGTATTGGTAAAAAAAATAATCGGGCTTGGAACTAATTAGATTGTCTAAAGTTTCATATTGGACTAAGTAAAATGGCTAGCCCATCTCTTTAATCATTAACTCGGCCCAAGCCCATAGAGAATGACTAGTTGATATTTGGGAATTGTTTTATAAAGGTTAATATAGTAAATTACTAAAATAACAAGGAAAAAACGTTTTCCTCCCTCCTTTTCCAAACACATAAGCAAAAACAAAACAACTCTAACTATTGTCTCATGTTGATGTTGTATGTGTTAAGAGTTGGAAAACTCACGTATTTTAGCTTGGACGTCTACTAAAACAAGTCTAGTTAGTGCTTATGTCTTAGGTTATTATGTATGATGGATACATATTCCGTGAATTAGTTATTGGGTGGGTTATTGGCATTCAGATATGCGTCCCTCACTTAGGCTAGTTCATAGATGTGGGACTGACCAACCCGCAATAAGTAATAATGAATACTCTGCATTGCATTAGACAAAGAAGTGGCAATTCGATAGATTAAGTGAGAAACGAGTAGGAAGTAATGCAAACCTAGGTAAATACAATTTTCCTCATATAAGAAGTCCCCACCAATTTTACTTTATTGCATTTTTAGGTTAATTATTAATTAAAATACAAACTCCCTCAAACCCGATTGTTTACTAGCTTCCAAAATAATAATAATAATAATAATAATAATTATAATAATAATAAATAAAAAAAAAAAAAAAAACTATCCTTTTGACCTTTAAACTTATCCCGAAATAGACTTCGATCCTACCTCATTATTTTCCTAGAGAATGATCTACCCCTCGGACATATTTATGCTACACTACAACTATTAAGTATACTTATTAGAAAGGTTGTAAAATTTGTGTGTTGCAACCAGACGCATCAAAACTATCCAACAAACCTGATACCTTATCATAAAACTGTTCAATGAACTCGCTAAAAATGTTGATATCCTACATATCACAAGACAATCGGAATTTTAGAGAAACAAGCACACCAATATCTCTCTAAACACTACTATGTTTATAAAGCGGGTTACCACGTAACAATGGAAAGAAAAATATACAAGTTACATATTGTATGGTCCCAACTAGCATCCCCTCACCCTATTTTATAGTAGTCGGGGTACAATATCTGTGAAATTCGAATTCCATAAGATATTTGGTTGCCTTGCAGTAAGTTTAAGTATTATCCTAGCTCTATTTAACTAAGTACAATCAAATCCTTATGATTAATCTAAGAGGAGAGTTATTTTGGATACCAAACTTTCCTTGCATACAGAAGGGCTCATCCCCACCATCAATCTAATATGGAAATCAATGGCTGAGATTAAAATTATTTTACTATTTCACCAATTTTTTATAATTTAAATATCTCATTAACCATTAATCGCTAAATAAAACGAATTATACTGTCACGACCATCATTTGATTAGCTTTCGATAGACGGGCACTTTGATATACTTTCGGCAAACCTTTTTTTACTTTGTTTTTTTCACTTTTTTTTTAAAGTTTTTTCGTCTTTTTTTTCGTTGTTGAAAATTGCATGAGAAATCTTATGTGATTAAATGTGATTTATAGATTATAGTAGTTCATTTATGAAAATCACATGTGGGAAAAATCACATGTGATTGAGATTACATGTTTGAAAAATCATATGTGATTTTATTAGAAATATTCAAATTAGTGTTTAATCACACGTGATTTCTCATACAAGTTTTAACAACGAGGAAAAAAGAAAAATAAAGACGAAAAAACAGAAAAATACGAAGAAGAAAAAAACGTAATAAAAGGTAAAAAAATGAAAAAAAGAAGTTTGTCGAAAGTATATTAAAGTGCATATCTATAGAAAGCTAATTAAATGCTCGTCGTGATGGTATACTTTTTTCGCTCAACAATTAACAGTTTAAAAGATATTAATATTTGAAAAAAAATTATGAAAATCGGTTTTGTTAAAATGGTTGGATTAATCTTATCAATTAGATCAAATGGAGATGAATGGTGATAATTTGTCCCTTGATTAATATATTAATAAAGTTTGTTATGCAAATGATCTTAAATCATAGTCTAATTACACTTTAACCTTCTAAAATTACTTACCATAGTATAACATCATTTCTTCTAGAGTGTCAACATGATTATTCTCTAGCCATCGGCCACACGTTTATGCAAGAACTAATATATGCGATTTTCAGTTGCACACCTTCACCATGGACATAGTATATATGCATATATTCTCTTCGTTCTTGAAGAAGCCACCAAATGCATGACTTGGCCAATAAGACTGCAGCCGAAACTTTCGAGCGCTAAATGCATAAGCTGCAAGAACCGAGGTTGTTACAAAATTTAGTGCGCATCTTCAATGCTTTATTCAGAATCATCACATGGTTTTCGTGGAAATTTTGTTATAATATCAGTGTGTAATAGTTTGGATATAAGTTAAGGGGGCTAGTTGTAGTTTAGCTCAAACTTAAAGAGGTTAGTCATGTATAAGGAAAGTTTCTAACCTCCTCAATTGTAGATTCCTTGTTCATAAAGGATTGGGTTTCTCCCCCCTTATTCTCTATAAATAGGGATGAGGGGGTGAGGTTTTATTTGTACCTTCATTTCTTGCTCACGTTTAATAAACGTTTGAGTGTAAATCTCTCGTGTGTGTTTGTGCCACTCGGCATTAAGGGTTCATAACCCTTTGTCGAGGTCTTGTTGGAGTAGTTCTTGATTCGTGGTTCTGCTTTAGAAATCGGTTTGTTGGATTTCTTCCAACAATTGGTATCAGAGCATTGTTCGAGAAGAATGAATCACACATCGTGGAAAGAACTAAAACAAGAGAAACGACTGAACCAGGTTTGGTTCGTCGGTTACTGCGCAGTCGTGGGAGAATTGGCGCTGTAGGTTCGTTAACCGTTGGATTTCTATGAAATTTGAACAGTCGGTTGAAGACACATAAATCTAGGATCTCACAGGAGGGATCTTGCATCGGAGCTTCCAGGAAAAAAATATAGGCTATCCAATTTTTTCTTGTGTGGTTGTTGTGTTCTTTGTCATTTTTCGGTTATTGTTTAGCTATCGTTGTGTAGATTACAAGGTTCAAGGTTTCTAGGTTTATGAGTCAAGATTACTGGGGCAACAAGGTTCTTAAAGTTGTCTTGCAAGAAGGTGGATCGATTCTCCTAGGGTTATAGGAAATCTTTTTCTTTTGTCACAAGGTTCTTGGAGATTCAATTTTGAGCTTCAAAGGTAAAAAGGTTTTGCAAGAAGTTTCAACTTCAAGTTTTCGGTTTCTTGGGATTCAAGTCTTGGTGGTTCTTGGAAGACAAGTAAGGTTTAGCTTTGTCTTGGGATTCAAGAAAAGTGATTACTTGGAGTACAAGGTATATCAAGGTTGTATACTTGAGGTGGAAAGATCGAAGCTTTAGGGTTTCTCTAAAGGTTAGTAGATCAATCATTACAAGAAAGCGGATTTAGCACACGGCTGGTGAGACTTGTTGGTAAAGTTGGTTAAAAAGCAACTTGACAAGGTTTGTAGCAAGGTTAAAAAAGAATGGCTAGTAAGAATACTAGGTTAAACATCTAAAAGCCCAATGGGAATATTGTACTAAAACATGGAGGTTCAAAACAAGTTGGGTTCAAGCAACTTGGTCTTGGAGTTAAAACAATGGTCCATGGAGTACATATTCAAAAGCGTGTTTGGTTTGAGGTGAAACTGCTGGGAGCTAAGGAAAATCATGAAGCTGAGGTAATTCAGGAGAGTAACGATCATGCTGCAGTGGCTCAAGGAAAGTTGGTGGTTAAACAACCTTAAGGAAAGACAAACACGGATTGCTTGGTAAATAAGCAGGTACACCTTGGTGCAAAGGCCAGGGCAGACATTATTGTAGGACCTATGATCTAGCTACTTTATCACACAATATAATCAATATGAGGCACGTATGGATCATATGTATGTTGACACAAGATTGATATGTATGCCGTATATATGTTATAGAGTAGGAGATGAAGAGAATGATCTCATATATAAAACACACACACAATCACACACACACGTCCACTTACAAATGAGGTGGAGTGAGGTTTATATAGTACAAGGTAAAATAGCCATGGGCTTTCTATGGGCTTTCTCATGGACTATGGATTGGACAAATATAACTTATCTTCTAACATATTAGATTAGTCCATGAGCCCTTTACTATCCTATTACATAAACAACGACACATTAAAAAGTTGTAATTATGTAAATGACCATCACTTTCTAATAAAGCTAACAATCTCCCCCTAAGGGATAGTCATTCAAATGATGCTCCATGTGATTAGGTCTTTAGTCTTCAATGTCTTGAACTTTGTAGGTCGTTGTAGAATAGTCTTGATTCTTTGTTCCTTCATGCTTTGTGATCTTTAAAATGATGTCTTTTGATCCTTCTTGCCTTTGATCAACATCTTCACAGATTAGCCATGTCGTTTCTTCCAACAGACTCATGCTTCTTGATAATACTTTGAACTTCATACTTGTGTCTTCCTCAATTGGTAGATGAACTTTGTTCTTGACTTTCTTGATTAGCTTTTGACTTTGACGTAACTTTTTATCTTTAACTTGATCTTTTTGTCTTGAACGTTCTTGACTTGAGCTTGTTGAGGATGAACTTCATAAGAATGAGTATGAGGAAATGCAGCTGTTGAGTTGTATGATTATGGTAAATGGTCTTTCCTCAGTACCTGCATAAAATAGTTAGTAATAACGCATCCGGCACTTATAGGTTTGAACTTCGAGATTGTTAACAGCATAGTGTGAAAACTTTCTCTAATCCTTGCCAAGGCCGTTCCTGAACCGGATGCCCCCGAGAGAGCTAACTCAGATACACAGAAGTGTATCAACGATTCAAGTGAGCCGCTGAAGTATACCGGAGTATCACTTCACGATTGTAGACCGTTTCAAGCAAATAACCATCATAATATGTAAGGCAAGATTCGTAGATCTCATAAAGACTCTTGTACACCTTGTGTCCTTTTTGGTGAACACAAGTGTATTATATTGAAAGTGTGTCCTAAGAGATCTTTTAATGAATCTCATGGCTCTAGACTCGATTATATGCGTTTTGGTTTTAGTAGTCGGAGGCATGGAGCAGAGTGCCACGTTTTCAATATCAACACATCTCAGGGTGAGAGGCTGATAGATTATGTAAGGTTCTCCATGAGAAATGAAACAAATATCTTTTAAGAGATATCTGAGTGGCTAGGAGGGGTTGTGCAGTGCGTCACTGGGTCCATGATGTCTTGTCTTCAATATCAGTATCAACTTTGTGATAACCGATAGCAGATGTATTGACCCGGTTTCTGCCCTAAGTTTTCATGGAGGGCTATTTCTTTTCACCCTTACATAAAATTTTCTTTTTCATTCTTCAACCCTTTCTTTCTTCTTTCTCATTTACTCCTTCTTTTTTCAATCTTACCTAAGGACTTCTATTTCTAATCTATTTGAGTTGTCCTTGGGTTGATCCCTCCGGCTCTGGCGGATCATAGGACATAAACCTAATCATAATTACCGTATTACTCCATGATTATCCTAGATTTATTGATCACTTGCCATAAAACCTTTTATGAAAATCTCACAAAGTTTTTATGAATAAAACACATTTTGTTAACACTTCGAGAATTTTGTATTTTCTGAAATACTCCCCCATCACATGTGCTTGTATGTTTTTTAAGATATGTTTGCACATGTCAGGTAGAGTTCACACATTTGAATTGATCGATTTTCAGTGAACATGACCGTTGCGAGACACGTTTACATCACTAGTTAGACTAGCTTGAATTTATTACCCGTTCAGGTCATATTCAAAGAGAATCTCTCGAACTGGTACATTCTACTCAGACAAGTCCTTTGCAAGACATGTTTACATCACTGGATAGACCAGCTTGAAATTATTACCCGTCCAGGACAAGTCTTTTCGATAAATGACATTTAACTTTCGTCAATTCGAGGGTAAAATCTTAGTCGAGCTCTTTTGAGATTCAACTACGATCTTTAAACATTTTTTATCACATTTTAATCACGTCTTCTCCCCCTCAAAAATAGCATATCATGATATTTTTGATATCAACTGATTAAAAGAAAGCATTTGGAGAGATAGACGGATTTGATTTTGCATGAAATCAGAACATTTTGTTTTTGATTTTTATACTTCCCCTTAAATAAAGCATATTGTTAAACATAGAGTTTAAAATCAATTTTGCGAGTTTGGAAGGAGTTATCTTGAGCACAGAATAATTTGAAAGATTTTGAAATATCTTTTGAAAAATCTTGATCATGTGCTCAAGGATTCTTTATTTTGACTTTGAAATCACGAGTCCTGATCTGAATTAAGCAGAAGTCATCATTTAAGTTTGGGTATCATACTGAAGTATACGAAAGCCATTGTGAAGAAATTTTGAGAAACGACATGTTTTAGTAAACTTTTTAAAGAACTCTCGCTAAAGCATCTGTACATGTCCGTATCATTGTTGAATGACATTTCTAGATACGTACAGAATATCGATTATACGAGAGACATGTTGTGAGAAGAATATTTTTGGTTTTTTTTGATTTTTTATTGTTTTTGTATTTTTGAAAATTTTTCTACTTTTATATTTTGTTTTTGATGGTTTTTCAAATTTTGTATTTTGTTTTTGTGGTTTTTCAAATTTTGTATTTTGTTTTTCAAAAATATTTACAGCAAAGCTATTTTGAAATAATTTTCAAGAAGATTCGAGAAGACGATCTAGCTCCTCAGGAGTTAGGCTTCGCATGCCAATTTGTCAAACTAAATTGTCAAACCTTTCTTTTGGAAGGGCTATAGTAAATAGATCGGCGAGTTGGTAATCTGTCTTCACGAAAAATAATTCAACAGTACCCTCTTCTACGTGCTCTTTGATAAAGTGATAGCGGACTCTAATATGCTTGGTCTTCGAGTGTTGTACTGGATTGCACGAGATGGCTATGGCACTTTTCGAATCACAATACAAAGGTATTCTATCGAAACTAAAACCATAATCTGTGAGTTCTGTCCTCATCCATAGAACTTGGGCACAACACGCAGATAGAGACACATACTCGGCTTCTGCGGTTGATAATGCAGTACAATCTTGTTTCCTTGATGACCAGCCTACTAGCTTTTCACCCAAAAATTGTGCTCCACCTGATGTACTTTTTGCTGTAACTTAACAACCTGCATGGTCGACATCTGAAAATGCTATTAGTTTAAACTCGGAATCATTCGGATAACAAAGTCCCATGTTAATTGTTCTTCGTAGGTACCGAAAGATCTGTTTGACCTCTTGGAGGTGAAGTTCGGTAGGCCTTGCCTGAAACCGTGCTAATAAGCAAACAGCAGAATGAATATCGGGTCGACTAGCAGTAAGGTACATGAGAGAACCAATCATGCTCCGATATTTTTTTGGATCGATGGGTTTCCCAAATAAATTAGCACCTATTTTTGGTGAAGTGACCATTGGTGTACCAACAGAGTCACAATTTTCCATACCTTGTTTTTTCAAAATCTCAATAGTATATTTAGCTTGATTAATAAAAATACTACGAGGGGATTGGTGTATTTGTAAACCAAAAAAGAATTTTAATTCCCCCATCATGGACACTTCAAATTTGCTTTTCATGAGATTTTCAAAATGTTTTGAATGTTTCGGATTAGTGGACCCAAAAATAATGTCGTCCACATAAATCTGAACAATCAAAATGTCATCTTTGTATTTTCGTGTAAACAAGGTAGAATCAACAGTTCATTTGGTGAAATTGTTTTGGATCTGGAAAGATGATAGTTCATCATACCACGCTGTTGGTGCTTGTTTTAAACCATAAATGGCTTTCTTTAGCTTGTATACATAGTCTGGATGTTCCTTGTCAATGAATCCTTCTGGCTGACTCACATACACTTCTTCTTTCAGAGTTTCATTCAAGAACGCTGTCTTGATGTCCATCTGATAGACAGTGATGTTTTTGTGAGCTGCATAGGCCAAGAAAATCCTGACTGCTTCAAGTCTTATTACTGGCACGAATGATTCTTCAAAATCTATCCCCTCTTCCTGTCTGAATCCTTTAGCCACGAGACGAGCTTTATTGCGAATGACAGTCATTTCTTCATCCTTTTTGTTCTTCCATAACCATTTGAGATCAATGACAAGTTTTCCAATTGGTCTTGGAACTAATTCCCAAGTATCATGTAACTGGTATTGAAGTAGTTCTTCCTGCATCGCTTCTATCCATGCATTGTCTGCCATCGCCTCCTGAATGTTCTTTGGTTCTTTTAGGCTTACTAAACAAATGTAGATGCACATATCGGAGTCGGTGGTGAGTTGTCTTCTCGTTTGCTCTGGCCTTGAAGGTTCACCAATAACTTGTTCTATTGGATGGTCTTTAGTCCACTTAAGTGTAGAAGGGTACCTTGGGTTTAACGTATGCGTGTTAGATGGTTCTTATAACCTTGAAGATGATTCAGCTGAGTCCGTTGCAAACGGGTTTTCGAATACTTCTTCTTCTAACGTAGCATCGTTTTTATTATTTGTTGGTTCTTCTTGAAATGGTGTGTTTTGATTTTGCTCATCAACTCTTGGTAGAACAATTTCTAGAATTGGAGTTTCTGGAGTAGATGTAGATGAGGTTGAGGGAGATGGTGTGTCAGCTTCGATTGTTGTAGATGCATCTTGTGGTGGTAGTAGTGGTTGATGGTTTTGAGCAGGTGCAGCGGAATGTTGTTGTGATGCATTTGTCGAAGTTCCACCATAGCATTCATCAAACATAAACTCGAAGAAATTTTCTAGTTCTTGTTCTGAAGGTTTTTCGGTGTTTGTTGATTGAGCTCTTTGAGGCACGAGTCCTGAACTAATCTGTCCAGAAGTCTGCTGGTTTGGTGCGGGTCCTAATCTGTTTTGATTAGAAGCCATTGGGTTAAGCGCGGGTTCTAGAGCGAGTCTCTCAAAAGCCATTTTTGAAATTTTGTCAAACTTCACATTCATCGTCTCCTTTATCCTTGTAGTTCTTCTATTATACACCCTGAATGCCCTCAAGTTTTCTGAGTATCCAATGAAGATTCCAATATCACCCTTAGCTTTCAGCTTCCCTATATCTTCACTGTCATTCGTTGGATAGCACAAAGCGCCAAACACGTGAAGGTAAGAGATATCAGGTTTTCTACTGTTCACTAGTTCATATGGCGTTTTATTGAATCTTGGATGGATTAGGGAACAGTTCTGAGTGAAACAAGCAGTGGCAACAGCATCAGCCCATAAGAATAACGGTGCACTAGAATAAATCAGCATTGTGCGAGCAGCTTCCACAAGAGTTCGATTTCTTCTTTCAACTACCCCATTCTCCTGTGGAGCTCTAACAACAGATGTCTGATATGTGATTCCAACATCTTCAAAATAAGTTCTTAACTCCTGATTTGTGAATTCTGTGCCATTCTCTGTTCTTACAATCCTTATTGGAGCTTGAAGTAGGACTTGAATACGCTTCAGAAAGGTGATGATGATGCCTGGTGCTTCGTCTTTTGACCTCAGAAACCTTACCCAAGTATATCTCGAATAGTCATCGACGATAACAAGAATATACTTCTTCCCATTTATGCTTTCAACTCTCATTGGGCCACATAAGTCCATGTGCAACATATGTAACTTAGCTTCCGAACTGGGTATGGTTTTAGGTTTATATGATGCTCTTTTGCTTTTGCCTTGTTCGCATGATGGACATAAGTGATCCTTGGTGTATTTGAACTTAGGAAGTCCGTTAACGATGTTGTCTTTGGCTAGTTTGTTAATGGTGTCGAAATTAAGATGGGATAATCTTCTATGCCACAGCCAGGACTTAGTTTCACATGCTCTTGTCATAAGACAAATTGGTGATGAAGAGGCCATTTGGTTGATGTCGATAGCATATAGGTTGGTGCCACAATTCCCAATTAAGAGATCATCGCCAACCAAATTTCTAACAAAGCATGTGTTTCTCCTAAATGCAACCTCTAAATCTGCATCACAAAACTGTCCGACTGAAAACAAGTTGTGTCCCAACCCTTCGACCTAGTAAACTCGAGTGATTAAATAATTCCCAAATTGAAGATCTCCATAACCCAGAATAGCTGCTACATTATCATTTCCAAAGCGTACAGTTCCCATGAATTTCCAGACAAAATTGATCAGCCGCTTTAGATTCCCGGTCATATGCTTGGAGCAACCCGAGTCGACGATCCAAAGACATATTTTGATAACCTGCAAAGAACATAAGAGTTTGTATTTGGAAACCGTTTAGCATTTGGTTCCATGGGGTTAGGGGTAACATCCGAATCACATTCATAGAAAGTTTCTACTGGATCAATTTGAACAGCTGACAGTTTGCCATTCTTGAGTGTAAACTTTCTACCCGTTGGTTTCCATAAACAATACTTAAGGTAGTTCATAGGCATTTGACTACTAGTGGTTGACCTAAATTGTGTAATTAGTCTTTTTATATATCTAGATCTAGCACTAGTTCCCTTTGGAACGTTCTTCTGATCAGGCGTAACATTCACATTCTTAGAAACATAATCATCACAAACATCATTGGATAAACATTTCTTGCACATTAAACAAACAGATTCATCACATGCATTAGAAACAGTACTTTTGACTTTACATTCAGATGATATATGTCTCTTATTACAAAGCGATAAATTCCTAGGGTGTTCTTCTACTTCTTCGACTTTATTCTGGCATCTAATCTTAGAGACAGGTGAGACACTATTGTTCCTTGTATTTCTCCTAGGCTGTAGTCTGCTTCTCCTAGAGGTGCTTTCTAATCCTATAGAAGGTAAGGCACACGCATTAGGAATTATATTGTTGTCCTTTGAAGTTGTTTTAGCATTCCTAGACTCTTTTGGATTAACATTTACACTCTTGTCATTTGTCCCATATGTTTTAGATGTGGAGGTAGACGCAATAGTGGGACTAATCCTATAAAGGCCAGGTGCTATCACATTTGATGTTTCGACAATCACTTTTCATTTATCAACAATATTTTCTTTTTCATTTGGCTTTGGCAAGGGTGTTGGAGTGACTGGTTTTGTCAAATCATTTTTCACATCGACTTTAGGAACAAATTGAGAAATTGACATTTTTGGTTTAACAACCGGTTTGTCCGAAGTCGATGGTTTTGCAAACTTAGTATCCACACCCTTCCCTTTTTGACTTTCCAGTTGAGACCTCAAAAGATCATTTTGCACTTTCATGTCCTTGTAGGCACGCTCATACGACAGTTTTTCATACTTGCATTCCTCGATTTTTTGATCAAGTTGTTTAAAATATGATACGTTTTCTTTTTCAAGTTTAGTAAAGAGCATTTTCATATTTTAAAACAATTGCAGAGGTCTCAGCTCGCAGTATTTTATCGTCTTCAACAGAATATGTTTGTAGAATGATGGACATAATATCAGTCGATATAGCTGCTTCGAAGAGAGAATCATTAAGGTTTTCTAAAACTTTGATGTTTTCAATATTTTCATTAGCTTCCTTCACCAGGGATTTGTGGTCCTTGACAAAGTCGGCTGTTCCTTTCAAAATTGCTTATTCAAAATGGATTACTCTCGCATGAATTTCATTCAGTGGAGTAGTAATTTCTGTTTCAAACACCTTTTTCATTTATGCATGAAAACTTGAATGCCAGTTGTTGATACTGATAGTAGTTTTAGATGCAACAATATTTTGAAGTGTTTCAATTCTCTTTTTAAGATCATCTAAATATCCTCTAGCAGCACTTGTGTTAAAAGGATTGTTTGAGGACATTTGTTCCAAGTTTGAAAGAGTTTTAGAAACAACTTTTTCTTTTGCAACTGGTGTTGTAACAACTGGTTTTTTGGAAAACTTTGGTGTTTGTTTTTGTTGAACAAAATTAACTCCAGAAAGTATGTTGAGTTTGTTGTAATCAATTGGTTTTATTTCTGGGTTCTTTTGTTTCATCTTAATTCGACTCTCTTCAGCAAGCTCAATTGTTTCATCAGAATCCCGAACAGCAGGAGGATCATGTTTAGCATATATCACATTTCCATTGTACAAAACATTCTATTCTTTCTTAGCTTTCTTGAGAGTATAAGGGTTTTCACAACCGATAGGCATTTTCTTCATTGTGTGCAAAAGCGGGTTTGGATCTTTAATTAGCATATGAATTGTTTGAGCAGAATGACCCGTTTTCACAAGCAAATCTTCCAACTTTTTGATTGTTTCTTGTTTCTAAATGATTTCATCAAGAAGATCACTTTCTCGTTTTGAAAAATCTACTTTCAACTGTTTCTTTTCTTTTTCAATATCAGAACAAGTTGATGTTTGTTAAGAAAGTTGGTTTTCAATTCAGAAATTTCCGCGTTTAAGGATTTTATTTTCATGTTTAAATTAACATCAAGTGTGTCAAACTTGATTTGTAATTGTTTTTCTCTTAAAACGGAATTTTGATAATCAGTTTCTAATTCTAACTGTCGTGTTTTATGAAACTCAAAAGCTTTCTCGTTTTCCTTATACCTCTCAAGCTCAGCGGTAATTTTTTCATTCGCGGCCTTAACATCGCGATTGACCTTTTTTACTTTCTCAATTTCAATACTACAGTTGTTCAATAATGATTCAAATAGAGCACGTGTTTACTCATCATTCTCAGCATGCTGTGAAACTAAGCCTCCATTATGATTCATATCTGGAGTTGCCAAATCAATATTGTTAATACTTGGCGTGTCCAGGTATGTATCATAAGTGGGTGCTAGAATCTCAAAATGCTGTTCCTCATGAGGAGACATATCAAATATTTCATTATTATGGCATGTATTGAATGATGGTACCTCAGAGACTGCATTGGTGTCATAAACAGGAGGTGCATCAGAATTCGCGTCATACTTAGCCTTCTGAATATTTCCCATAAATATGCAGTTTGCATCGATGTCCTCGATGTCTTCATATCATCCAAGAGAGCCATAAAATCATTTGTCTCAGCATTTAACTGAAACCCGGCCACTTCCTTCTGTGCCAACAGCAATGCTTTCTGCAGATAAGCTGGATCTTTCTTTTTCGGCTTAGTAGGACAGTTCCTTGCCATATGACCGACACCCTGACAGTTGAAACACTTGATCGGATTTCCCTGATTCATATTTCCATAACTCCCAGCAACTGGAGCAGCAACATTCCCAATCTGATTACCCATTGTCTGATTCCCAATGTTCTGACCCCTCTGATTTCCAACAACTTGACCCATCTGATTCCCTGCATACTGACCCATCTGATTTCCTGCATACTGCCTTTGATTACCTATCTGAAATCTGGTAGCATATCCTTGCTGATTCCCAGTAACCCCAACCATTTGTCCTCCTTGACCCATATTGAAACTCGGCTGTGCAATCTACCTGTTGCGAGTATTTGATGAAATCCTTTGGTTGTTGTTGGTTGATGTAGAATAGCGTCCTTGGAATGCCTTTTGTCAAATAAGCAAATGCTTATGTCAAAGTAGCATTAGACTGATCATTGTCAGTGAATTCTAGTTCTTGGAATTGTGGATATTGTTGTTGTTGTGGAATTACAGTAGTTTGATGTTGTGGGATGTATTGTTGTTGCATGTAGTTGTGAGTGGAAGATGAAGATGGTTGATGTTGTGTGTTCACTGGTAGAGGTGTTGGTGTTTGAGCAATGAGAGCAACAGGATCATGATTCTTTTCCAATCTTTCTTTCCTAACTTCATTTTCCTCAGCTTGGTTTTGCTTCAAAAAATCATAGAGCTGATCATAATTCACTTGATGTAGATCTTTGGTTTGGTTGACAATAGTGACATATCGTCCCCATTCTTCTTGAAGATTGTTGATGAACTTGATGATGCTCATGATTTGTCTTGGTGTCAACTTGTTTCTGATTAACACATTTATTAGAGTGCGGAACCTTGTATAGTATGATTCAATGGATTCCCTTGGAGTGGATGTAAACTTCTCCCATTCAGTTAGTAGCTTGTTTTCAATATCTTGTTGCCCAATTTATGTGCCATGACATAGCCTTCTAACTCGTTCCCACATGTCATAGGCAGTTTCACAACTGTCGACAGCAGCAAAGATCTCTTGTGGTAATCCTAGTTGGATTAAGTGCATTGCCATATCATCAGCTGCGATTTGCTTCCTGTCTTCTTCTGTGTATTCTGCTTCTGATTGTTCACGAAAGAACGGTGGAATAAGAGGTATTGCATTTGGCTCTCCAGGGTCTTGAATTTGTCGAGGCTTGAAGGGTCCATTCTTAATAGATTGGAGCAGGAGTTTACCATCAGGTTTAGTTTTGATGTAGCGAAGCATACGGCTTGTCCATGGAAGATATCCACCTTTTTCAATCATAGGAGGACGGTTTTCCGCACCGGCTGCATGAATGTCTTGCTGACTTTCCATTGATGAAGTTATGTATGATAAAGTTGATCTTGGTTCGGTTCAACGAGATAGGTGTTGTGTTTGGTGAAGGGTAAATGCAGTTGTTGTAGTGAAATTTTGGTCTAAAAACTTAAAAACCTCGATAACTTCTTTTTGGAGTGGATTTGGACCTTGAAGGTTGGGTTGAATGAACTTTAGTTGTTTCAATATGTCCTTCTCCTCGTTCTCACGGGCGTTTTGATCGGTTGTGGGCTGAAAACGGAGTTACGGTTCAAAAGTTATAGCCGTTTGAAGATTTGTCGTAAAACAGAAGTCAATTCCGATGAATTATGTTGAATTCTGATGGATTTTGTCAAATTCCGATGGATTTTGGTGAATTCCAATGGATTGCTTGCAATTTCGATAAGCTTGGCAATTTCGAATTGGAAGTAGCAATTTCGTCAAAATTACAATTCCGATGGAAATTTTCAATTTTGATGAAATTATACAATTTTGGTGAAATTTCAATTTCGATGAAATATGCAATTTTGATGAATTTGCAATTCCGATAAAATCTATCTAATTCGTACAAATTAGAAGATACATTCTCAGTCGAAGTATTCCACACACTTATACAAGTAAGGGACTACTGAGTACTCTTTGGATTGTGAAGTAAACGAGTTTTCGATGAATTCCGATGACCAATTCCGACAAACCCTTAAAAATCCAATTCCGACAAACCCTCAAAATATCAATTCCGACAAATCCTCAAAATCAATTTCGACAAACCCTCAAAAATCTGAATTCCGACAGATGAACTGATTCTTTAGAGATCAAGATTACGACTAAAATCAAGCTTCTAAACAGTTTCTTTCGACTAAAAACCTTCAAAAACACTTAACTAACAATAAAGGTTCGACCTTTAACGTTTTAAGCAAATTTGACGAATTTCGACAAGTATCCAAATCTTTCTAGTTCGATACTAAACACGTTTTTTTGATGATTTAGATTCGTTTTTTTAGCCAAAATACACTAATAAGTAATAGATCTAAATGAAAGACAACAACTTTTAACCTAAAAGATGTAAAAATCAAAGCTTTTGATCAAAAAGCTTACGTTTTTATGGACAAAAAACGCAACTCTTTGTTAGGCTTTGATCAAAAAACGAAACACAATCACTCCTAAATCAATGTTAGGCGATTGATACCACTAGTAGGACCTATGATCTAGCTACTTTATCACACAATATTGATATGTATGCCGTATATATGTTATAGAGTAGGAGATGAAGAGAATGATTTCATATATAAAACACACACACAAACATACACATACGTCCACAAGGACACTCACAAATTAGGTTTGTGGAGGCTTTTTATAGTACATTGTAAACGAGCCATGGGCTTTCTATGGGCTTTCATGGACTATGGATTGGACAAATATAACTTAGCTTATAACATATTAGATTAGTCCATGAGCCCTTTGACTATCCAATATGCATAAACAACGACACATTACACAGTTGTAAATACGTAAATGACCATCAATTTCTAATAAAGCTAACAATCTCCCCCTAAGGGATGGTCATTCAAATTATGCTCTATGTGATTAGGTCTTTAGTCTTCATTGTCTAGAACTTTGTGTGTCGTTGTAGGATAATCTTGATTCTTAGTTCCTTCATGCTATGTGATCTTCAAAGTATCTTCTTTTGATCGTTCTTGCCTTTGATCTCATACTTCTTGATAATACTTTGAACTTCATACGTATGTCTTCCTTACTTGATACATAAACTTGTTCTTGACATCTTGATTAGCTTTTTGACGTTGTCGTAACACTTTGTTGAGGATGATCTATATAAGTATGAATATGAAGAGATGTGGATGTTGAGATATATGATGATGGTAAATGGACTTTCTTTAGTACCTGCATAAAACAGTTAGTAATAAAGCGTCCAGCACTTACAGGTTCGGACTTCGAGATTGTTAACAGCATAGTGTAAAAACTTTCCCTAATCCTTACCAAGGCCGTTCCTGAAACGGATGCCCCTGAGAGAGCTAACTCAGATACACCGAAGTGTATCAACGATTCAGGTAAGCCGCTGAAGTATACCGGAGTATCACTTCACGAATGTAGACAGTTTGAAGCAAATAACCATCATGATATGTAGGCAAGATCCGTAGATCTCATTAAGACTCTTGTACACCTTGTGTGCCTTTTGGCGAACACAGATGTATTATATTGGAAGTGTGTCCTAAGAGATCTTTTAATGAATCTCATGGCTCTGGACTCGATTATGTGCGTTTTGGTTTTAGTAGTCGGAGGCATGGAGCAGAGTGCCACCTTTTCAATACCAACACATCTCGGAGTGAGAGGCCGATAGATTATGCAAGGTTCTCCGTGAGAAATGAAACAAATATCTTTTAAGAGATATCTGAGTGGCTAGGAGGGGTTGTGCTGCGTGTCACTGGGTCCATGACGTCTTGTCTTCAATATCAGTATCAACTTTGTGATTACCGATAGCAGATGTATTGACCCGGTTTCTGCCCTAAGTTTTCATGGAGAGCTATTTCTTTTCACCCTTTCATAAACTTTTCTTTTTCAATCTTCAACCCCTTCTTTCTCCTTTCTCATTTACTCTTTCTTTGTTCAATCTTACCTAAGGACTTCTAATTCTAATCTATTGGAATTATCCTTGGATAGATCCCTCCGGCTCTGGCGAATCATAGGACATAAACCTAACCATAATCACCTTATTACTCCATGATTATCCTAGTTTATTTGTCGCATACCATAAAACCTTTTGTGAAAATTTCTCAAAGTGTTTATAAATAAAACACATTTTGTTAACACTTCGAGAGTTTTGCATTTTCTGAAATACTCCCTCTTCACATGTGCTTATGAGGTTTTAAGATAATTTTGGACATGTTGGGTAGAGTTCGCACATTTGAATTGATCGATTTTCAGTGAACATGACCATTGCGAGACACTTTTACATCACTAGTTAGACTGGCTTGAAATTATTTGCCGTCCTGGTCATATTCAAAGAGAATCTTTCGAATTGGTACACTCTACTCAGACAAGTCATATGCGAGACACATTTACATCACTAGAAAAACCAGCTTGAAATTATTACCCGTCCAGGACAAGTCTTTTCGATTAATGACATTTAACTTTCGTCAATTCGAGGGTAAAATCTGAGTCGATTTCTTTTGAGATTCAGCTATTAAACATTTCTGATCACATTTTAATCACGTCTTCTCCCCCTCAAAAATAGCATGTCGTGATATTTTTGATATCAACTGATTAAACGAAAGCTTTTTGGAGAGATAGATGGATTTGGTTAAGCATGAAATTTGGAACATTTTTGTTTTTGATTTTTATGCTCCCCCTTAAATAAAGCATGTTTTTAAACATAGAGTTTAAAGACAATTTTAAGAGTTTGGAGGGAGTTGTAGGACCTATGATCTAGATACTTTATTGTAGCAACCCATAATTTTTCACGTCAACATTTATTTTTCAACTCCAATTTACCACTTTGAAATTCTTACAAGAACACTTTTTATGAATAACTATTTGGTTAAATAAACATAAAACTAGGAACAACCCTCTTGAATATTATGTATGTAGACTAAATTCAGTCCACAACGCTCCAGTATCCTGCTCCTGCTCCATTTCACAATTTTAAGCTATAAAACAATTTTCTATTCTTTAACTACTTACGGTTCTGGAATTCAACAAACGTTATTTGTTATTCAATATTTAACACCCGACATACCAGATTTTCTCAACGATTATTTCCAAGGTATTTTTTTATTTCCAAAATTAATACAAAATTTTCAAAAATATTTTCTGACACCTAAAGTAATTTCTTTACAATTTACGTTTTAAATACGTATAACTTTCGTTAATTATCGGAACAACAATCAATACTTATTTCTAATACCCAATACCTACAACATATACACTTTTGTATTAAAACTACTCATCTAATCTCATTTTATGCTTAGTGTCGCCCCCTCCCCTCTCTTGTCTTTTAGATATTAGACAAACTTTACACAACAATTAATAGCCCACACTTTTTCACAAAACATGCTTAACTTTTACTTTGGGGCTAAGCCACCAAAGTTGTCTCCCTTGTCCCCCCATAGCCCCCATTCGGCCCAACCTAACCAACTAGGCCAAATCATGATTTTGACTCTCCTATTACACCCTTGACCAAGTTCAAGTATATAAAGGCCTAAGCTAACTTCCATTTCACTTATAGTAGTCAAGTAAGAAAAAAATAAAAATCCCTACCCATCTCAACATACCATTCGATCCACATTGGAGCAAAGGAGAAGAGAAAGAATTGTTGTGGCAAAGATCAAGTAAATTAGGTCACATTAGCAAGAGTTTTGTAAGTGATCTTACTAACACCTCATGAATTTCATATTTTACATGCTTGTCAAGTAATCTACACTCATTATCACTTGGTACATGTTGATGAAATTTACATTTACTATGATCCTTCAACAAAAGTTTATGTCTTAACAAGTTTTTATTTCAAATAAACCTTATAATTATGTAGGTTAGTAAACTTGTTAATTTAGACATGCTTGATGATCATTTACATGGACTTTGATTATGGATAAGTTTATGTCACTATGGTTATGTTGGGAAGTTGATGGAGAAACTAGGACTAGCATTGAAGTTGTGGTTAAGTGGATATGTTAACTAGAAGAGTAGAAAATGTAGTTTTGACACTTCAATAAACAATCTGTCCCATTTTGAATAAACTGGAAAAATCAGTTGTTCAGGGGTATCAATAGGCTAGAAATATAGAAAATAGACTCAATAACGAAAACGTGGTCGCTTGAATGAGTTAAAACGGGCTTATAACGAAAAAGATGCGCTATTTTCAAATTAGACGACGAAAACAACTATTTTCAGAAAGTACATTCTGTCCAGATTTTTAGAAATGGAAAACTGAGGATTAAATGATGTTTAGGCTAGCCGAGACCTTGAAAATCCTAGAGTACACTTAAATACCTTCGCGTGGATAGGTCAAACTTAAGAAACCGAGCTACGACGCAAAAGTTATGGCCAAAAGAAGATTTGCGGCAACATATAACTTTGACAGCCTAATAATAAGCTGTTAGGATTTTTAAAAGTGAATTTTAGACCATTTTGTGTACATTTTGGTTAAAATAAAGTAAACGGAAATGGTAGAACCATATGTATACTTATTAGACGCGTTAGAAAACTTTGAAACATATTAACACAACGATTAAAACTTGGTTATGAAATAAACAAGTTATGTTTTCTAAAAAGTGGTGATATCTAATGAAGGATCAAAATGACGCAATTATATTTTAACAACAAATGTTACAACAACATGTACAAGTGATAAAGTAGAGTATGAACTAGCGTGCATGACCATGTTTTCGAACCTAAGACATATGAATCATTTAGGTTGCGGGTAGTTTTCCGAGCCTCAATCCCGTATACTGTCTTTTTATTATCGTATCAGTTGTTCCAGGTGAGTTCATGGCCCCTACATTTACTTGTTTTATAACCGTTTTAGGGGAGAATACATGCTCGTTTATATTCAATCTCTATGCTCATTTTACTTGAAACATGAATCATTTTCTCAAACATTACTGATTGGTTGAAACACTTGAACGGTTACTCGAAAGTATTATGTGTTTATCTGTTACACACTTGATTATTTTATTATGGACACAAGTGCATTAAACTATTTCATATTGCCTATGTTATGTATTGTTAAGCGCGAATGTTGTAAATAGATCTATTGGGATTGAACTCCCCGTCCGGGTGGTGTTCCCCACCTGACTGTGATGTCAAACGGACGCATAATCATTTGAGGAACCTTGGATGTCCTAGGTGGACATCTACCAGAAACTTTGGGTGTCTGGGTTGTTTCCTTACTTGACTGATATGTCAAACGGACTGTGGTTTCCCCACTTGACTGTTATGTCAAAAGTATGCCCAAACTATAACTATTAAGTCTTCGGTGTCACGAACTTAATACAACGATAACCTTTTCTATATTTGGAATTTATTGGTCTTTGAATTTTTGTGGTCCATATATTACTTTTGTTTACCAGAACCTAAACTTATTTGGCAGTGGGTTGTAAACACACAGGTTGTAAGTCTTGTATGGGCGGGACTTGGGACTGAGTGGATTTACAATGCCTCTGCTGGGAAATATTTATTCCGATGCTTTACATTTAAACTAAACCTATGAACTCACCAACCTCGTGTTGACCCGTTTTAGCATGTATTTTCAGGTTCTCAAAGTGTTAGCTCACATTTGGCGGTAGTTGGCATGGCATGGCATGGTTATAGGATCAAGACACACTGATATTCATTTGGGGACCGCTTTAATTATTTCATGGGCCTAATTCTGCACCACTTTATAATAATGTAAATTTAACACTTTTGTTAATGAATTTTATACTAAATGATTGAGGTAAAAACCGTTCTTTGTACTTGTGTTGTGGTACCAATTGAGTAGCACCCCAGCGACATGTATGCTTCCGCTGGACCCAATTTTGGGGGTGTTACAGATTGGTATCAGAGCCTCGGTTATAGAGAACTGGGTATTTTTATAACCTAGACTATAACTACTTTTACGAAAACGTAACCCTATGACCGCCACGTGCCTGCCTGCCAAGCTGATGCCTCATTTGTGATTTTTTTGCTGACAAATTTGATGAGATTTGTGTCTTATTATCGGATTAATTATACCCACTTGTTCTCATTGATTACTATAATTGACTTCCATATAAGCATGCTCACGTATCGTATATGTCACAGCGTTACACCTTTCCTTACGAAATCTAATCATTCGACCCCGAGTTTGGTCACTTGCCTTAGTCTTTCAAAACGGCTTCTAAATGTGAAGGACATATTATTAGTATTACTGAGCCGAGTATTTTAAAATTCATTGAACCTTTGTGGAATATAGACTGGTCATCTATATTCGACCAGGGACAGTGGGACATAGCCTGACCACCTATGTCCGACTTAGAGTGAATTTTGCAATACTGGGAGTAGTTATAATAGCATTATGTCCAGATTGATTCTCCACTCGATTCCTAAAGGTTCCAAAAATTTATGTGTGTGTATACAATCGCTGCATGAACATTCACATCTACATCCAACACATTAGCACCACAATACTTTCTCGTCACAGTACTTTTCTTTTAAATGAACCCTCGTACTTTTTGAAGGTCTTTTAAACGTTCCCAAGATATCGTGATTAATACATATGATCTATGAAAATTTTCACAATCATACGTAATATCGTTTTACGTGACAGTCTACCAAATTCCCGATTACCTTACTCAACATTCTTGGTGGCTAGTTTAAACACTCGTCCCATAATTTAGAACATCTACATCACCTTGTGAACCACCGCCTAGAAGCACGCCAGCTAGTCATAACACGACCTCGAGTTTTCGATCTTACGACAAGCCACTTTAGTGCACCTACTTTTAGGAAACGTCTTTATATCGCCTCACTATTCTTTTCTTGTTTTGAAGAGAATGCCGCCAAAGAAACAAAGTATGAGTGCAGCTGCTATCAATAGACTCGTTGCTCAGCAAGTTGCCGCAGCTATGGCTGAATACGAGACCCTCCGCAACAGTAGTAGTGGCAGAGAAGCCAGTCGAACGGAGACCAGGGATAAAACCGTGGCTCATGGTTGTACTTACAAGGAATTTATGTACTGCCAGCCTCAGCATTTCAGAGGCAAAGAAGGGGCTGTCGGTTTAGTTAGATGGTAAGAGAAGTTGGAGTCGGTTTTCTGCAGGTGTAACTGCGCGAAAGACTATAAGGTGAAATATGCTACGGGTACCTTGCTGGATGGTGCCTTATCTTGGTGGAATGCTTATGCTCATTAAGTAGGACTGGATGCTGCCTTCGAAATACCTTGGGCTGATTTCAAGGAAATGATAAAAGCGGAGTATTGTCCAAGAAATGAGATTCAAAAGATGGAAGAAGAGTTTTGGAACCTAACTGTGACGGGAGTCGACATTGCAGCTTATACCGAGCGATACAATGAACTAGCTACTCTTTGCCCGGATATGGTTTTCACTACTCGTAAGAGGATCGAAAGGTACATCTGGGGACTTCCACCGAGTATTCAGGGAAATGTTACCTCATCAAAACCCAACACTCTTGAAGAGACAATTCGAATGTCTCATAGTCTGATGGACCAAATTGTTCGAGCAATGAATGTTTGAGAAGATAATAACGACAACCACAACAACAACGAAAACAAGAGGAAAAAGAATGACAACCAAGGAAACGATCAAGTTCGACAACCAAACAAAGGATAAAAAGTGGTCAGAGTCTATACCGCAGGACCACGCATCAAGAAAAGATATGCTAGGAATTTACCCTACTCCAACACATGCAATCTCCATCACCTAGGTCATTGCAGCGAACCGTGTGGGTTGTGCAAGAAACGTGGTCACCAAACCAAGGACTTTAGGAAGCCCTCAAATCAGAGGATCCCGGGGAGTTGCTTCAAGTGTGGAAACTTAGGACACCTCAGAAAGGATTGCCCGGAGCTAAGGAACAAGAGAACCAAAGCCTAAACTCTCTATTGTTTTATTTCTTTTGCATTTCACTTTAAGTTCTATCGTATAAGTTTCATGTACTACTACGAATTCCTATCTAATGAATATTTTATCTTTTATCGCCGCAATGCGACAAGCCTCATTCATTACACTTTCTATTTCACGACCTTTAACTCAACCTTGTCTTAAAAAGTTAATCCCATTTCATATCACGTCTCAAGCCGACAAAGTCGAATTCCTATCGTTGAGGTTCGCTGGAATTCTCGAGGAAATCCTGAGATCACTTAAAGAGAGAACATACGTCTGTAGAATGAACGAGTTGAATTCAGGGACTGAATTCCTTAAACGGGTGGAGACTGTAGCAACCCATAATTTTCCACGTCAACATTTATTTTTCAACTCCAATTTACCACTTTGAAATTCTTACAAGAACACTTTTTATGGATAACTATTTGGTTAAATAAACATAAAACTAGGAACAACCCTCTTGAGCACTATGTATGTAGACTAAATTCAGTCCACAACGCTCCAGTATCCTGCTCCTGCTCCATTTCACAATTTTAAGCTATAAAACAATTTTCTATTCTTTAACTACTTACGGTTTTTGAATTTAACAAACGTTATTTGTTATTCAATATTTAACACCCGACATACCAGATTTTCTCAACGATTATTTCCAAGGTATTTTTATATTTCCAAAATTATTACAAAAATTCCAAAAATATTTTCTGACACCTAAAGTAATTTCTTTTCAATTTACGTTTAAATACGTATAACTTTCGTTAATTATCGGAACAACAATCAATACTTATTTCTAACACCCAATACCTACAACATATACACTTTTGTATTAAAACTACTCATCTAATCCCATTTTATGCTTAGTGCCGCCACCTCCCCTCTCTTGTCTTTTAGATATTAGACAAACTTTACACAACAATAAATTCCCACACTTTTGCACAAAACATGCTTAAATTTTACTTTGGGGCTAAGCCACCAAAGTTGTCTCCCTCGTCCCCCCTCCCCCCCATAGCCCCCATTCGGTCCAACCTAACTGTTGGGTCCATCAGTACCCAAGAATACTTAAAACAGGATTTGGATACAAATTAACTAAGTGTTAACTTAAACCGAGAACAATTCAAGTCACTGAGTGAACAGTCACTCAGTGAGTCATCTTCAGGATGCTTAAGGCGAATCAAGAAGAAGGATTCACTACTCAGGAAGGCGGTACTCCCTGAGTAGGACTTAAGCCAATGAAGAAGATGATGGTTCAGTGAGTGTTGGACAAGAACTCACTGAACCCCAATCTCCTCAACAACATTAAGTGATTGAAGACTGAAGAACTCAACGCCTGAAAGAAAGGCGGGAAGATCTGGGAAGAGTTTAAGATAAGATCTTATCTTATCTTGTCGGGAAGAAACCTTCCATAAAACGGCTAAAAGTCGGGAAGAAACCTTCCCTAAAACGGCTAAAAGTCGTGGAGTGTCAGACCAACCACTTCTAAAGACTTTATAGTCCATTCCCATTGGTTCTTGGAAATGAAAATTACTGTTGTAATTGTCAGACACGCTTGCTTCAATAAGTTGTAATATTTTAATCACTTTTACTCTTTTATACTTGTGTATAAATAGGTTCAGAAGGAGAGAATTTGAGTGTGTGTTTTGTACATTGAAAGCCTTAGACTTTTGCAAAACAACTTCTCTCCTACAAAGAGTAACGTATCCCTGAGATAGCTCAGTGGGTCGAATTGTTACCACTTAATCATAGCTTGAGTTTAGATAGGAGACACTATACCTTGTCTATTCGATCCCAAGTGTTTATTCCGCAAAACACCTGGGTAATAGCTTCTTTGATTCATTTCTAATAAGAATTTAAACGTTGAAAAATACTTTGTGTTTTTTACATTTACGTTTCATTAACTGATAGAAAAAATCATTACATTGTATTAGTCATAAACACAAATAGATTAACTTTCTAGTTAACTCTAAGCGTGTAAAGGGAACAACAAGTGGTATCAGAGCCTCTGGTTTATAAAATCTTTCAAAATTAACCAAGAGTGCTCAAGGTTTTTAAAACCAAGATCCTACTATGACTGATGCAAATGTGCCCCAGCTAGTCGACAAAAAGGGTGGAAGCTTTTCAGCTATTGCCCCACGACTTGAAGCTGGTAAATTTAGCATGTGGAAAAAGCGAATGCTTTGCTACTTGACTGGTATGGAACCATACTACATCACTTGTGTCAAAGATGGTCCTTTTGTCCCAAAGACTGCTGCAGGGCTAAACAAGCCTGAGGCTCAATGGACCATTGATGAGAGGAGGGTGGTCAATCAAGACCAACGCCTGAAAAGCATCATTATATCATGTCTTCCTGACGATATAATGGAATCAGTCATCAACTGTTCAACAGCCAAGCAAACTTGGGATGACTTGGTCAATAGCTTTGAGGGTCCCTTTGATACCAAGGAAAACAGGGTCATGGACCTGAAACTTGAGTATAATACTTTCAGGGCAAAAGACTCTGAAAGTCTCTCTCAGACTTATACCAGATACAAGACCTTGATAAACGAACTATCAAATGATGGTGTAGTTTTGTCTAAGCATGAGACAAATGTTGGCTTTGTCAACAGTCTCCCTGAGAAGTGGCTAAACTTCTCACAAGGCCTGAGGAATGCTAATCACATTCAGACCCTTGAGCTCCCTGAGATCTATGGGAAGTTTGTCTATGAAGATAACTTAATCTCAAGGAGATACCCTGACTCAAAAGCTCTTGAGTAAAAAAAGGCCTTGACCTCCACACCTATATCAACTGCTTTTTATACTAATGGTGTTGTGCAGGACTTTCAAGAAGATTATGAGGATGAAATTGATGAAAGGACTAGCGATGAGTACCTAAAAGATCTAAACTTGGAATTCCAAGAGAGGGCACTCCTTGCTAGTTCAAAACGTTTCATCAAAAGAAACCAGTCCAACTTTTCAAAAGGAAAAGCAAATGAAACCACTGAATGCTTTAATTGTGGTAAAAAGGGTTATTTTGCTAGGGACTGTTATTCTAAAACCACCTCAGAACCCTCTTACAAATTTTCAACCTAGAATGTTTCAGTCAACCCAACAATTTCATAACAATGGTCAAAAAGACTTTGAAGCAAAATATAGGAAAGCCAAGGCTAAACTTGCAATTCTTGAAACTAATCCCTCTATGTCTCAGGCTGCTCAAACATCCAAACCTGTTCAGGCAAAGAACAAGGTTTTAGTAGCTGAAGCTTATGATTGGGATGAAGAAGAGGTATCCTCAGATGAGGAAATTAGAGTGAGTGCACTGATGGCACTCTCTGAAGGTGATCAAGTGGCTGTTGGGAAAAGCCATGCAAGGAATGGAGAGTGGGTAAACATCACCATGAAGAAGGTAAACACTTTACTTTCTATGGATGATGATTCTGATTGGCAGTCTTACATGAATTATATTTGTGTAGATCTTAAATTTGTTGAGGAACAAAGGCTTAACATGTTTTCAAAATATAACAACACAGTGTCAGAATTGAATAAATGTAGAGATGAATTGCTTGTACTGAAGCAAGCCAAATTAGAAATAATAACTCTACAAATTCAGAACACTGAAATTTTGAAACAAAACCAAGCCCTACAAACTGAACTTAACAAAGAAAAAGCTGTCATCCAAGGCTGGACAAAAAAGAACCCCAAGGTCTTTGATACTGTGGGTTTAATCCCTAGAAAAACAATAGGAATTGACCATCACATGGTTAACCCCTATGTAAGTCCCAGTGAATTGACCTTTGTTCCAGCTGGCATATCATTTGAGCAAGAAATGCTTCCCAAGTTAAATGACTGGATTGTCAGGGACAACCCAGTCAGTAAGTTACCAAACTTTGAGACTGGAAAGATCTGGCTTCCTGAAAGTCAGGCTTTGAAAAATATGCTTGGACTTATTGAACAACTCAGTAATACTGAGTCAGTGAATGAGTCTGAATCAGAATCATATCCACCACCCCCACCACTGAATACCCTTCAGGGTGCTGCACCCAACTTAGGGCTCCCATCAATGGTCTACTCTCAACACTCTCCAAAGGAGAGGTCAGGATTTAGAAAAACAATCCTGAAAAGACCAACATTTGAAGTCTTAGTAAATACTGATGACTCATCTTCTTCAATCCCTTCTGAAGTAATAACCCAAAGCCCTGACTCAAAATTTGATCAGTTGGCTGAAATGGTCAGGAAGCTGGGTGAGAAGATTGCATCTTCTGAGAAACCTTCTCAATCCAAGAAGGAACAAAAACTAGCTTCCTCAAAGGCCAAACACAAACCCTCAAAACCCATGAAAAGATGTGAAATGTGTAACTGTACCAATCATATCACTGATGATTGCTATAGAATTCTTTATTGCATGATTTGCAAAAAATATGATCACAGGACCTCTGATCATAAAACACACTCAGTCACTTCAAAGATGGCAAGCCTTAAAGCTCAGTCTTTAAACTACCCTTCTGATTCTAAACAGAAACAGAAACAAAAGGCAAACCCTTTTGCACCTTGCCCTTACTGTGGGTTCAATGATCACCATCCTAAGGATTTTCAAATTGATAATTGATGCGCGTGCGTGTCGTTGCGGTTTAGCAGTATTAATGCCTACTCAAGTTTTAAATTTATATTTAGCCGACTTATCAATAACACACACACTTAACGAGCAGTGTACCCGGTCAGTATGAATATAATGGTAAGTAGAGTGTCGATCACTAAGAGTGGAACGTATTATCTAGTTATTCTAATCATTATTTTAATATCCTAAGTTAGCTATACAACCTAATCTAACGCAAGGGGGTTCAGCCTGAGAGACTGGCACGGTTTGGTTATAATTAAATAGTAAACTAAACTAATGAGCACGAATCAGCGATTAGCACACACGTACACAGATAGATACTCGAGACAATAAGAAGACCTGTCCTGATAATTAAGTAGCTTGTCACTTGTTTTATTGCTAGTTTTATATGAAGTGTATATAATTAAACCTTTCTCGTTGGCTCTAATCTTATCGGCGAGTAAACCCTTAATGATTACTTATGTCTATCATACTTTTCTAGAGTATTGGGCATTTGTGATGCCTACGTCTCGTATACGCTAGAATAGAAAGGCGAGGAAGGGGCATGGCGACCCAAGCAATGCTCAGCTAGACACAGAGGTTATCAATGCACTAATAAAAGTCACAAAAGACATCAACATATAAACTTTAATTAATGGGAAAGCAATATTAAGGGGAGTGCATGATTTTTCGTAGTCACATGACACAAGCCCATCAATCCTGATGAATTAAAGTGTACTAATACAATAAACCAAAACTACTTAATGAATTGAATACATGTAGGACCTTCTTACAGCTCTTGTATCTTCGTTTAGGGTGTGTCTTGTGCTGCTTGGTCGTCTGAATTTGGCTCTAGGGTTTCTGTCTTCGGTCTCTGAGTTAAGCTCTCCAAAAATCTCTCCAAATTCGTCTGTCCTTGGGGTATTTATAGTTTCTGTCTGAGGGGTCGATGCGGCGCATAGAGTTGATAGATGCGGCGCATTGACTTAACTTCGCGTGGGGTCCAAGATTAATATATTCAGGAATATTCGTACACCGTCTTCAGTTGCGGCGTATCTTGGTCTTTGTATGCGGCGCATGTACTTGGATCGTAACTTGTGAAATCTTGATAGTGATACGCCGTATGTTAGAAGTATAATGCGGCATATCTGGAGTAGAACGAGCTTGATCTTTGGCTTTCAGTAGGCTTTTGACATCTTGCTTGTTTTGCTCCATAATTAGTCCAAAATCGCCAAGTTTCACATAATGCTTGTTTTTACCTGAGAATTACTAAAGTAAACATTAATGTATCGATTCTCATATATAATATAATAAAACATGTCAAATAAATAGGATAAATGATGATAATAAAATGTACTTATTTGAGTTCATCAAATATCCCCCCACTTGTATTTTACTTGTCCCCAAGTAAACCTTAGAATTAATCAAATGAAAATGTATCCTAAAAGATATTAGGATTTATTTTTATATTTAAGCACGTATTCGTTTTGTCATAATCACACAACCAAACACTTAACGAAGTAGAAACCAAAATAATTTTTAATTTAAAACAATTCTAAATCGTTTAGTTGCTTAGTCGTGACGAATATTCTATCATAGGCTTGGCAAGTATACGCATCTCCCCCACTAAAGCCAAGGAATAACAAGTCTAAAGCGGTAAAAAAAGGGTTTTGAGGCTTAAGGGTTGATCATCCTTTTTAATCTCTATCGATCTCATATTCCAGAAAAGGCGACAAAATCACAAATACATGATCGAATCCACGACCACGATACTTGCAATTGCTCAAATCCTTAACTTGAATAGGCTAAAGATAGGACCAAGTAATCTTCACCAATAATATTATATCAAAAAGGGCGACAAAATCATAAATACATAGCCGAATCCACGACTACGATACTTAAGATTGCTTAAATCCCTAATCTCAATAAATCAAAGGTTTGGATGAAGAATGATATAGGGTATGGATAATATTTGGGATACAAATTGGTGTAAAATGAAAAATAAACAAAACAGATAAATTAAAATTCTAAGTGTGGTAGATCACTTTCCCAACCATCCCATGAATAAGACTCATATCATTGAATAACTTACGCTTTAACACTTGAAACACACGCTTTAGGTAGACACGAATTATACTCAACAAAATCTCAATCAAAGAATAACCTTAGTTGGCTTTCCCATAACGGCCAACTCCCATTCAATCCATAAATTTAATATACAAAAAATAGTGGTGATATCTCCCACTTAATACAAAACTTTACATAAGTTGGTTAAAACAAACTTTCAACTTTTCCTTTTTCTTTTTCTTTTCTATTTTTTTTCGATTTTATTTATTTTTTTTATTTTTTATTTTTTATATCTAAGTGTAAAATTTCACAACTTTTCTATCACTATTTTTCCGGATAATTTTTCCATACTCTTTATACTTTCAGAAATAACTGTAATAGTGAAAGTAGCAAATACACGAAAAATAAACTAAAAGTTATACAATATTTACTTTCATACCAATTGCGTTCTGCAATTTCCCGATCTAACCAAAGATAATGAATTACGCACGCGAATACAAGTAATGTAAGGAAACACACTTTGCCTAAAACGATTAACCACGGATTTTAATCTACAGGGTAGGCTAAGGTGTAAGGGTGTATCGAAACATTATAACAAAGGTGTAAGAAACGAAAGGAATGGCTTTGAGGGTTTTTCTAGGGGTATCTTACTCTAAAAGTGAGAGTAACAAAGGGTTTATACAGGGGTTAACTAACCAGTGTAGTTAGTTAATATCACATAACATATAAAGGCTATTTGGGTGTAATCCTAGAAATTTACCAAGTTAGACAAGTCATTCCAATTATATAGATAATACTTATTATGGTGGTCTCGAATAGTATAAAAGCCAAGTTCTAAAGTTTAAAAGTCACCAGCACACTAAAGTTTTAATATTTTTGAAAAAAATAGAGTTATGTGTGCGGTTATATAATTTAGACTTTAAACAAAAACATGCTAAAAAATTTTAAATTTTGATATATTAAGCGCATTTTAAGCATATTTTGAAAAAGTTTAGAACAAGTAAGTGTTCTAATTCTCCATCCCCCCACTTAAGTTAAACAACGTCCTCGTTGTTTGTGTCAAAGGTTAAAAACTGAAAAATAAAAGAATTAGAACAGAAAAACTCCCCTGAGATTTGCTCGGTATGATCCTCCATTATTTTTTTAAGAGCAAACATCAACTTTCTTGTGGATTAGAACGTTTAAGCTTCATAAATGATGTATCCACAAAAAATGCAGGAATCTATAATACCATTTAGACTTTAACACACCTGAGTTAAGAAGGTTCAAACTTGCATAATACATTAGTAGTTAGTAAAAATAAAACCTAAAAAATTAAAACTGTAAATCATCAGGTCAGTCGATAGGCCGTATCTTATGGAAGAAGATACGCCGTATCGAGCCTGGAATAAATACGAAATAAAATAAAAGATTCGTCACATCCTTAACCAGGGATGCGCCGCATTAAATAAACTAATAGAAAGTTTTAAAGTCAAAAATAAAAATGCAGAAAATAAAATAAGATATGACCAGTGCAAGTGATGCGTCGCATCTATTATGGAGATGCGCCGCATCTTCTGCAGGTCTGACAGACTCGACACAGAACAGAAAAGTAAATTTTTTTCTTCCGGGTTGTCTCCCGGTCAGCACTTGTCTTTATTCCAGAGTCTTCAAGTTAGACTCACGTTCAGCTCCTTATTTTGCTCAAGCGAGATCTTCCATCTCAATCTCTCTCTTAGTTCCATATTGAAGTAACCAAACATTCTTTTCGCTAATTGGAACATCCTTGACACTAATCCGCCTCTAGTAGTTATTCCATTCTGGTCGTGCCTTTAGAACAAAACTCCTTTAATCACCTTTGACAATTGGTGCACCTCAATCGTCAATTCTCTAATCATATAGTTTTGTTCTTTCAGCAATAGTCCATTGATGAAAGTTTCGACCTCATGATGCTCCTTATCACATTCGTGGGCGAACTTAGATACAATCTCATCGGTTGTAAGTTTAATCCATGGTCCTCCGAACCAGCTTGGGAAAATATCAATCATGATTCCTGAAACACAAAACAAATAGGCTTCGAAGTAAAAAATTTCTAAGAGACAGGAAAGATGATTAAAATTTTCTCCGTTCGGGATAAATAAAAGTTACTGTTATCTGAAGACGATGCGCCGTATCCTATAAATAGGATGCGCCGTATCTTATAATCGTTAAAAATTTAATCAGACTTTTATTCAGAAAACAGATACGCCGCTTATGATTTTAGAATGCGCCGTATCAAGTTTAGATTATCAAAAATCAATTATATTTATAAAAATTAAATGCGTCGTATTAACAAAAGCTAATGCGCCGTATTTTCATTACGTTTCAAAATACAAGATTTTTGAATTAGTAGATGCGTCGTATCGATAGAGATCGATGCGTCGAATCTGTTTAATAATTCGAAAACTGTTTTTAATTTAAATTGAAAATACGCCGTATCTGTTAAAATATATGCGTCGTATGGTGTTAGGGTTTAGAAAAATTTCTTATTAAAAACAGAATACGCCACATGTAACACCCCAACCCGACAAGGGTAAAGATATCACAACAATGGTTTCATATCAGATCAATACAAAGCATACATCTATAGTAATACAAGAAATCTCAAAGGTTTCAAATGAAATACGGAAATTTACAAGGTTACAAATGCAAATACTAATTCTGAATTATAATAACTTCTAATCACTTCTAAGTCCAAAAGTAGCTTATCAAGTCTTCTAAGTGCAAAAGTAGCTTATCAAGTCTTCTAAGTCCAAGGTACTCTCCACCCATTCCCAGATTCCTACTAAAACCTACCGCAGGAAAAGAAATGCGGCTAAGCTACGAGAGCTCAGTGAACAGATATAACGGTAACAAGCAGTAATACAGAATAATGAATAGTAAATGAAATACGAATCAATCAGAGTTATGGCATAAGAAAAGGTAACAGTAATGAGAAGTACAAGGGTATAAGGTGTAGGAAACAGTAATCCTCTACGAGACCAGTAACAGTAACAGTAACAGTAACAGTATCATCATGTAGCCATATAGAGGGGAGACCTCTCAGTAATTAGTAAATATGAGGGGAGTCCTCAATCAGTAAGTGGAGTAGCTAGCTCCCAGAGTGTGAAAGACGTGTATCACACACACCATCAGTCACCAGTAATAACAGTATATATATCAGTAACAGTAACAGTAACAGTAACAGTAACAGCTAGGATGCATCCATGCACCCCAGGTGGCCAGAAACTCCTCATACACCAAATCAGATAAAGTCAGGGACGGGATAGGTCATCACTCTCCTACCCTAGAGTCATGCCATTGGTGCATCAATGACATGGACATGAAACCCTCATGCCTAGTGAGTGGCTCGTAGTCTCAAACTGTGGGTCAATGGTCAAGTATCAATTATCCAGTATTCAGTTCAGTTTCATAAGTCAGTTTCCATTTTAGTTATATCAGAAAGTTCATGTCAAAAGGGTCATATCAGATGGGTTCAATATCAGAAGGTTCAATATCAGAAGGTTCAGTATCAGTAGGTTCAGTATCAGTAGTTTCAGTATCAGAAAGGTCATATCAAGAGTTCACAAACAAAGGGAAACATAGCAATGGCTTAGGGAAATCCTATGACGAGTCAGAAATCAGAAAATCATGAGTACGAAGGCACCTTACTGAGAAGGGCAGAATATCTATACCTTAGACCGCAAGTGAAAATTCAACTAGAATGAAAAGATCGGAAGTAAACTCTATCTTCAGCGAATCTACACGAATTTATGATCGTCTGACTAATAGATTATTTTAAATCAGATTACTTATTTTAGTAGCTTTCCATATTTAGTAACTTAAGGTTCATAATGCCATTTACATAAGTTTAGGGTTTATAGTGTAACTTTCATAAGTTTTAGAGTTTAATATGCAAGTATAACAAGTTTAAGGATTATAGTGTCATTATGATAAGATTAGGGTATAAAATGTAAATATTGTCAAGTTAAATGTTTTCACAAGTTAAGTCCTTTAGTTTTAAATGAATGACCATTTAAACCCTTTAGTTTGGAAAATAAACACATAATACCCTTTTAATATCTTTTACACCTTTTAACAGATTTTACACATGAACTGGTACTGTTTTGTCGAATTTATGAATCATATAAGAACTCAGAAGTAAAATTCCCAAAACTTCACACACTTACCTATATGTCTTAAGAACTTACCTTAATTTTTCCAGAATTTATTATTTAGCATAACTATATTTTAAAAAATCCATTAAATCCAGTCGTCCAGATTACTGATCAGTTTTAACATACGAAAAGTTTGCAGTTCAAAACACCGTCAAAATAATTTAAAAAAATCTACAAAAATTACAGAAATTAACTTATATCCCAAATATTATTCTGTAAAAAGTTTAGGTCATAACTCGTTATAGGTATTAAACTAAAAATCATAAACCACAGGTGAATTTTCATAACCCGAAATACAGTTTTGACACCCGAATTTTTAAAATCGAAAAATTTACCTTCCCGACCTCTAAAAATTTCAAGGTTAATTTTCCCAGAAGGATCTTTTCCTGAACTTACTTCTAGACTCAAGAAACTCTCAAAAATAAGTTCACATCATTTTTATCCAATCGAATCAAGTTGACTAACATTTCTGGACAGCAGCAGTGTTCAATATTTCATGTAATCCTTTAAGGTTTTGTTATTCCAACCATTAGTTCTTGCTACAAAACAATTATAATTGATTCTTACATGATCTTAACAGGTTCACAACAATTAAATTCATAACATATACATGGGTTGATTTATATTAGGGTTTCATAACTCATTATTTCATGTGATCCTTTATATGATTTTATGTAGTTTGTTCTATCATTTTATGTGTCCAATACTCGACAAGAACACGAACAAGAATCAAGCAAAAGTGATACAATTACTCTCGTAGCTTGATCAAAACACAAGAACACCACAAGGCCGAATTACCAACTCTTCTTTCCTTCTTCCTTGGTATGATCGACAGAAACAAGAAGCAAAGAGAAAAGGGTCGATTAGGGTTTTTCAAGAGTTCCAAATGGGTAGCAAAATATGTGAATATGATTACCTTAGGGCAAGAACACCACAAGATCACCAAAACTCCTAGTTGATTGCTTCTATGGATCGAATGAGGAGAGACAAAGGGAGAGCCGATCTTTTTGTTTTTAGGGTTTTCAAAGGAGTGAAAATTTTGGTATAAGGGATTAGAGAACAACCGTATATTTTGATTATGGGTACACAAGGAATGGGCCAAATTTAACATGGGCTTGTGATCACTCAAGGTTAATGCATGATACCTCCTCTTTACTTGGGCCGAAATATGGTGTAGTGACACAAAAAAATATAAATCGCCTAGCATATATATAGATCATGGTTTACGGAACTTGTTTCGTGATTTTTAATTTGTAGTGTATAGTTTTGTTAACTAAGTTTATTCGATACTTAGGGTTTTATTCACTTTAGGTTAAGATCAAATGATGTTACTTACATAGTTTTCATAAGTTCTTAAAATTTAAATTTGAGGGCATTTTAGTCATTTCAGATTGTTTTAATTTTGGGGTTTTACAATTCTTCCCCTCTAACAGAAAAATTTTGTCCTCGAAATTTGAAGTCGCAACGTGAAACGAAGTCGTAGCAAGTCACAACAGATCATCGTAATATTCCCATGCCCGCGGAGGTTCTTCCAAAAGATCTTCAGACCAAAAGTTTCTCATGACTCATATTAAAACGAGGTGGGTTCAAGTTTCTCAAAGGAGATAAACTAAATTGATTCTGATCAAGAGGTCCATGCAACATAAAGTGGATGATAGGTGAATCTTCAGGAAATTATATGGAATACGAACAAGAGTTCAAATTAAATTGATTGTGTCCACAGAAGAGAGCTTTACAAGAATTTAAGATTTATAACTGAGGCCAACAGAATGCAAACGAGAGTCCAAACTCATCCAGATATTTAATGAACGCAAACAGAGTATAGAATGAACCAAACACGGATAATCCTACGGAGATTCAGATTCTAAACTTCTTAGGTACTCCCCAAGATATCCTATGGCCACAATGAGTGCACGTTATATGGTGTAAGTATTATCACGTTGATCAGGCGTCGTAATACTAGCACCACATAAATATGCCTTCATGATGATCATACTTTATCTCAAGTCGTAATCAAAACCACCTATCTTAATCCACCTAGTACTTCTACAGTCTCAGAGGTCGTCAAAATCAAACACCATAACTAAGAGGAGGACGAACTACTCGAAAGAGTTAACGGAAGTCCCAGAATGTCTATCATAATTTGGTACATCGTTAAAAGCATCAGATCGTCCGTCACTCGTCAAATTTCACATAACAAAACCATCGTCCAGCATACGCAGAATGAACACTGAGCGGAATTACTTAACAGGGAACATAAATCATTCAAGGGATCCTATCATCAGGTAACGGAAATTTTAGTAGGTCAAGAGGAAATGAATTACGTCACCCCTAGCTTCATTCTTCACAGGATCAACTCTTCCAAATACGAACGCTCGCTTCAGAATTATCGTCCATTCAAATACATGATCTTAAACTTCTTCCAAGTCCATGCAGTCTATCGTATGATCATAGGGTGTAGAGGAATTATAAACTTGAGTCTGGCTCCTCAAGCCTTCGGCACTTCTTCTTGGAACCGTGGTGTAGTAATGTGAATCTCCGGCATGGTCACTGTGCCTTCTTCCATTCGCGAGTCTGCTTCTGCTCTCAATTCATCTTAGTACAACTAAAGTGAATAGAGAAGCAAGACTGCGTGTCTTTGGCAGGTCTTCTCACACCGTTCGAAATTTACCGACTCAAACTGCTGTCGTCACCGGGTGCGTGGTAGTGTTGTCTGCTACAAGCTCGGGACGCCAATCCAATCTACTCTTCTCGAACAAAGGGTCACTTTACAAAATGATCTACCTGTTCCTCTTCGTGCCTAACACGGAAATGCTTCCCGGAGGTTACTCTCAAATAGTTATCTCTTTTCTTAGAAGTTCTTGTGGTTGCTTCTTCAGTCCTTTAAACACTAAGTGAGGCCGTCCGATACAGAGTTTACAAAGATAGAATAAATCACTCATTTACACGCTGAATTGAAAGATAGTCATGGTAGTGATATGATTAGGTTTGCGATTGTCGATACTCCAAAGTTTTCTCTTTCTTCTTCACAACTAACAGGGTATTCAAAATGAAACACTGAGGTGAACAAAATCATATTCCATCATCTTCTCCAATTTCTCAACTTCTATGGCATCATGGTCCGTCAACTGAGATTGGTTCCAATTTCATTCTACTTCTCAAACAGGAGGGAAACCCAAGAGTTCCATCGGAGAACACCAGAAAATTTGCACAACAACTTCCAATGCCAATGTTTTCTAAGAGTGGATACAAATAAGTGTCAGGGGACAATCATCAATCAAATGAGACCGAGGTAGATGTTTCCATAGCAGCGTTAACAGATTTGAGCGGTTACTGGTTATCATAATGAAAGTGGGATGAAACAAATTACTAAAGGTCACAAATCAGATACGGTAGTCCCTGGCAGCGTATGAGGGCCAGCCAATCCATAACTTAAAGACCTCAAAATCGAATATGTCAAAAGTAAACGGATTCATAGGATGAGTACGGTCGCCAATCCAGACAGATAGTTCATATATCAAGGTCAAGTACATGGTTCATCAAAGTGTGGAGATAGATAAACGAACAATTCAAGGTGTTGGAGTCTTGTTTAGCTATTTAGCATAAGTGGCAGGTAGGTTGTGAGTCATCGGAAATACAAACAATGTATAACTGTCAAGAGTGAGGCATATCGAATATCAGTTATCAGTTTCATCATGCTCAGCTAACCATTTCTCATCGAGACAAAATTATCATCATATCCATGGCTAATAATCACTAGAGTTCTTATAGGAGTAGTAATGGATTTCGCAAGGACAGAGTAATATCAGATGATACATTTTATATCCAGCGCGGTTTATTTAATTCACAGAATGGGTCAAACACCTTAAGGTCAAATGACCTTCGGAATGGTCAGAGGAGTATTAAAATGCTTATCAAACAGGTCGGAAATGAAAATTAAAATCAGGTAGAGATAGCAAAAGTTTAACAATCGGGAATCATGGTAGGGGATTTCAAAATGGTTTTCAAACACCGAAGGTGAAACATAGGAGGGTAGTCGTCAATGATCAATCAACCTATCCTTTATCAGGATAAAAATCAAAGTTAACTATTCAATGAAAACAGATCGACAACGCAAGTCTTATCGTTCAGAAGTGAGAGGAAAATATTCTTATACTCGTGGTTAAAACACCACCAGACTTCTCATGGCAACGGAGATGTTTAAGACGAACTCAGATAGGGTCAGAAGATTCATAGATGCTTATCAAAACAAGAGACAATTAACAGAAAGTATCAAATGCTTATCAAAAGTAAAAGGCAAATAACAGAAGGTGTCAAGTACGTCATCGCCAAGGAGATTTTTAGAATGCCCATAGAGGCATCAAAATGATTAACAGAAGGATTAGAGGTCAGAGTCAGACTCTGCAGACATGGATCAAATAGTGTCAGGCAATTACTATGCAGTTCTTAATGCCTTCGAGATTTATTTAGGTTCAAAACTTAGGTAATGCAAAGCATAAGCTTGCAATTTTCCAAAAATGATCTTAACAGACTTTAATCAAAAGCAAGGCACGAATCAGAGTGATGCGGAAGCAAAGATGCTTAAACAAACGCCTTAAAGTCTACCCATTCCTCACTGATCAGAACTTAAGTTCCTATAGGGAAATCCTAAAGCAAATTCTTACAGGTTATCTTATGAGCGCCTACAGTGGAAACTTAATGGTCCAAACTTCACAGGTCAAGGGTAAATGTATTACGAGTCGCAGCCTGTCTCACTGATACCATAAATTGTAATACCCCAACCCGACAAGGGTAAAGATATCACAACAATGGTTTCATATCAGATCAATACAAAGCATACATCTATAGTAATACAAGAAATCTCAAAGGTTACAAATGAAATAAGGAAATTTACAAGGTTACAAATGCAAATACTAATTCTGAATTATAATAACTTCTAATCACTTCTAAGTCCAAAAGTAGCTTATCAAGTCTTCTAAGTCCAAAAGTAGCTTATCAAGTCTTCTAAGTCCAAGGTACTCTCCACCCATTCCCAGCTTCCTACTAAAACCTGCCGCAGGAAAAGAAATGCGGCTGAGCTACGAGAGCTCAGTGAACAGATATAACGGTAACAAGCAGTAATACAGAATAATGAATAGTAAATTTAATACGAATCAATCAGAGTTATGGCATAAGAAAAGGTAACAGTAATGAGAAGTACGAGGGTATAAGACGTAGGAAACAGTAATCCTCTACGAGCCTAGTAACAGTAACAGTAACAATATCATCATGTAGCCATATAGAGGGGAGACCTCTCAGGAATCAGTAAATATGAGGGGAGTCCTCAATCAGTAAGTGGAGTAGCTAGCTCCCAGAGTGTGAAAGACGTGTATCGCACACACCATCAGTCACCAGTAATAACAGTATATATATCAGTAACAGTAACAGTAACAGTAACAGCTAGGATGCATCCATGCGCCCTAGGTGGCCAGAAACTCCTCATACACCAAATCAGATAAAGTCAGGGACGGGATAGGTCATCACTCTCTTACCCTAGAGTCATGCCATCGGTGCATCAATGACATGGACATGAAACCCTCATGCCTAGTGAGTGGCTCATAGTCTCAAACTGTGGGTCAATGGTCAAGTATCAATTATCCAGTATTCAGTTCAGTTTCATAAGTCAGTTTCCATTTTAGTTATATCAGAAAGTTCATGTCAAAAGGGTCATATCAGATGGGTTCAATATCAGAAGGTTCAATATCAGAAGGTTCAGTATCAGTAGGTTCAGTATCAGTAGTTTCAGTATCAGAAAGGTCATATCAAGAGTTCACAAACAAAGGGAAACATAGCAATGGCTTAGGGAAATCCTATGACGAGTCAAAAATCAGAAAATCATGAGTACGAAGGCACCTTACTGAGAAGGGCAGAATATCTATACCTTAGACCGCAAGTGAAAATGCAACTAGAAAGAAAAGATCGGAAGTAAACTCCATCTTCAGCGAATCTACACGAATTTATGATCTTCTGATTAATAGATTATTTTAAATCAGATTACTTATTTTAGTAGCTTTCCATATTTAGTAATTTAAGGTTCATAATGCCATTTACATAAGTTTAGGGTTTATAGTGTAACTTTCATAAGTTTTAGAGTTTAATATGCAAGTATAACAAGTTTAAGGATTATAGTGTCATTATGATAAGATTGGGGTATAAAATGTAAATATTGTCAAGTTACATGTTTTCACAAGTTAAGTCCTTTAGTTTTAAAAGAATGACCATTTAAACCCTTTAGTTTGGAAAATAAACACATAATACCCTTTTAATATCTTTTACACCTTTTAACAGATTTTACACATGAACTGGTACTGTTTTGTCGAATTTATGAATCATATAAGAACTCAGAAGTAAAATTCCCAAAAATTCAAACACGTACCTATATGTCTTAAGAACTTACCCTAATTTTTCCAGAATTTATTATTTAGCATAACTATATTTTAAAAAATCCATTAAATCCAGTCATCCAGATTACTGATCAGTTTTAACATACGAAAAGTTTGCAGTTCAAAACGCCGTCAAAATAATTTATAAAAATCTACAAAAATTACAGCAATTAACTTATATCCCAAATATTATTTTGTAAAAAGTTTAGGTCATAACTCGTTATAGGTATTAAACTAAAAATCATAAACCACAGGTAAATTTTCGTAACCCGAAATACAGTTTTGACACCCGAATTTTTAAAATCAAAAAATATGTCTTCCCGACCTCTAAAAATTTCAAGGTTAATTTTACCAGAAGGATCTTTTCCTGAACTTACTTCTAGACTCAAGAAACTCTCAAAAATAAGTTAACATCATTTTTATCCAATCGAATCAAGTTGACTAACATTTCTGGACACCAGCAGTGTTCAATATTTCATGTAATCCTTTAAGGTTTTGTTATTCCAACCATTAGTTCTTGCTACAAAACAATTATAATTGATTCTTACATGATCTTAACAAGTTCACAACAATTAAATTGATAACATATACATGGGTTGATTTATATTAGGGTTTCATAACTCATTATTTCATGTGATCCTTTATATGATTTTATGTAGTTTGTTCTATCATTTTATGTGACCAATACTCGACAAGAACAACAAGAACACGAACAAGAATCAAGCAAAAGTGATACAATTACCCTCGTAGCGTGATCAAAACACAAGAACACCACAAGGCCGAATTACCAACTCTTCTTTCCTTCTTCCTTGGTATGATCGACAGAAACAAGAAGCAAAGAGAAAAGGGTCGATTAGGGTTTTTCAAGAGTTCCAAATGGTAGCAAAATATGTGAATATGATTACCTTAGGGCAAGAACACCACAAGATCACCAAAACTCCTAGTTGATTGCTTCTATGGATCGAATGAGGAGAGACAAAGGGAGAGCCGATCTTTTTGTTTTTAGGGTTTTCAAAGGAGTGAAATTTTCGGTATAAGGGATTAGAGAACAACCGTATATTTTGATTATGGGTACACAAGGAATGGGCCAAATTTATCATGGGCTTGTGATCACTCAAGGTTAATGCATGATACCTCCTATTTACTTGGGCCGAAATATGGTGTAGTGACACAAAAAAAAGAAATCGCCTAGCATATATATAGATCATGGTTTACGGAACTTGTTTCGTGATTTTTAATTTGTAGTGTATAGTTTTATTAACTAAATTTATTCGATACTTAGGGTTTTATTCACTTTAGGTTAAGATCAAATGATTTTACTTACATAGTTTTCATAAGTTCTTAAAATTTAAATTTGAGGGCATTTTAGTCATTTTGGATTGTTTTAATTTTGGGGTTTTACACCGTATCTTGGGGAAAGATGCGTCGTACTCGAATTTATTAAACGTGTTGTATTTTATAAAAATTAAACGCAATACGCCGTATCTGTGAAAACAGATGCGCCGTATCGTTTGTATTAGCACAATACAACGATAGCAGAATGAAGAAAAATAGAAAAAGAAAAACAAAAATAAAAACAAACAAAAAGAAACAAAAATTACAGAAACAAAAACACACAAAAACCGAAAATATGCAAACTATACAATGAATGCAATTTATCTAATATATAACAGAGTTAGTGGTTAGAATCTAAAAAAAAAAAAAAAATAAATAAATAAAAAAAAACTAAAAAGAAAAACCTAATTAAAATACTAATCAAATTAACATATAATAACAATTCACTCCCCGGCAGCGGCGCCAAAAACTTGATGCGCGTACGTGTCGTTGCGGTTTAGCAGTATTAATGCCTACTCAAGTTTTAAATTTATATTTAGCCGACGTATCAATAACACACACACTTAACGAGCAGTGTACCCGGTCAGTATGAATATAATGGTAAGTAGAGTGTCGATCACTAAGAGTGGAACGTATTATCTAGTTATTCTAATCAGTATTTTAATATCCTAAGTTAGCTATACAACCTAATCTAACGCAAGGGGGTTCAGCCTGAGAGACTGGCACGGTTTGGTTATAATTAAATAGTAAACTAAACTAATGAGCACGAATCAGCGATTAGCACACACGTACACAGATAGATACTCGAGACAATAAGAAGACCTGTCCTGATAATTAAGTAGCTTGTCACTTGTTTTATTGCTAGTTTTATATGAAGTGTATATAATTAAACCTTTCTCGTTGGCTCTAATCTTATCGGCGAGTAAACCCTTAATGATTACTTATGTCTATCCTACTTTTCTAGAGTATTGGGCATTTGTGATGCCCACGTCTCGTATACGCTAGAATAGAAAGGCGAGGAAGGGGCATGGCGACCCAAGCAATGCTCAGCTAGACACAGAGGTTATCAATGCACTAATAAAAGTCACCAAAGACATTAACATATAAACTTTAATTAATGGGAAAGCAATATTATGGGGAGTGCATGATTTTCCGTAGTCACATGACACAAGCCCATCAATCCTGATGAATTAAAGTGTACTAATACAATAAACCAAAACTACTTAATGAATTGAATACATGTAGGACCTTCTTACAGCTCTTGTATCTTCGTTTAGGGTGTGTCTTGTGCTGCTTGGTCGTCTGAATTTGGCTCTAGGGTTTCTGTCTTCGGTCTCTGAGTTAAGCTCTCCAAAAATCTCTCCAAATTCGTCTGTCCTTGGGGTATTTATAGTTTCTGTCTGAGGGGTCGATGCGGCGCATAGAGTTGATAGATGCGGCGCATTGACTTAACTTCGCGTGGGGTCCAAGATTAATATATTCAGGAATATTCATACACCGTCTTCAGATGCGGCGTATCTTGATCTTTGTATGCGGCGTATGTACTTGGATCGTAACTTGTGAAATCTTGATAGTGATACGCCGTATGTTAGAAGTATAATGCGGCGTATCTAGAGTAGAACGAGCTTGATCTTTGGCTTTCAGTAGGCTTTTGACATCTTGCTTGTTTTGCTCCATAATTAGTCCAAAATCGCCAAGTTTCACATAATTCTTGTTTTTACCTGAGAATTACTAAAGTAAACATTAATGTATCGATTCTCATATATAATATAATAAAACAAGTCAAATAAATAGGATAAATGATGATAATAAAATGTACTTATTTGAGTTCATCAACAATTGTTGTGAAAATAGTGGAAATTCCACTCATGACACCTCAGGAGGTGATAAGGCCATTCAGGCCAATAGAGGTATGACAAAGTCAGCCTCTCAGTCCACTGAGTCTACATCAGCAATCAAATGTATAATATGTGGTAGCTCAGTCCACTCCACCACTGACTATAAATCAATTGAAAATGTTAATAAGACCTCCAAAGCTAAGCCCTCCAAGAAGTGGAGTCCTAAAAAGAACTGACCCAGTTTACCATTTGTGTAGAAACATGACAGGGATCCTATTTTGCATCTTAATAGTGGATGTTGAAGGAGCATGACTGGTGTGAAGGAGTATCTGCACAAGTATGTGGATGAATCAGGACCCAAAGTGATATTAGCTGATAACTCATCATGTCTCACTGAAGGTTATGGTTCAGTAAACTGCAATGGTATAGTCTTTACTAGGATAGCTTATGTAAATAGTCTTAAATACAATTTGATCAGTGTCAGTCAACTATGTGATGCTAAATACATAGTTCAGTTTGATGATAAGCAAGGAATCAACTTCAATGCTAATAAGGAAGTTGTCCTTATTGCACCAAGAAGACATGATGTTTATGTGTTGGACATGTCTAGTCTGACTCAGAATGGAACTTGTCTCTTTACCAAGGCCACTGATACACTCAACTGGCTTTGGCATAAGAGACTCTCCCACCCGAACTTCAAAAACATAAACAACCTTGTAAAACAAAACAAGGTCCTTGGCTTACCATCTCTTGTGTTTTCAAAGGATAAACCATGCTCAGCTTGTGAAAAAGGTAAACATCACAGAGCATCCTTTAAAACCAAAACAAACTTTTCCATCAGGAACTGCCTACATCTTCTCCATATGGATCTATTTGGACCAATTAGTCCTAGATCCATTAACCATGAGAAGTATACCCTGGTCATTGTGGATGAATACTCAAGATACACTTGGGTATACTTCCTGATAAAAAAGAGTCAGGCAGCTGAAACAATTATGTCCTTTGTCAGGAACATTGAAAATCAAAATGACATCAAAGTCAAAGAAATTAGGACTTACAATGGAATAGAGTTCAAAAATTATGAACTTGAATGTTTCTGTGATGAGAAAGGTATTTCCCAAAAATATTCCTCACCCTACACACCTGAACAAAATAGGGTTGCTGAAAGGAAAAATAAAACACTCATTGAAGCAGCTAGGACAATGCTAAATGGATCAGTCCTTTCCAAACACTTTTGGACTGAAGCAGTAAAGACTGACTGTTACACACAAAACAGATCCATCATTGTCAAGAGACATAGCGAAACTCCTTATGAGTTATTCAAGGGAAGAATCCCTGACATCAGCTACATTCATGTCTTTGGGTGTCCTGTGTTTATTCATAATAACAAGGATCACTTAGGAAAATTTGATGCCAAAGCTGATGATGGATATTTCCTAGGATACTCCCTTGTCTTAAAGGCTTTTAGGGTGTTCAACAATAGGAGACAGCATACTGAGGAAACATTTCATGTTACCTTTGATGAGAGCACTGATGCAATCAGTGTCTCTAACAACTCTGTGGAAGAGATAGTTATTGATGTATCATCAAGATACCCTCCTGATGAACATCATCCTGAAAATGGTCCTTCCACACAGTACCAAGCAAATGCTGACATTTCCTTTTAAATCATTCCCCATAACCTTCCTTACCCAACCATCACTGAGTTTATTGAAGCACAAAGTACTGATGAAATCATTTTGTCAGTACAAAGTGCTTAGGTACTAAACAATCACAGTGATGAGTCAACCCACTCAGACACTCAAGATGCTGAAGATCATCATGTGTCTGATCCTGATCCTACCCATCAGGCCTCTACAAGTTCTAATCAGTTTCCAAGACCTTAAGACAGTTGGACTAGGTCTCAGGATATAGAACTTGTCAATATAATTGGTGTGCCTACTGAAGGCATGCTCACAAGAAGCATGGCTACTGAACTAAGAGTAGCCTCAGCCAATGAATGCCTATTGGTGGACTTTATTTCCACAATTGAACCCAAAAGTGTCAAGGAAGCACTTAATCACCCAAGTTGGGTTTAGGCCATGCATGATGAACTAGAACAATTTGACAGAAACAAGGTAATGACCTTGGTCAAGTGTCCTGAAGATGTTTCAGTCATTGGCATGAAATGGGTATTCAAAAACAAATCTGATGAAAATGGCATAGTCATTAAGAACAAAGCCAGACTTGTAGCCAAAGGCTATAATCAACAAGAAGGCATTGACTATGAAGAAACATTTGCACCTGTAGCAAGGATGGAAGCCATCAGGATCTTCCTGGATTTTGCTACATACATGAACTTCAAGGTGTACCAAATGGATGTTAAAAGTGCATTCTTAAATGGTTCACTAAAAGAAGAAGTTTATGTTCAGCAACCTCCTGGATTTGAAAGCCATGAGTTTCCTGACTATGTCTGCAAGCTTAACAAAGCCCTATATGGACTGAAACAAGCTCCCAGGGCATGGTATGAAACTCTTTCAGCCTTCCTGTTCCAAAACAAATTTGTCAGAGGCAAGATAGACAACACATTGTTTATCTATAAGACAAATAATGATGTCATACTAGTACAAGTGTGTGTTGATGACATCATCTTTGGCTCAAGAAGTTTCAAACTTAGCAAATAATTTGAAAAACTAATGGAAAAGAAATTTGAAATGAGCATGATGGGAGAACTGACTTACTTCCTTGGTCTTCAAATCAAGCAGACTGATAAAGGAACCACTATCAGTCAAGAGAAGTATGTCAGAAGCCTACTGAAGAAATATGAGCTCAGTGACTGTGCCTCAGTCAAAACTCTCATGGTTCCCCAAACAACCTTGGTCCTGATCTCACTGGAAAACCAGTAAATCAAACTCTTTTTAGAGGAATGATAGGATCACTGATGTATCTACTTGCATCAAGGCCTGATATCCAATTCTCAGTCTGTTTGTGTGGCAGATATAAATCTGACCCAAGAGAATCTCATATCACTGCTGTGAAAAGGATATTCAGGTACCTGAAAGGTACTCCAAGCCTTGGATTATACTATCCAAAATGCTCAGGCCTTGATCTTAAAGGATACTCAGACTCTGACTATGATGGATGCAACATGGACCGAAAAAGCAATTCAGGCTTTTGCCAAATTCTTGGTGGAAAACTAGTCTGTTGGAGTGCTAAGAAACAACAGTCAGTTGCCATGTCCTCAGCCGAAGCTGAATATGTTGCAGCAGCTAGTTGTTGTGCAAATGTACTCTGGATGAAAAGTCAACTCAGTGACTATGGAATTCATTACAAAATGGTTCCCATCTTTTGTGATAACACAAGTGCAATTGCCATTTCAAACAACCCTGTTCTTCATCAGAGAACAAAACACATTGATATTAGATATCATTTCATCAGGTACCATGTCATGAATGGTGACATAGAATTACACTTCATTCCTACTGAATATCAGCTAGCTGATATATTCACCAAGCCATTGGATGAACCAACTTTCACCAGACTGAAAGCTGAGCTAGGAATGTTGGATATTGAGAATCAGTCCACTGATTGACTCCATCCAAATATGTGTAAATTCTGATAACCCAAATCCCTGACTCAATGTGTACTTCGGTGAAAAGAATCACTGAAACCTCAGGAACTAAGCCCAAGTTCCTGAACCCTTGAACCTCAGGAATTAAACCCAAATTCCTGAACACTAGAACCATCAGTGACTAAACCCAAGTCCTGAAAATCAGGTTCACTGAATGAAAAGTCATTCAGGGTCCTCAAGAGACATTAAATACTAACTTAAATGCTCTAAGTATCTAGTAAGTAAATGTTCGAGGTTGGTAACTGAATTCTTATTTAATGTAAGAATATTTGTTCTTTTGCCTTTCTGGCTTCCACCTCTGGGCCCCCACATTCCCACTTGGAATTTAATGCCTCTCCAATCACATTACAGATATGTGATGACTCACCTCTGCAAATTACACTTTTGCAGAACTGCTCAACTGTTCACCTTGACTGTTGCGCCAAACCAGAGAAAGTGGAGTGGTGGCATTAAATGCGGATCCCAAAACATTTTATTCAATACAGTTTCCAAAAATTATTTTTGAATAAATAAAATCCGCTTAATACCCAAATTACCCTCCACCTCTCTTCCCTATAAATACCCCATGCAAAAACAACACACACATGTTTTTAGAAATCTTAAGCAAAATTTTGGCCTCTTCTTTCAAAAACTAAATCTTGTGTGTGTGTTCTTAGGCTTTACCAACCCAGAATCATTTGTTAACCCTGACATACCAATACAAATGGCTTCTTCTAATGTTATCACATACTCCCCTAATGTGGATTTCATATTAGAGGGTGTAGACCTCACAAAGAACAATGTGGTGGGAAAATTTTCCTATCCACAAAAGTTCCATGCTTACAAGAATGTAATGAAATATCTTCAAAACTGTTTTCTTGCAAAAGCATTTACCAAGACCCCCTCAGTCATCTACCATGATTACTTGAGGGAATTCTGGTGTACTGCTATGGCTACTAGCCCGAAAGACACCAAAGAATCCATCATCACTTTCACAGTGATGAATGGGAGAAGGACCCTCTCCCTGGATTACAATGACTTCATCAAGGCCACTGGTCTTGATTTTGCTGAGGCTTTTGAGCCCAATCCAACTGACCAAGAGGTTAAGGGAGAGTTGATCTTTTTGGGACCTCATGACCCTAAACGTCCTGAGTTGTCCGCTGGAGCCTTATTAGAGAAGGCTCCAATTGTCAAAACCTGGTTCCACCCAGTCTGGAGGATCCTGATGACATTCTTCATTCAGGTCCTTGGGGGGAATAAATCCTCCACTGAGCAATTGAACTTATCACAACAATTGATGTTGTTCAGTCTCTTGGAGGGTAGAAAGATAGATATCGGAGGTATAATCTTCCGTGACCTTGTTGCTAAGCTCTCAGGAAAATCTAGGCAAAAACACTTGTCTTATCATAGGTTTATTTCCTGTGTGCTTCAGGACCTCCTTGGTTCTGACTATGTGAGGCCTGACATCGAAGGTACGAAACCGGACGTCTTACATAAGACCAATTTCACTAGTGGCATCAGTGAGGTACAACTTATTGCCCTGACTAACTACATGCTGGTGGTTATTCAGGGGGAGAAAGCTGTTTCTCCAGTACCTTCACCTACAAAGAAGTTGAAGAAGACGAAGAAAGAGGGGCAGCCCAGTAAGGTAGTTAGACCTAAACCACTCGTCACTGAGACTTGATGAACTCAAATATGTACATTTTATTATCATCATTTATCCTATTTATTTGACTTGTTTTATTATATTATATATGAGAATTGAAACGTTAATGTTTACTTTTGTAATTCTCAGGTAAAAACAAGTATTATGTGAAACTTGGCGATTTTGGACTAATTATGGAGCAAAACAAGAAAGATGTTAAGAGTCTACTGAAATGTACAAGATCAAGATCATTCTGCTCCAGATACGCCGCAACATACTTCTTACATACGGCGTATCACTATCAAGATTTCACAAGTTACAATCCAAGACAGCGAAGGACATGCGCCGCATAGAGAAATGGAGTTACGCCGCATCTTAAGGCGGTGTACGAATATTCTTGAATATATTAATCTTGGACCCTACGCGAAGTTAAGTCAATGCGCCGCATCTACTTATCCTATGCGCCGCATCTAACCCTCAGACAGAAACTATAAATACCCCAAGGCCAGACGAATTTCAAGACTAGACTTTAGAGACCGAAGACAGAAGAACCCTAGGAGACGAATTCAGACGTATTAGCAGCACAAGACACTCCCTGAACGAAGATACAAGAGCTGTAAGAAGGTCCTGCATGTATTCAATTCATTAAGTAGTTTTGTTTTATTGTATTAGTACACTTTAATTCATCAGGATTGATGGGCTGATGTCATGTGACTACGGAAAATCATGTCCACCCCTTAAAATTGCTTTCCCATTAATTAAAGTTTATATGTTGATGTCTTTGGTGACTTTTATTAGTGCATTGATAACCTCTGTGTCTAGCTGAGCATTGCTTGGGTCGCCATGCCCCTTCCTCGCCTATTTATTCTATCGTTTCTAGGATAGTGGGATAGACATAAGTGATCATTAAGGGTTTACTCGCCGATAAGATTAGAGCCAACGAGAAAGGGTTAATTATATACGCTTCATATAAAACTAGGAATAAAACAAGTGACAAGCTACTTAATTATCAGGACAGGTCTTCTTATTGTCTCAAGTATCTATCTGTGTACGTGCGTGCTAATCGCTGATTCGTGCTCATTAGTTTAGTTTACTATTTAATCATAACCAAACTGTGCCAGTCTCGCAGGCTGAACCTCCCCTTGCGTTAGATTAGGTTGTATAGCTAACTTAAGATATTAAAATACTGATTAGAATAACTAGATAATACGTTCCACTCTTAGTGATCGACACTCTACTTACCATTATATTCATACTGACCGGGTACACTGCTCATTAAGTGTGTGTGTGTTATTGATAAGTCGGCTAAATATAAATTTAAAACTTGAGTAGGCATTAATACTGCTAAACCGCAACGACACATCGCACGCATTAAGTTTTTGGCGCCGCTGCCGGGGAGTGAATTGTTATTATCTGTTAATTTGATAAGTATTTTAATTAGGTTTTTCTTTTTAATTTTTAGATTCTAACCACTAACCCCGTTGTATATTAGATAAATTGCATTCATTGTATTATTTGTATATTTTCTGTTTTTGTGTGTTTTTTTTATTTTCTTTAATTTTCGTTTCTTTTTGTTTATTTTTATTTTTGTTTTTTGTTTTTCTGTTTTTCTGCATTCTGCTATCGTTGTATTGTGTTGATACAAACGATACGGTGCATCTGGTTTCACAGATACGGAGTATTGCGTTTAATTTTTATAAAATACAACGCGTTTAAAAAATTCGAGTACGACGCATCTTTCCCAAGATACGGCGTTGATGAAGTGAAAAGTGTACCGCTTTTAGGGGGTCATTTAAGCCCAAAATCGTATTTATTTGATCAAATATTGCCCTAAATCGTTCCTTTTGTCATTTTAGGTACTTTGGAGAAGAAATCTGGAAAAGGAAGCATTTTGGACGTTTTTGGAGCATAAAAGTGAAGAAAACGACAAAGTCTCTAAATCTGCTGGAAAAGTACCTTTGACGGCGTCAAGCCCTAGTGTGACGCCGTCAGCCCTTGATAAGCCAGAGAGGATTTTGGAAGATTAAAGGGGGACGGCGTCAAGAAGGTCGTCAAGCCTTGATAAGCCAGAGAGGATTTTGGAAGATTAAAGGGGGACGGCGTCAAGAAGGCCATCAAGAAACCCTAACCGCGGTGAGGTGACGGCGTCACGACCCAAAGGGTGACGCCGTCAGATCTGTTTTCCTATATATACTTTCATAATTTTTAGTCATTAATGTGCAACTTTGTGAGGAGAAACCCTAAGACGATTTTTCTGCCATTTTTAAGGGTTTCATACCCTTGGATCTCCCATGTTCATTTGAAGATAAGTAATCAATTAATCATTCAATATGTCTATGTGTTGTTTGATTATATCTTGTTCTTGTCTTTTATTTAACATGCTATGCTAGGTTTATCTTGTGTTTACTTAGATCTAATGAAACCTAACTATTGATTATTGGTTGTTGGTGTGTTATTGATTGTATTGGATGATTGTTTATCGATGTTAGGCTTAAGAAAACTCGCAAACCTCCTATACGGTAACTTGCTTGAACGTCTTAAGAAACATGAACCAATGCGTACTAAGGTTTTTATGTTTGTATTTAATGCATGAGCGAAATCTAGTGATCCCATGTTAGGAGCTTCTTAGCCGGCTCGACATAGGAGTGAAGTAGGAGCTTGTAGAGTTGGGGAAGTACGTACGCCACCCCACGATTGGTATTAAGGAATACACCCGTCATCCACGTAATTAATATACACTAATCAACCGGTAAAAGATAGTTAGGGAGTAAGGAAATCTAAGTAAACACATTTCTCTCCATATAAGTTTCACAACCTTTTTATTTTCAGTTATTTTATTTTATTTGCATTTGTAGTTATTTGGGTTAGTTGACTAGCAACTAATTCCGCCCACTCCTTCAAACCCGAGATTTTACTTGCTTTTATAAAAAAATAATAAAAATACAAAAAAGAATGTTCTCTCACCCTTAGACCTATTAGAGTAGTTTTTCAATCCTAACGACACTATTCCCCTAGAGAATGATCAATCCCCCGGTACTTGCCACTACACTATACTACATCGGTCAGGTACACTGCCTGGTGGGGATTGCAAGCCTCTTGAGATCCCTCGAGAGGTAAAACCTGTTGTAAGGTGGCAGAACCACGCATCAAGTTTTTGGCGCCGTTGCCGGGGAATAGTTATTGTTTAGGTTGAATTTTTATTTTATTAGGTCTACTCACTAGATTCCTTTCTAGTGAGATTTTTATTTTATTTTTCTAGGTTTTTCTTTAGTCTATCTTTTTTCTTCGTTTCTTTGTTCGTAACCATTACCATCCGACATCATGGAAGGTGGTAATATCCTCGATCCCAACAACCCACCACCACAACAACACCCACCTCCTAGAGCCCGTACCTTAGGAGACTACTCTCGTCCTAGCCACCATGGCTATCGAAACACCATTGAGCTCACTCAAGGAGCCAATGTCACTCCCTTGCGATCTGACACCATCCGGTTGGTGCAAAGCGGATGCGCATTCCATGGACTTCGTTCCAAAGATCCTAATCAACATCTCAAGGAATTTCTCAAAATCGTTGATTCCATAGACCTTGATGTTGCCACTCGAGAGACGACCCGACTGCGTCTCTTTCAATTCTCTCTGCGGGACCAAGCTAGTCAATGGCTAGAGCGTCTACCCGCAGGATCCATCACCTCTTGGGATGATCTCACCACTCGTTTCCTTGCTCAGTTTTTCCCACCAGGAAGAACTACCAAGTTAAGGAATGATATCTTGATGTTCCAACAACGTCAAGGCGAAACACTCTACGAGGCATGGACTCGATTCAAGGACTTACTCCAAAAAGTCCCTCACCATGGCATAGAGCTTTGGCTTCAAGTCCAAATCTTCTATGACCACATCAATCTCTCCACGAGGCAAACCATTGACCAATCGGCCGGTGGTAAGCTACGTGATCTAAGTGCGGAACAATCATGGGCTCTCTTAGAAGATCTTGCTCTTTATGACAACGAAAGTTGGAATGATCCCCGTGATTTGAATAAAACGGTCAAGGCAATATCTTTGCCTTCGAACAATTCAAGCACTTCCGACCGTAGGATCATAGAACTTGAAGACCAAGTCAAGTTTCTTATGAAATCCTACGAGGCTCCTAAACCTTCAAGCCAAGTGAACAAAATCACTTCTTCGTGTGAATTATGTAGTGGTCCCCACGACACTCGTGATTGCATGGAACTCTCCGAACAAGCTTTTACGGACTACACATCCTCGCGTACCGACGGAGCGGGAGACAAGTGGTACACTTTCAAACCCGAGCCAAACCCCTACGGTGATTCATACAACCCCTCATGGTAAAATCGCCCAAACCTTAGGTGGAAACAAAACCTAAACGCACAACAAACCAATTCTTCCAACACACCTAATCGTTTTCAATCAAGCGGTTCATCCTCGAACCGTACTTTCAACAACAATCCTTCCAATTATAGTAGTACCAATAATCTTGAAGGGTTGATGTCCAACTTCGTGACATCTCAAGAAGCTCGTTTAGCAAAGTTTGAAGCCGGTTTCAAACAAAAACAAAGCGAGATGACCAATAAGATTGACACTTTGTTGCAAGTCCTCAATGACCGAGAAATGGGAGCACTCCCTAGCAACACAGTCAAGAACCCGAAACTAAATGTCAATGCCATTTCATCGGTTTTGTCTCCTAGTTCTTGTCCACAATATTATTCGGTCAATTCCATGAGCTCGTGTTTCAAACAGACCCAAGTCGTTCAAAATGACCAAGGAGTTATGATATCCAACACTAAATTGGTCAACAACATAGTTGAAACACCTCCCACTCAAAACCTTGACGAAGAATTCAAGGAGCTCCACCTTGAAAGTCCGGTTATTGATGTGTTGGATGAGAAGAAGCTCAACTTAGGCAAAAAAGGGACCGCCTTTGTTCAAAACAAGCTACCTAAGAAATTAGATGATCCGGGCTTATTTGTTCTACCTTGCAAGATCGGTAATTCGGAGGCTTATGACACATTAACCGATCTTGGATCAAGCCTTAACCTACTTCCGTTACCTTTCTACACCTCTCTAAAACTAGGGAAACTTGAAGAAACCGAGGTAATAATAGGCTTAGCGGATGGAAGTGTTGCTTACCCGGTTGGAGTAGTCAAGGACATGTTAGTACACATAGGAAAACTAACCATTTTAGCCGATTTCCACGTCCTTGATATGGTTAGCGACCCTACATGCCCCTTGTTGATAGGTAGAGGATTTTTGGCGACCGCTAGTGCTATGATTGATTGTAAGGAATCTAAGATAGCGGTAGGAGAAGGTGATACTTGGTCAGTCTATGATGTAAAGAAACATGCCTATGATACTAGTGAGGAACCAACACCCCATTGGTTAGAATTAAGTAGGAGACCATCCAGATATGGACCTTGGATTGATAGAGACTTCATAGGACCCCAACGCCCATTTTACCTAGAAGAGGACTTTGTGAACCGAACACATGCGGTAGAACAACTCTTGGCTAGGGACACTGAATTGGATCCATTTGAAGACCCTCTAGTTTTTAGGAAGATGATTGATTTCCTAGGAGTTTTGCCAATTAACCTAGGGATGAATAAGTGGACTTGTGAGGACGATGATCATAAGTGGGATTGGGACAAACCACCCAAAGATGGAGATGGGTCATGGTATATTAAGATGACATTGTATGACCCGGATGGAGAGAGGTTTGAAAAGATATATCGTACTATGCGGACCAATAGAAAACTTCAATCCAAGCTTAACCCTAAAGATGTCCTCGATGACGATCTCACTTACATAGGTTAAAAGGACTTTGAGTCTAGCTACAAGACTCGTTAATAAAGAAAAGCGCTTCTTGGTAGGCGACCCAAGCTTTATTTGCTTTGTGTGTTTATTTATGTGTTTGTTTGATTTTATTTGCTTCCGTATGTATGTTTAATTTTTATTATTATTGATTCATGTTCGAAACTAAATTGTGAAAATGCTTTATCTTGTTTTTAACTTCGTCTTAACTACATATAAAGGTATTTTGCAAAAGTTAAGTGTAAGGGAAATCCAAATCGGTTTATTAGAACAAAGGAACATGAATCATAACAATATTAAATTAACATACATATTAGTGATTGTTTGAGTCAAATGCTTGTATCGAGTCATAATGATATTTTGCAGGATTTCCAGGAAGTAAGGTATAGGTTTTTCCAGAAGTTTTCTGGAAACTTAACATGAGAATTCTGTCAGATCATTTCTGACGGCTTCAGGCCTTACAACCTGACGGCGTCAGGTTTTAATTTTCTGAAATTTTTGAAAGTTTTGTTTTTCTACCGGAATCATAAAAAGTTTTTATAAAATCTCTAACTTATAAACTCCAGGAATCTGCAAAATAATCATTCCACAAGCATTATATCCTTATACAGATTTATCCCACCGATGTTATGCAGGTTTTCTTGTTTGTTTTCTCAGGATTAACAGGTTATTTTGGACAAGGAGATGTATGTGGAATCAAGCTTTTGGCACTGCTTTAATCTTGAAGCTTCAACATTACCTTGGAAGAAGATCTGACCATGTTACCCCTTTATCCACCGAGCGAATCAGGGGAGTATTTGATTTCATTCTTTTACCTTATTTACTTTTACATCTTGTTATTTGAACATTGGGGACAATGTTCATCTTAAGTGTAAGGGGGGGGGGGGTAAAGCACGATACCTTAGAGAATGCTATTACGCTTGATTTTTCGTTTGTTTAATGGTAGATGTGTAATAAAACTGAGAGAAATACCTGTTAAGGCAATTTTAGTGCCAAATTTAAAAATTTTTTACAACATATAGGAGTGAAACTTTGGTCTTAATGAGCGTCTCATGGATAGGAGTTATATGACTAGCACAAAACCGTACCACTAAAAAATTTTCCACCCCCAAATATGTGAGGTTCGCCCCTAGAATTGGTAGGAAAAGCATTTATGCTATGATGTGTGTACCGGTAGCACTTAGATTCTAGAACTTGCGTTAGGACCATTCCGAGGCCACAAGTGAGACTACATTCGTGTAGTTAGATTTACTACATGATAAGAGGCATTAGGATTAACCCATTGTTTTACACCTGTGTTTTTGTTAGAATTACTTTGGCTACATTGGTCAAGTAATTCTCCCACACCCTTTGCGTTGTACTCATTTTTAGTACACGATACCCCTAGTACACCCCTCAGAGCCTATCTTTTCGTTTCTAACTTTAAGCATTTTACTTAAAGTAAGAATTTGTTTACACCCCACTTAAATGTACACCCAAATCGCCTTAGCCTACCTTGTATGCACTCATTTTTAGTGCATTATTGTGACAACATTTGTTTAAACCCCAAGTTAATTATCTAATTGATTACATGGTTGCTAAGTCGAGTCATATCCTTGTACATATTGTTTTGGGACGATTGGGACTCATGGGTAAAGTACTAGTGTAATGGAGTAATGGGGAAGAACAACATTATTACCCCCATATGTGCTAAATATTTTAAAAGTACTCCAAGTGTTTCAATTATCTTAATTCGAGTTGATAGAATAGTAATTGTAAAGTTATGTAAAAGTTCAAGTGTAAGGGGAGAACCGAGGCCCCTATGATGTATTATTTTGGATGGTAGGGCAAGAGTGTATGCACAAAAAAAAAAAAAAAAAAAAAAAAAAAAAAAAAAAAATTAGAAAAAACATACGGACTACCATCCGTTCATTTTATGTTTTTTATCTTTTGTTATCTTTTCATAGCTTAAGTCGAGTCTAGTCTTGGCTTAGCAACGCCATATTGTACATGTAATTAATCAAGATCTTTAACTCGCCACCAGTAAAATATCCTTTATCCAACAAAACCGTGTTTATCATATCCCTACACCTAACGTTATAACCCGTTTAAAAGCCCTCTTTGATAGTTTATATTAGGTGCTTACGCCTAGTGGAGGAGGTTTTTGATCCTTTCCCAAGCCTATGGTAATCTATTTGCTATGACAGGTAGTGAGAGATATTATTCATTTTCATTTATGAGATATACTTTTATGACACCTGAGAGATGTGAGTATCTAAACACTACTTGTGAGGTGCTAGTGTGTAATCTCCGTGCTTATTATGATTAAAGTGGAACGACTATTTGTTGTAATTACTTTTATATTAGCGTTAAATGACCCCTAACTTGTATTTTGATTAGAATAAAAGCGCATTTGCTTGGGGACAAGCAAATCTCAAGTGTAAGGGTATTTGATGAAGCGAAAAGTGTACCGCTTTTAGAGAGTCATTTAAGCCCTAAATCGTATTTATTTGATCAAATATTGCCCTAAATCGTTCCTTTTGTCATTTTAGGTACTTTGGAGAAGAAATCTGGAAAAGGAAGCATTTTGGACGTTTTTGGAGCATAAAAGTGAAGAAAACGACAAAGTCTCTAAATCTGCTGGAAAAGTACCTTTGACGGCGTCAAGCCCTAGTGTGACGCCGTCAGCCCTTGATAAGCCAGAGAGGATTTTGGAAGATTAAAGGGGGACGGCGTCAAGAAGGCCATCAAGAAACCCTAACCGCGGCGAGGTGACGGCGTCACGACCCAAAGGGTGACGCCGTCAGATCTGTTTTCCTATATATACTTTCATAATTTTTAGTCATTAGTGTGCAACTTTGTGAGGAGAAACCCTAAGACGATTTTTCTGCCATTTTTAAGGGTTTCATACCCTTGGATCTCCCATGTTCAATTGAAGATAAGTAATCAATTAATCATTCAATATGTCTATGTGTTGTTTGATTATATCTTGTTCTTGTCTTTTATTTAACATGCTAGGCTAGATTTATCTTGTGTTTGCTTAGATCTAATGAAACCTAACTATTGATTATTGGTTGTTGGTGTGTTATTGATTGTATTGGATGATTGTTTATCCATGTTAGGCTTAAGAAAACTGGCTAACATCCTATACGGTAACTTGCTTGAACGTCTTAAGAAACATGAACCAATGCGTACTAAGGTTTTTATGGTTGTATTTAATGCATGAGCGAATTCTAGTGATCCCATGTTAGGAGCTTCTTAGCCGGCTCGACATAGGAGTGAAGTAGGAGCTTGTAGAGTTGGGGAAGTACGTACGCCACCCCACGATTGGTATTAAGGAATACACCCGTCATCCACGTAATTAATACACACTAATCAACCGGTAAAAGATAGTTAGGGAGTAAGGAAATCTAAGTAAACACATTTCTCTCCATATAAGTTTCACAACCTTTTTATTTTCAGTTATTTTATTTTATTTGCATTTGTAGTTATTTGGGTTAGTTGACTAGCAACTAATTCCGCCCACTCCTTCAAACCCGAGATTTTACTTGCTTTTATAAAAAAATAATAAAAATACAAAAAAGAATCTTCTCTCACCCTTAGACCTATTAGAGTAGTTTTTCAATCCTAACGACACTATTCCCCTAGAGAATGATCAATCCCCCGGTACTTGCCACTATACTATACTACATCGGTCAGGTACACTGCCTGGTGGGGATTGCAAGCCTCTTGAGATCCCTCGAGAGGTAAAACCTGTTGTAAGGTCACAAAACCACGCATCAGGCGTATTCTGTTTTTAATAAAAAAAAAATTCTAAACCCTAACGCCATACGACGCATCTGTTTTGACAGATACGGAGTATTTTCTATTTAAATTAAAAACAGTTTTTCGAATTAATTAAACAAAAGCGACGCATCGATTTTTATCGATACGGCGCATCTTCTGAATAAAAAATCTTGTATTTTGAAACGTAACGAAAATACGGCGCATTAGCTTTTGTTAATACGACGCATTTAATTTTAATAAATATAATCGATTTTTGATAATTTAAAACTGATACGGCGCATGCTAATTCATAAGCGGCGTATCTGCTTTCTGAATAAAAGTTTGATTAAATTTTAACGATTATAAGATACGGCGTACCCAACTTTTTGGATACGGCGCATCGCTTGCTGATATCAGTAACTTTTATTTTACTTTGATTGTTTCACTCTTCTTTTGCACGAGTAAGTTTTATTTCAGGAAGATGGACGATCCGGATATTACAATGGAAGAATATGTCAAGTTTAATGAGGAAAGAGGCTTGAGCAATAATCAGGTGTATGATTGGAAAAGAGCAAGATATGGTGCACAAGTCATTGAGACGAAAGAAATCACTATGGAAGAATACTTGATTTTAGGACAAGAAAAGTCAAGGAAAGAAAGAAACAAATTGCCATTTCAACATACTTGGTGTATGTCAAGTGATGATGAAGAAGATTCATATACCGTGAAACCAATTCCGGCAATTGTTATTGATAGTACTTTTTCTCCGGAGATTGTGCAGAATGATGTGTATACGGAACCTTACGTTGAAGAATATTCTGCAATCGTATTACCACCATTAGACAATCCATCGGATGAAGATGAAAAGTATTCTAATTTTGATTTCGAACCATTTGACGCCATAGTTTATGATGACATACCTTAACCAGATTTTGACCCAACGAGGGTTTTTGAAGAAATCTGGGATTACTTATTTAAGGATGAAATTCGGGACAATAATTGCGAGACCACTAGTTGAAGATGGAGATTCACAAGATGAATTGGAGTCACTTACAATACAAAGTGGTACAAATTTATTTAATATTATTAATCCCGATACTAATAATCTTGCTAGTTTTCCTAAACAGGTTGCAAAACAAAAGAATGATGAGGTCAAATTTATTACACTACCTATTGAAGCACATGAAGCACCTGTGATTAACCCGTTTTTGGTGCAGCTCGAGGAAGAATTTGGTGATGAGCTCTTAAACATTGCTATGAATGATGAAGATGATGATTTCGACCCTATGAAGGATATAGAGGAACTCGAACTTTTACTTGCTAAAGACCCTTTCTCATCTTCTGCGGAAGTCAAGGGACGCCTTACTACCAAAGAGACTAACCAAGAAGAAAGGAGACTCATTTTTCCTCAACATACTACTCTTTCAGATGAAGTGGTCAAGTCATCTAATTTATCAACCAAACCGGGTAAGAATAGGGAAGATGTACATATATTGCCAAGGTATGATCTTTATGTATTTCTTCCATCTTTAATAGCAAATTTACACTCTTTTCGTGATTATTGCTACTATCACCCGCACTTGATCCCAAGTGGGGGGGACAACACCCTATTACACAGTAAATAAGGGTGGAGTCAGGCTCGTGACTCGAACAAAAACAAGCGCTTCGTGGGAGGCAACCCATGCTTATCTTTTATTTTATTTTCTGATTTTGTATTAAGTCTTTCAGACCAGCAGAAGATACGGCGCATCTCAATCCTAAGATGCGACGCATCGCCTGCTCTGGTCATATCTTATTTAATTTTTTGCATTTTTATTTTCGACTTTAAAACTTTCTGTCAGTTTATTTAATGCAGCGCATCCCTGGTTAAGGATGCGACGCATCTTTTATTCTGATTCGTATTTATTCCAGGCTCGATACGGCGTATCTTTTTCCATAAGATACGGCGTATCGACTGACCTGATGATTTGCAATTTAATTTTTTTAGTTTTATTTTTTACTAACTACCATGCAAGTTTGAACCATCTTAACTCAGGTGTGTTAAAGTCTGAATGGTATTATAGATTCCTGCATTTCTGTGGATATATCATCTATGATGTTTAAAAGTTCTAATCCACAAGAAAGTTGATTTTTGCTCTTATACGAATAATGGAGGATCATACCGAGCAAATCTCAGGGGAGTTTTTCTGTTCTAATTCTTTTATTTTCCAGTTTTTAACCTTTGATACAAACAACGAGGACGTTGTTTAACTTAAGTGGGGGGATTGGAGAATTAGAACACTTACTTGTCCTAAACTTTTTCAAAATATGCTTAAAATGCGCTTAATATATCAAAATTTAAAATTTTTTAGCATGTTTTTGTTTAAAGTCTAAATTACATAGCTGCACACATAACATTATTTCCAAAAATTGTGAACTTTTCAAAATTCACAAATCTATGAGTGTGCCGCTGACTTGTAAACTTTAGAACTTGGCTTGTATACTATTCGAGACCACCATAATAAGTATTATCTATATAATTGGAATGACTTGTCTAAATTGGTAAATTTCTAGGATTACACCCAAATAGCCTTTATATGTTATGTGATATTAACTAACTATACTGGTTAGTTAACCCCCGTATAAACCCTTTGTTACTCTCACTTTTAGAGTAAGATACCCCTAGAAAAACACTCAGAGCCATTCCTTTCGTTTATTACACCTTTGTTAAAATATTTCGTTACACCCTTACACCTTAGCCTACCCTGTTGATTAAAATCAGTGGTTAATTGCTTTAGGCAAAGTGTGTTTCCTTCCATTACCTGTGTTCGCGTGCGTAATTCATTATCTTTGGCTGAGTCAGGAAATGGCACAATGCAATTGGTATGAAAGTAAATATTGTATATCTTTGAGTTTATTTTTCGTGTGTTTATTACTTTCGCTATTATAGTTATTTCTGAAAGTATGAAGAGTATGGAAAAATTATCCGGAAAGATAGTGATAGAAAAGTTGTGAAATTTTACACATATATGTTGATGTGAAAAAAAAAAAAAAAAAAAAAAAAAAAAAAAAAAAAAAAAAAAAAAAAATCGAAAAAATAGAAAAGAAAAAGAAAAAGGAAAAGTTGGGAGTTTGTTTTAACCAACTTATGTAAAGTTTTGTATTAAGTGGGAGATATCACCACTATTTGTTATATATTATATTTATGGATTGAATGGGAGTTGGCCGTTATGGGAACGCCAACTAAGGTTATTCTTTGATTGAGATCTTGTTGAGTATAATTCGTGTCTACCTAAAGCGTGTGTTTCAAGTGTTAAAGCGTGAGTTATTCAATGATATGAGTCTTATTCATGGGATTGTTGGGAAAGTAATTTACCACCCTTAGGATTTTAATTTATATGTTTTGTTTATTTTTCATTTTACACCAAATTGTATCCCAAATATTATCCATACCCTACATCATTCTTTATCCAAACCTTTGATTTATTGAGATTAGGGATTTGAGCAATCCTAAGTATCGTAGTCGTGGATTCGGCTATGTATTTATGATTTTGTCGCCCTTTTTGATATAATATTATTGGTGAAGATTACTTGGTCCTATCTTTAGCCCATTCGAGTTAAGGATTTGAGCAATTGCAAGTATCGTGGTCATGGATTCGATCATGTATTTGTGATTTTGTCTCCTTTTCTAGAATGTGAGATCGATAGAGATCAAGAGGAATGATTAACCCTTAACCAACAAACCCTTTTTACCGCTTTAGACTTGTTATTCCTTGGCTTTAGTGGGGGAGATGCGTATGCTTGCCAAGCTTATGATAGAATATTCGTCACGACCGGACAGTTAAACAATTAGATTTGCTTTTATCGAAATATTTTATTTTATTTCTAATTCGTTAAGTGTTTGGTTGTGCAATTATGACAAAACGCATACATGCTTAAATATAAAAATAAATCCTAATATCTTTTAGGATACATTTTCATAAGATTTATTCTAAGGTTTACTTGGGGACAAGTAAAGTTCAAGTGGGGGGATATTTGATGAACTCAAATATGTACATTTTATTATCATCATTTATCCTATTTATTTGACTTGTTTTATTATATTATATATGAGAATTGATACGTTAATGTTTACTTTTGTAATTCTCAGGTAAAAACAAGTATTATGTGAAACTTGGCGATTTTGGACTAATTATGGAGCAAAACAAGCAAGATGTTAAGAGTCTACTGAAATGTACAAGATCAAGATCATTCTGCTCCAGATACGCCGCAACATACTTCTTACATACGACGTATCACTATCAAGATTTCACAAGTTACAATCCAAGACAGCGAAGGACATGCGCCGCATAGAGAAATGGAGTTACGCCGCATCTTAAGGCGGTGTACGAATATTCCTGAATATATTAATCTTGGACCCCACGCGAAGTTAAGTCAATGCGCCGCATCTACTTATCCTATGCGCCGCATCTAACCCTCAGACAGAAACTATAAATACCCCAAGGCCAGACGAATTTCGAGACTAGACTTTAGAGACCGAAGACAGAAGAACCCTAGGAGACGAATTCAGACGTATTAGCAGCACAAGACACACCCTGAACGAAGATACAAGAGCTGTAAGAAGGTCCTGCATGTATTCAATTCATTAAGTAGTTTTGTTTTATTGTATTAGTACACTTTAATTCATCAGGATTGATGGGCTGATGTCATGTGACTACGGAAAATCATGTCCACCCCTTAAAATTGCTTTCCCATTAATTAAAGTTTATATGTTGATGTCTTTGGTGACTTTTATTAGTGCATTGATAACCTCTGTGTCTAGCTGAGCATTGCTTGGGTCGCCATGCCCCTTCCTCGCCTATTTATTCTATCGTTTCTAGGATAGTGGGATAGACATAAGTGATCATTAAGGGTTTACTCGCCGATAAGATTAGAGCCAACGAGAAAGGGTTAATTATATACACTTCATATAAAACTAGCAATAAAACAAGTGACAAGCTACTTAATTATCAGGACAGGTCTTCTTATTGTCTCAAGTATCTATCTGTGTACGTGCGTGCTAATCGCTGATTCGTGCTCATTAGTTTAGTTTACTATTTAATCATAACCAAACCGTGCCAGTCTCGCAGGCTGAACCCCCCCTTGCTTTAGACTAGGTTGTACAGCTAACTTAAGATAGTAAAATACTGATTAGAATAACTAGATAATACGTTCCACTCATAGTGATCGACACTCTACTTACCATTATATTCATACTGACCGGGTACACTGCTCGTTAAGTGTGTGTGTTATTGATAAGTCGGCTAAATATAAATTTAAAACTTGAGTAGGCATTAATACTGCTAAACCGCAACGACACATCACACGCATCAAGACTGTTGCCCCAAGTAACCTTAAACAAGGGTTTACTGTGGCCTAGACCTCTGAGACACCCATAACAGAGACCCCCTCAACCACAAAACAAACGCCAACGGAGGGCACTGAGAAATCATCCTCAGTGTCCTCGGGCAAACCCCCTCTTCCTCAAGACTCTATTGACATACACAAGTCACTAGGGTCAGGAACCTCTACCCACTCACATTTCGATGAAGGAACTGACAAATCACAATCAGTTCCTGAGGGAGAAAAGGGTTCTAAATCCTCGGTGGGGCAGCACTACTCCACTGAGAAGGGGACCCATCACCAATCACATCCCGTTAACGTTCCTGAGCAATCACCCTCAGGATCTCAAGGAGTTCAGGATCCTAATTCCCCAAAAGGACAGAACAATCCTGATGGGAAGGGAGTCCATCAATCTTCACAATCAGTGCCTCATGATACTACTGAAAAAGACCCGTCAGTAGTTGAAGGCGCTAAGGGGGACAAAGACTCAGCGGGATATAAACCACCCGCTGATACGGAACCCATAACCACCTCAGGCAGATCCCTTCACTCAGGAACTGCCTCCAAAAGCCAGGCTGGGAAACCCCCCCAGTTATTATGGCTAGTCAGGCTGAGCAAACCCACTCAGTTATTATGACGGGGTCAGGACCTGGCCACAACAAAGGTGAGCCCTCTTTTGAGGGGGAGCCGGATACCCTGAAGGTTCCTTCTCTGGCTGATCTTGAAATTATACTGAATTAAGAGTCAGAAGAGGAATTAGTAGATTTTGGTGATGAAGAAGACGTTCAGGGTATTGAGGAGGAAATGGAAACTGATATAAAACCTCCTCAGCACCCTGAACAACAACAATCTTCTCCACCCCCTGAGAATCAACAACCCAGCTCCCCCACATCATCATCATCATCATCATCATCAGGTGCTTCCTCTCCCGCCACTCCTCAGTGGTTGGCGAGATATGATAATGTTCTTCCGTTGACTGAAAGACAACTGGTTAAATTCCTTCGCAAAGCCAACGAGGGTCTTTACCATGAAATCACGGACGAACAGTGGATTCAGCACACTGAAGCGGCAGCCTCCTATGCCAACTTCAGGGCTTTTATTGAAGAATCTCAGGAAAAAGTGCTTTAGGTCGCCAAACTTACTGACAAACAACTCGGCGACCTGAGAGAGTCTATTGACGAAATGGGCACTGAACAGCACAAGGAACTCTCCAACATTCTTAAGGTTATTGAATCTGTTCAGGAACAACTAGGAGATGATCCCATCCTGATCAAAAGACTGCAGGAGTACATGGATACTCAGAAGTTCACCTCCAATTCCATCATTGAGCTTCTCAAGCTTCTTCAGGGGGTGGATTTCAAAACTATCAGGTCGCAGCAAGATTCTATTCATCAGGCAGTCACTGATACCAAGGGGCACCTTGAAAAGATATCCTCAGCCTTTGAACAGCTCTCAACAAAACATAATGAGCTGATCAACCACTACACCACCCATGTCACTGAACTTACCTCAACCCAAAGGGCAATGGCGGCTGAAATTACCACCCTGAAGAATGAGACATCAGAAACTAAACAGATGGTCTCCAGTATCCTCACCATTCTTCAGGCCTCTAAAGTAGCTCCTCCTCCTCAGTCGGCAGGTACATCCACTGAAGTTCCAATACCTGCTGAGGGGGAGAAAAATGATGAATGTATTCCTGATCCTTCATCTGCTATCATGGTTGTCCCTAAAACTTCCACCAGTTAACCCCCTCCCACTAACAAAGGGAAGGAAATCATGATGACTAAGGATCCTCCTAAACCACAACTAATTCCAGCAACAACTGAAAGGCGCTCAGACCCAGACGCACCTTTTACTGTTGAACTAGATGGAGGATTAACTTTCTTTGGGACTCCAACTGAGTGGCTGAAGTCTTGCATCAACAAGACATCAGAAGAGCTAAAGAAAAAGAGCAGCAACTCAACAGACCCATAATTCATGAGGTTGCTAAGGAAGTGATCAAGGAGACTGAAAGGGACATTCAAGGGAAAGAATTCATCAGGCTACAAGCTGAACTTCTTCAAGAACATAACAAACAAGCCAAACTAAAAGAAGAAAGGAGGCAAAGAACCTATGTGAGGTATGTGTGGCACATGACCAAGACCAAAGGAGAGGGCACAATCACTGACATAACCATTCACCCCACCAAGCCCATAAGCATTACAATTCACAGGGGACCAAGGAAGTCTGAGGTTTGTCAGCCCATTAAATTCTCAGACTTTGGGCTAAGGGAATGGGATATGATGATGCCCATCCTGAGGAAGAAGTCACAAAGCAAGACAGTCCCCTCTCTTATCAAGTCCCTGAACACAAAATATGAAGAACTTGAAAGGGTAGCTAAGAGTCTTGGGATTGATCATGAGAAGGCACTTGCTTCTCAGGGATTGGCTATCCCTGAACCAACTCAGAAGACCGGAAGGAAAAGGAAAGCAGTGGGTCAGGAACCTGAACAATACATAGCTGCTCTACACTGCAACAGGATCCCCCCTGAGGGAGTCAAATTCATTCCTAACCGAGTCATCAAGGAGCCTGAGTATGGTATCTTCTTCATTGATGAATTCGCACAGCCAGCCTTCCAAAGAGTAAGTGACATTGATCTAGTGGAAATGACAACTCTCCTCGCCTACAAACTGATGGCGCTTAGAGTGAAGCGTCCTGAGAACGAGGAGTTTGTCAAGCTGCTGGACAAGATGATGAGTGAAAGACCTGGCAAGGAGGTGTTAGTGTCTAAAAAGGCGAAACTTGAACTCATGGGTTACGTACAAGAACCTTGAGTATTTTGTACTTAGTTAGTTAGGACTTGTAATTATATTAATAAGATGATGTTATCATTATTTCAGTGTCCTTATTTACTTTCTAGTATATTCAGTATGAGCAGAAGTCATTAGCTCACTCATAACTGATCAAAAACACTTAGGAAAAATATATATAACTAAATAGGGGGAGATTGTTGGGTCCATCAGTACCCAAGAATACTTAAAACAGGATTAGGACACAAATTAACTAAGTGTTAACTTAAACCGAGAACAATTCAAGTCACTGAGTGAATAGTCACACAGTGAGTCATCTTCAGGATGCTTAAGGCGAATTCAAGAAGAAGGATTCACTACTCAGGAAGGTGGTACTCCCTGAGTAGGACTTAAGCCAAAGAAGAAGATGATGGTTCAGTGAGTGTTGGACAAGAACTCACTGAACCCCAGTCTCCTCAACAACATTAAGTGATTGAAGACTGAAGAACTCAACGCCTGAAAGAAAGGCGGGAAGATCTGGGAAGAGTTTAAGATAAGATCAAATCTTATCTTGTCAGGAAGAAACTTTCCCTAAGACGGCTCTAAAAGTCGTGGAGTGTCAGACCAACCACTCCTAAAGACTTTATAGTCCATTCCCATTGGTTCTTGGAAATGACAATTACTGTTGTAATTGTCAGACACGCTTGCTTCAACAAGTTGTAGTATTTTAATCACTTTTACTCTTTTATACTTGTGTATAAATAGGTTCAGAAGGAGAGAAGTTGAGTGTGTGTTACCACTTAAGCATAGCTTGAGTTTAGATAGGAGACACCATACCTTGTCTATTCAATCCCAAGTGTTTGTTCCGCAAAACACTTGGGTAATAGATTCTTTGATTCATTTCTAATAAGAATTTAAACGTTGAAAAATACTTTGTGTTTTTTACATTTACGTTTCATTAACTGATAGAAAGAATCATTACATTGTATTAGTCATAAACACAAATAGATTAACTTTCTAGTTAACTCTAAGCGTGTTAAGGGAACAACAAGTGGTATCAGAGCCTCTGGTTTATAAAATCTTTCAAAATTAACCAAGAGTGCTCAAGGTTTTTAAAACCAAGATCCTACTATGACTGATGCAAATGTGCCCCAGCTAGTCGAAAAAAAGGGTGGAAGCTTCTCAGCTATTGCCCCACGACTTGAAGCTGGTAAATTTAGCAAGTGGAAAAAGCGAATGCTTTGCTACTTGACTGGTATGGAACCATACTACATCACTTGTGTCAAAGATGGTCCTTTTGTCCCAAAGACTGCTGCAGGGCTAAACAAGCCTGAGGCTCAATGGACCATTGATGAGAGGAGGGTGGTCAATCAAGACCAACGCCTGAAAAGCATCATTATATCATGTCTTCCTGACGATATAATGGAATCAGTCATCAACTGTTCAACAGCCAAGCAAACTTGGGATGACTTGGTCAATAGCATTGAGGGTCCCTTTGATACCAAGGAAAACAGGGTCATGGACCTGAAACTTGAGTATAATACTTTCAGGGCAAAAGACTCTGAAAGTCTCTCTCAGACTTATACCAGATACAAGACCTTAATAAACGAACTATCAAATGATGGTGTAGTTTTGTCTAAGCATGAGACAAATGTTGGCTTTGTCAACAGTCTCCCTGAGAAGTGGCTAAACTTCTCACAAGGCCTGAGGAATGTTAATCACATTCAGACCCTTGAGCTCCCTGAGATCTATGGGAAGTTTGTCTATGAAAACAACTTAATCTCAAGGAGATACCCTGACTCAAAAGCTCTTGAGTCCAAAAAGGCCTTGACCTCCACACCCATATCTACTGCTTTTTATACTAATGGTGTTGTGCAGGACTTTCAAGAGGATTATGAGGATGAAATTGATGAAAGGACTAGTGATGAGTACCTAAAAGATCTAAACTTGGAATTCCAAGAGAGGGCACTCCTTGCTAGTTCAAAACGTTTCATCAAAAGAAACCAGTCCAACTTTTCAAAAGGAAAAGCAAATGAAACCACTGAATGCTTTAATTGTGGTAAAAAGGGTCATTTTGCTAGGGACTGTTTTTCTAAAACCACCTCAGAACCCTCTTACAAATTTTCAGGAAATTGTTCCTCAGGAACTAGCAAGTTTCAACCTAGAATGTTTCAGTCGACCCAACAATTTCAAAACAATGGTCAAAAAGACTTTGACGCAAAATATAGGAAAGCCAAGGCTAAACTTGCAATTCTTGAAACTAATCCCTCTATGTCTCAGGCTGCTCAAACATCCAAACCTGTTCAGGCAAAGAACAAGGTTTTAGTAGCTGAAGCTTATGATTGGGATGAAGAGGAGGTATCCTCAGATGAGGAAATTAGAGTGAGTGCACTGATGGCACTCTCTGAAGGGGATCAAGTGGCTGTTGGGAAAAGCCATGCAAGGAATGGAGAGTGGGTAAACATCACCATGAAGAAGGTAAACACTTTCCTTTCTATGGATGATGATTCTGATTGGCAGTCTTACATGAATTATATTTGTGTAGATCTTAAATTTGTTGAGGAACAAAGGCTTAACATGTTTTCAAAATATAACAACATAGTGTCACAATTGAATAAATGTAGAGATGAATTGCTTGTACTGAAGCAAGCCAAATTAGAAATAATAACTCTACAAATTCAGAACACTGAAATTTTGAAACAAAACCAAGCCCTACAAACTGAACTTAACAAAGAAAAAGCTGTCATCCAAGGCTGGACCAAAAAGAACCCCAAGGTCTTTGATACTGTGGGTTTAATCCCTTGAAAAACAATAGGAATTGACCATCACATGGTTAACCCCTATGTAAGTCCCAGTGAATTGACCTTTCTTCCAGCTGGCATATCATTTGAGCAAGAAATGCTTCCCAAGTCAAATGACTGGATTTTCAGGGACAACCCAGTCAGTAAGTTACCAAAATTTGAGACTGGAAAGATCTGGCTTCCTGAAAGTCAGGCTTTGAAAAATATGCTTGGACATACTGAACAACTCAGTAATACTGAGTCAGTGAATGAGTCTGAATCAGAATCATATCCACCACTCCCACCACTGAATACCCTTCAGGGTGTTGCACCCAACTTAGGGCTCCCATCAATGGTCTACTCTCAACACTCTCCAAAGGAGAGGTCAGGATTTAGAAAAACAATCCTGAAATTACCAATATTTGAAGTCTTAGTAAATACTGATGACTCATCTTCTTCAGTCCCTTCTGAAGTAATAACCCAAAGCCTTGACTCAAAATTTGATCAGTTGGCTGAAATGGTCAGGAAGCTGGGTGAGAAGATTGCATCTTCTGAGAAACCTTCTCAATCCAAGAAGGAACAAAAACCAGCATCCTCAAAGGCCAAACCCAAACCCTCAAAACCCCTGAAAAGATGTGAACTGTGTACCTATACCAATCATATCACTGATGATTGCTATAGAATTCTTTATTGCATGATTTGCAGAAAAGATGATCACAGGACCTTTGATCATAAAACACACTCAGTCACTTCAAAGATGGCAAGCCTTAAAGCTCAGTCTTTAAACTACCCTTCTGATTCTAAACAGAAACAGAAACAAAAGGCAAAACCTGTTGCACCTTGCCCTTACTGTGGGTTCAATGATCACCATCCTAAGGATTGTTAAATTGACAATGGTTGTGAAAATAGTGGAAATTCCACTCATGACACTTCAGGAGGTGATAAGGTCATTCAGGCCAATAGAGGTATGACAAAGTCAGCCTCTCAGTCCACTGAGTCTACATCAGCAATCAAATGTATAATATGTGGTAGCTCAGTCTACTCCACCACTGATCATAAATCAATTGAAAATGTTAATAAGACCTCCAAAGCTAAGCCCTCCAAGAAGTGGAGTCCTAGAAAGAATTGACCCAGTTTACCATTTGTGCAGAAACATGACAGGGATCCTATTTGGCATCTTGATAGTGGATGTTCAAGGAGCATGACTGGTGTGAAGGAGTATCTGCACAAGTATGTAGATGAATCAGGACCCAAAGTGATATTTGCTGATAACTCATCATGTCTCACTGAAGGTTATGGTTCAGTAAACTGCAATGGTATAGTCTTTACTAGGATAGCTTATGTAAATGGTCTTAAATACAATTTGATCAGTGTCAGTCAACTAAGTGATGCTAAATACATATTTCAGTTTGATGATAAGCAAGGAATCATCTTCAATGCTAATAAGGAAGTTGTCCTTATTGCACCAAGAAGACATGATGTTTATGTGTTGGACATGTCCAGTCTGACTCAGAATGGAACTTGTCTCTTTACCAAGGTCACTGATACACTCAACTCGCTTTGGCATAAGAGACTCTCCTACCTGAACTTCAAAAACATAAACAACCTTGTATAACAAAACAAGGTCCTTGGCTTACCATCTCTTGTGTTTTCAAAGGATAAACCATGCTCAGCTTGTGAAAAAGTTAAACATCACAGAGCATCCTTTAAAACCAAAACAAACTTTACCATCAGGAACTGCCTACATCTTCTCCATATGGATCTATTTGGACCAATTAGTCCTAGATCCATTAACCATGAGAAGTATACTCTGGTCATTGTGGATGAACACTCAAGATACACTTGGGTATACTTCCTGATAAAAAATAGTCAGGCAGCTGAAACAATTATGTCCTTTGTTAGGAACATTGAAAATCAAAATAACATCAAAGTCAAACAAATTAGGACTGACAATGGAACAGAGTTCAAAAATTATGAAATTGAATGTTTCTGTGATGAGAAAGGTATTTCCCAAAAAATTTCCTCACCCTACACACCTGAACAAAATGGGGTGGCTGGAAGGAAAAATAGAACACTCATTGAAGCAGCTAGGACAATGCTAAATGGATCAATCCTTTCCAAACACTTTTGGACTGAAGTAGTAAAGACTGCCTGTTACACACAAAACAGATCCATCATTGTCAAGAGACATAGCAAAACTCCTTATGATTTATTCAAGGGAAGAATCCCTCACATCAGCTACTTTCATGTCTTTGGGTGTCCTGTGTTTCTTCATAATAACAAGGATCACTTAGGAAAATTTGATGCCAAAGCTGATGATGGATACTTCCTAGGATACTCCCTTGTCTCAAAGGCCTTCAGGGTGTTCAACACTAGGAGACAGCATACTGAAGAAACATTTCATGTTACCTTTGATGAGGGCACTGATGCAATCAATGTCTCTAACAACTCAGTGGAAGAGATAGGTATTGATGTATCATCAAGATACCCTCCTGATGAACATCATCCTGAAAATGGTCCTTCCACTAAGTACCAAGCAAATGCTGACATTTCCTTTTACATCATTCCCCATAACCTTCCTTACCCAACCATCACTGAGTTTATTGAAGCACAAAGTACTGATGAAATCATTCAGTCAGTACAAAGTGCTCAGGTACTAAACAATCACAATGATGAGTCAACCCACTCAGACACTCAAGATGCTGAAGATCATCATGTGTCTGATCCTGATCCTACCCATCAGGCCTCTACAAGTTCTAATCAGTTTCCAAGACCTCAGGACAGTTGGACTAGGTCTCAGGATATAGAACTTGTCAATATAATTGGTGAGCCTACTGAAGGCATGCTCACAAGAAGCATGGCTGCTGAACTGAGAGCAGCCTCAGCCAATGAATGCCTGTTTGTGGACTTTATTTCCACAATTGAACCCAAAAGTGTCAAGGAAGCACTTAATCACCCAAGGTGGGTTCAGGCCATGCATGATGAGCTATAACAATTTGACAGAAACAAGGTAATGACCTTGGTCAAGTGTCTTGAAGATGTTTCAGTCATTGGCATGAAATGGGTATTCAAAAACAAATCTGATGAAAATGGCATAGTCATTAAGAACAAAGCCAGACTTGTAGCCAAAGGCTATAATCAACAAGAAGGCATTGACTATGAAGAAACATTTGCACCAGTAGCAAGGATGGAAGCCATCAAGATCTTCCTTGATTTTGCTACATACATGAACTTCAAGGTGTACCAAATGGATGTTAAAAGTGCATTCTTAAATGGTTCACTGAAAGAAGAAGTTTATGTTCAGTAACCTCCTGGATTTGAAAGCCATGAGTTTCCTGACGATGTCTGCAAGCTTAACAAAGCCATTTATAGACTGAAAAAAGCTCCCAGGGCATGGTATGAAACTCTTTCAGCCTTCCTGATCCAAAACAAATTTTTCAGAGGCAAGATACACAACACATTGTTTATCTATAAGACAAATAATGATGTCATACTAGTACAAGTGTATGTTGATGACATCATCTTTGGCTCAACAAGTTTCAAACTTTGCAAACAATTTGAAAAACTAATGGCAAAGAAATTTGAAATGAGCATGATGGGAGAACTGACTTACTTCCTTGGTCTTCAAATCAAGCAGACTGATAAAGGAACCTCTATCAGTCAAGAGAAGTATGTTAGAAGCCTACTGAAGAAGTATGAGCTCAGTGACTGTGCCTCAGTCAAAACTCCCATGATTCCCCCAAATAACCTTGGTCCTGATCTCACTGGAAAACCAGTAAATCAAACTCTTTTTAGAGGTGATGACGTATAGTCTGCATTCGGGTAACGAACCCGACCAATACTCAAGCCCATCACGCGTGGGCTATCATGATAAAGATTTGGGTTTACAACGGCCCAAATCTGAAATCTATTATTGGCCTTGATATAAGATCTCTTATTTACGAGATAAGGATCAATGGACCGAATAAGGCGGGATACGCCGAAGGGTAAGGAACACGAAACCAACAAGGATTTCGTGTGTATATAAAGGGCATCTCGGCTCTCATTGAAGGTATCATATCACAACCCTAACTCTTCACTAAAACCCTAAAACCAATTACTTACTCTCACACCGGAGGATAATCGTGGGAGACAATCCCACGGTAAGCCTAACGGTGTTTTTTGTTCTCTTAGTGCGCAAGTCTCAAGCATTAAGATCCAATTGATACGGGAACAGGAATCCAAACAAGGAACGCCCTACTTTTTTATCAACAAGTGGCGCCATCTGTGGGACCAGACACTAAGAACTCTACGAAGAACTAGAATGACAAAGCACGGAAACCTAAATCAGCGGACTCCGCAAGCGAAGAAAACGCATGGTGACCTACAGGGGCAGAAGCAGCAAATTGATTCAGCCCCTAAGCAGGCCTCTGGAACAACCAGTGTGCCCAAAAACCTAGGATCATACTCAGATCTGGCCTTTACTATAGTAGGACCGCTCACAAGGACTACCCATGCTACTACAACAACCATTAGCGCGGAAGATCTATAGCGCACTCCTTTCACCATGCCAGAATTAGACCTCACTGAGTCGCCAAATGCGCCTATCCGAAACAAGGGTCCTGATTTGGAAACAGACATCCTCGCGCTAGAAGGAGTCACGCCTGAACTAGCGCCAAGAGATTTCGTATCTCAAAACTATGAAACCTTGGCTGCGCTTATGCGAGAGGAAGCGAAAAAGAGGTCAAGCCAGAGTCTGCAAGCCCGGTTCAACTTCGACCCTGAGCATGAAGCATCCCCACCGCGTTACCGAAAGGAAAGGCGCGAGAAGGATAGCCGCCGACACCCAGTGTTTACTAGGATCGGAAGGAAAGTTGTGGATGACGAAGCAGCTGACTTACAGTATCGGGAGGAGCATGAAGACGATGGACGGCGCACCAATGTCCACACTAGGCTTGGCAGTCGCAGGATTCATGATAGACTTGGGCGACAGGGCTCCCCAAGCGAAAGCCCTTCAAGCTCGGATTCCGAGGATAGTCGGCGCAAGCGCCGCAAAAGAGTAAGCTCATCCTCAAGTGACTCCTCGGACAACGAGGACGAAGAAACAGGATACTGGAAGTCCAGGAGAAGATACCGCGACTAGGAGGACGAAGATATGTCTCGTCCCTGGCGCCACCAAAAGGTTGACGCATTCACTCGACGCATCAGTAATTTTTCAGAAGATAAGAGAAGGCGCATGCCCGCTAATATTAAAACTTATGATGGGACAGGTGATCCTGACGACCACCTAAAAATTTTCAAATCAGCAGCAACCATCGAAAATTGGCCACAACCTGTGTGGTGCCACATGTTTAATTCTACGTTAGTAGGGAATGCGCGAAACTGGTTTAGTAAGCTTCCACGTAGAAGCATCGATGGGTTTGAAGAGTTACGGAAGGCGTTTCATTTGAACTTTACTCAGAGGAAGAAGTGCGCCAAGAACCCTGTCGAACTCGCTAGGGTAAAACAGTGCCAAGGGGAATCTACAAGCGCTTATGTGGAGTGCTATAAGGACGAATGCATACATGTCAAGGCATGCCCCGAAATACTAAAGATCTCAGGGTTTATGAACGGAATCAATAACCCAGAACTTATCAAAAAGTTAAATGATAGGGTTCCCCAAACCTTTGACGAACTTATGAAGCGCACGAGGTCCTTCATCCAAGGAGAAGCCGCCGCTGCGGATAGTAAGAAAGGCTACTCAAACTATAGGTCACAAGAACAGCCCAGGAGACAATCCAATGACCAGAGTAGTAATCGTAACAAAAGCTACCGCAGTCAGGGGGCGGACGAGAGAATGACAAATATACCCCACTAACGAAGACTCCAAAGGAGATATTTGCGACGGAAGGCGCGAACTTTCCGAGACCCCCACCGATGCGCACCCCAGAAGATCGGCGCGTAGGGAATGGATACTGCGAGTATCATGGACAGAAGGGCCACACCACCAATGAGTGTGTCCAATTGCGCCAACTAATTGATAAGCTAGTAAAAGAAGGCAGATTGGACCATCTAGTTAAGAACATCAAGGATGGGAAAGACAAACAGAAGACCGGGAGCAAGAAAGAAGCACCTAAGGACAAGGCTGACACAATCTACATGATACAATCATGGCAGCGAAAGACTAGGCAAAAGGTCAGCCAGAAATTTTCTCATGGAAGCGAAATCTCTTTCCCCACTTTGGCTGCGGACAACGCAGTGGCGACAATCACAGGTAATCAAGTAAAATGATTCGTTTGGGAAAATATTGTATGCCGCTTTGGATTACCTGGGGAAATCATTTCAGACAACGGAAAACAATTCCGTGATAACCCGTTCAAAGACTGGTGCGCAGAATTAAATATTACACAACACTTCGCGTCGGTTAAACACCCACAAAACAATGGTTTGGTTGAGAACGCAAATCATAGTCTGGGCGAAGGTATTAAAGCGCGCCTGGACAAACATAAAGGAAGATGGGTGGATGAATTGTCGCATGTCTTATGGGTGCACCGCACGACAATCAAAGTTAGCAATAGAGACACCCCCTTTTCTCTTGTCTATAGGACAGAAGCTGTCATACCAGCTGAAATTGGGATGCCAACTATTCGTACCGCGAAAGTTAATGTCGCAACCAATGACGACGAACGGCGTATAGACTTGGACCTATTGGAAGAAAGGCGTGAACGCGCAGCTATACGTGAGGCAAAAGCCAAGTCAAAAATGAAGGGATACTACGATGCTAAAGCTTGAAGCACCTCATTCAGACCAGGCGACTTCGTATATCGCGCTAAGGATGCGAGCCACGCAGAAGATACAGGTAAACTTGGACCAAAGTGGGAGGGACCCTATGAGGTCGTTGAAGCACTAGGAAAAGGCGCATACAAGCTGCGTGACATGGATGGCCGTGAGCTAGAACGCACATGGAATATTTGCAATCTCAAGAGATGCTATCTTTAGGAAAGGTTACGACCCAGCCCACGGACACTTCCGCACTTTAGTAAGTGCTCAATAAATATCCGTGTATTTACATTTTTGTTTCATCTAGGCAAATGTCTTTCTTTTTCCAAAAACTTGCAAGTATTAGTTAAATGTCACGGTTTCTAGCTAACTCCGCGACACACTTTACTTTGTTGTTTACATATTATTTATGTCTCAATATTGTTGTTATATTACCTTTTGCCTACATGGCGTACATGTACTTATTAAAACCCACGATGGTAAAGGATGAGTAAACCTACTAAATAACTCGTTGAGTAAGAGGGTTGCAAACCCATCAACATCGGATCACGCATCGTTGTTAAACACCTTACTCTCAAGACGTTGGAGTAAGTTCATTGTGCATCCCACGACGGATACACAACAATGCACACTGTGCGGGTTTAACAAATTAGGAGTTAGGACTCTTAACCCCTTGATATGGTATTCGCCTTACGCTGCATGTCAGTCCATACACTTGTGAATTTCATATATATTTGCGCTTGACATTAAGTCATGAATTTCATACACGATTATGTTATAAGTGATTATAGATTCCTGTAATCTCCTTTTTTTTTTTTTTTTTTTTAAGTACGTTTATATAACGGTTTGATTCTTAGACATAACATAGACGTCTTGTACGCAAAGATAGATAACTAAGTACAAACATCATAACCACAATCACATACAATATGCGTAAAATCGCACTTTCAAAGTATCATTTTACTATGGACTACGAGTTCATACAAAGTATAGATTTAACATGCACATGTGCAACAAAATGTTAACCTATTACAAAACATCACCAAGTCAAAACAATATAAAGACTGTGGGAGCGTCTAAGCTCTGAACTGCTAACATGGTACGCAGCACTCCCAGCTTCCTCAAGCTTCTTCACGAGATCATGATCCTTGGGCGACACCACCGGTACACTAACAGGTACTCCATCAGACCTTGGAATATGTGCAGCACCAATACCACAAAGGATGGCCTTCCCCTTCACACCCTGCTTCTTTGCAAGACTCATGGCATGGGCCTCTAAGGATTCCTTCAGCGGGATTTCCTTCTCGAGGGTAAAAGGATTTAAGATGTTGCGAGGACGAGCAAAGATAGGTACCTACAGCTGCGACACATTTGGCTTAAGAAAGTAATCAGGTTGTGCCTCGGCGTCCTCTGCTGCGTGCCTAGCCAAGGTTAACCCCTCCATAATAACACATATGGGGTAATCCTGATCGCGCTCCAGTTGAGCAATGTGAGGAAGATCTAACAGCTTCATCTTCTCCATAGCAGCGACAATCTCATCATAGGTATCAGCATTATAACCTGGTACTTGTGCGGCAGGCACTGTCAATAACTTGCTCTCGGAAAGCTCCTCTATAGCCTGCGCCTTGCCACGTGCCAACACACGCTCAACAACATCCCCAAATGCCTCCCTCACCTCTTGAGACTTCAGAGTACTCAAAGCAGCAAGGCGCAAACCATGGCTGATAAGCCACCTGCGCTCAGCAATTGAAGATACTAGGTGTGGGTACAGCTCTTCATCATATTCAATACTGAGATTGCGCAGCTTAACTTCCTGCTTCTCCAACGCCCCCTCCACAGCCTTACGAAATTCATCCAATCTAGAGAAGTGAGCGCTCTTGTTAAGCTCCATGTACTTCAAGACCCAAAGACAAGTGGCCTTGTAATCTTTTAACCCAGCACGCTCTTGGCTCACTTGGGCAAGTAACGACATCTTCTCTTCAGCAAGCTTCCGGGCATACGCATCTGTTGCCTTTACCTCAGCCTGAACATCAGCCAATTGCGCCTTCAGAAGCGCAATCTCCTCATCTTTCTGCACATAGCGGCTACCTTCACCAGCATACCTTGATTGTAGCTGTGCAACTAAGGAGGCCTGGTGCGCAGCAGCCAAACCTAGCTCCTCTATCAGATGGTCCGTTGGCACATCCTCAAATGCCTTCGGCTCAGTCTCTTGGCTCTTCTGCGCAAGATCATCAGTATGTGAGGGACTCGCCTTGGGTGGCGAATTCCCAACACGCGCAGCATCATCATCAGCAGCTTCAACACTGCACGCAAATAACAGAGTTACTCTATAGTATCAACGCGGAATAAAGAACTGAAGATCTAAAGATACAAGTCTCATTACTTACTTGGGGGGAGGAGTTGCAGTTGGTGACGCATACTCTTGTGATGATGATTGCCCGCCAGAGATAACATGGCGCCTTCTTTTAGACGTACCCGTGCCAGCATCACCAGAAGTTTTCTTGCGCTTCATCCCTTGGCTAGCCTCCTCGAGCCCACTTTCAGCCATAGAAATCCCCCCACTCTCTGACGAGTCCGTGTGCGATGGCACTACCACAGGGCCTTGTTGTAACACCCCAACCCGACAAGGGTAAAGATGTCACGCAAATGGTTTCATATCAGATATAACAAAGCATACATTCAAAAGTAATACAAAGATTCTGAAAGGTTACAGAAGAAATACTGAAATTACAAGGTTACAAAAGCGAATACAAATTCTAACAATGTAGTAACTTCCAATCGTCTCTAGGCCAAAAATAATTATCAAGTCTTCTAAGTCCAAAAGTCTCTTCACTCATACCCATCTTTCAACTAAAACCTGCCGCACACGAAAAGAAAACGTGCGGCTGAGCTTACAAAGCTCAGTGAACAGATACATAATACAAGCAAAGATAACGAAACAGAATATAGTGAAGTACTGGGAATGTCATAAGGTATAATCAAAGCAAAAGAGTAATAAAGGAAATATAGGATAGTCATCTACCATGAGCCCATAAACTCAAAGTCATAATCTCGACATCATAGTCTCAAAGCCATAATCTCACAATCAGAGGGGATACCTCTCAGGCAACCAGATAGTATGAGGGGTGTCCTCATGTATCATAATAGTGGAGTGATCAGCTCCCAGGGGTGTGAAAGGCATGTATTGCACACAGTACCAGTCACCTCAAAGTCATAACTCAAAGTCATAGTTAAATCCACTAACATACAGATCTAGGATTGCAACCCATACGCCCCCAAACTCAAAGTCATCCCAAAATCATAGTAGCCATGGCAGAAAATCATAAAAGGGACGGTGTGAGAAATCACTCCCCCACACGGGAGTCATGCCAGTGGTGCATCACAGACATGGCCAGGTTACCTTCCTGGCTAGGTAACATAAAATGGCTCGGGTATCAAACTAAGAGTCAGGTCTCAAAGTCATCACAAAAGGTCATATATCAAAAGGTGCATCTCAAAGTCATATCACAAGGTCCATAGAAAAGGGTTCATATCGAATAGTTCATAATAGAGTGGTTCACCAAGGTCTTCTAAAGTTCATATCATAGTTTTAAAAACAAAGGGGATCTTAATTAAAGTTCAAAGTCTTTATCCAAGGGTCCATCTTCAAAGTCTTTATTCAAAAGATTCATTTTAGAAAGCTTAATCAATGTATTTAATTAAAATGGTCTTTAAATTGGTTTCATAAAGACAGTCATTAAAATAGTCTTCATAAAAGATAGTTCAAAACAAGTAGTTCAACACCTTAGTTAGTAAACCATTTCAAAATCCTTAGTTTAACAAATCATTCCAAAGTCTTAGTTTCTCACAAAGATAGTTTAGAACTTTAGAGCAACTTGGCAAAGGCATAGGTCAGATAAACTATGCTCAGATCATAATCAGAAGTATCATAACGAATTATGGATAACGAATCAAACAAACAAATCAAAGCGTAGGGGACATAGCAAAGGTTTAGGAAATCTTAACTGAATCATAACTCAAAATCAATGTATAGAATATGAGAACCCTTACTGAAAAAGGGCGGAGTATCTGTACCTTATGACGAAGCAAAACAGAAACAAGCACAGATCATGGAAAACGGCTCAAGGTCTCTCCTTCTTCACACCTAACGGAGTAGAAGGGAATTACAAATCATTCTTAATTAATTGCCTTTCCATTTTAGTAACTTCCCTTTTTAGTAAGTTTCCAATTTTAGTAAGTTTCCACTTTTAGAAAGTTGGTGAAACATAACTCAGTTAAATCATTATTAAATGGAAATAAGGTATCTTTGATCAGATTTATACATTTGGTCCTTAGGGTTTCACATTTTACCCTTTACACCCCTTTATTACAAAAGTTACACTTTAAACCTTCAAATATTCATAGTTACACATTAAACTCTTCATTTATCAATTTTACAAAATGAGTACTTATTTTAACATGTTATATGAATGTACCCTTAAATATTTATAATTTACACATCAAGTCCCTCAAGTTATCAAAGTTACATATTTAGCCCTTTAATTTACAATTTCAACCTTTAATTATTAATAATTACATATTAAGCCATTAAATTACCAAAATTACACATAACCCCCTGAATATATTTTATTACTCAAATCAACCTTAAGTTTCCAGAAATTACATTTTTAGTCCCTCCATTTAATTATTAAACAATTCGAATTATACTTTATTTAATTAACAAAATAAACCTTTTAAATACAAAATTAACACATGAGACCCTTATAAAATATTTTCTGTATTTTTACCCAGATCCAAGACACCTTACAAAAATATCCCATAGGTTTCATAATCTAAAAAACACCCCTCTACTTTTAAAAACACAAATCGTATACCTTTTATTTACACAAAATAAGCCCTAAATTCTCCCATCATATCCAATCATTGAAACATCCTTAAAAACACATTAAATGACCAGATCTAATCCAAGAAACCCTAACCCTAGCTTCCTCGATTTATTTTCCCTTTTATTCTTATTTTCCACAAAATCCGGTTTGTAAAATAATTAGCCATGACTTACATGGGCTTCAACAATTCGAATGGGCATTTTTCTGAGATCATATGATGCCTAAGGAACCCAGGAAAAATACATTAGATACCCAGAAAATTCGTTTTCTATATATTAGAATTTACACCCTTTTTAATGATTTAAATCCAAAACAATTAACACAAGTCTCCATAAATCGAATTAGTATTTTTCCCAGCTTATACCATGATCAAGTAACTCATAAAAATTAGCAAGGCAACCCAGAAAAATCGTTTAGCATATTTTCCATAATTCATCCATTTTACACATTTTAAATCCATTCGACCACCTAAACCTTGCATGACTTAATTCCAACATTTTTTACAGATCATATATGATGTGAGGAACACAAGAAAAATAGGAAAAGAATTTTATAGAGGTCGCGTGAATTAATTCAGAATTGTTACCTTACAAATGGATAGAATGGAATAAATTCGACAAAGCTTGATCGAGGACTCCACAAATCGAATGGTTATTTTTCTAGCCTTCCTAGCAATGTAATGGACTCCAAAAAAATATTTCTTTGCTTCAGAAAAATCGAATGGTGTGTGTGAGAATTATTTTGTGTGTCGGCATTTAGTTTTAGGGATTAAATCAAGAAGAGAAACTATAGGGTTGATATGGTTGTGATTAGGCCGAGATTTAGGGAATCATGGGCTGGAATTTTCGGCATTATGATGGACTAAATCAATGTGATGATAATTTCCATACTTACCATAGTTTTTTATATGCATTCTGAATTTATTGTAAAGTTAATTAATCTTATTAATATACCTTAAGTATTTTCGGACTACATATAGTGTATAACATAATTTTGGTACATCACAATTGTCAAAAATTATATTAGAATTAGTTTTACTTCATATCATGATCATTTCCAGAAGTTCGGGATTGATTCGGTACTTTATAAACCTTTTATTAAAATTTTAAACTCATAGGGGCATTTTTGTCTTTTACCATGCTTTCAAATTTTTGGGTTTTACAACTCTTCCCCTCTAACAGAAAAATTTCGTCCTCGAAATTTGAAGTCGCAAAGTTAAACGAAATCGTTGAAAGTTGTAAACAATCAACAAAACATTCTCACGCCCGAGCAGGTTCTTCCAAACCAAGTATTTTCTCATGACTCAATCTTGCCGATCAAATAATTTCGGTTTTCTCAAAAAGACATAACGCTCAGGATTCACATCAAAAGAATGATATACTAAACGTAATGGATGATAAACGTATCTCATCAGAAGGGGTTCAGTGAAGATGTATGATTGACGGATTTTCGTCCGTGGAATAGGAATAGTCAAATCAGATGAAAACGTACCGAATTGTAGCGAACATGTGAGTAGTATATGGGTTCAAACTCTTCGGATTCTCAAATAGTCTCGACTTCAGTATAACCTTTCATAGGTGTTCTCATAAACAAACAGGTTTTGCTCCTCAACATCCAAGCCTCAATCACTCATAGCAGGTCATAATGAGACATAATCAACGGATGCGAAACGTACATATAGTAAAATGTAGGTGTACTTTTCAATAGTAACAGATCGGATCCATACTGACAAAAAAAACGGACGGTAGAAAGTTCTACAACAGAACCCAAGATTCTTATCGGAAGTACAAAGGTCAACAAACGCGTGTCGAGTATCCAAACGCATCCAGTCGTATAACGATGAAAGCAGATTAAACGCATAGGTAGAATGAACCTAAAGTCTCACTAATCACGGATAATCCAACAGAGATCAACTTCTAAACTTCTTAGGTATCTCCCAAGATATCCTATGCCCACAACAAGTGCACGCTATATGATGTAAGTATTATCACGTTGGCCAGACGTCATAATACTGGCATCATATAAGTATGCCCTCATGATGGTCATACTTTATCTCAATTCGAAATCAAAACCACCTATCTTAATCCACCTAGTTCTTCTACAGTCTCAGAGGTCAACAAAACAATTGTCACAGTCAAGAGAGAAAACAAAACTATTCGCAAGAGTATCAAAATCCCGGATTGCCTAGCAGAAGTAAGGTACGCCGTCACCAGTATCATATCTTCCACAACTCGCCAAAATCTCTCAAACAAAACTATCACCGAACATACGAAAAATAAACACGAACTGAAATGCTTCTAGGAAACTTAAATCATCAAGGATCTTATTAATCTTCAAGAACTTCGGCCTTCATAAAATCTAATCTTCCAAACATGAAGGGTCTGTTTCCCGATTCCGCTCATTCAACACCTCCAATCTCTTCAAGTCCTGTTAGTCTGTCTTCGTCTGTCCCTCAATCGGGAAATGAAACCAAGTTCGGATACTTGTGTCTGGGTCGTCGAGCCTCCTGCAGTTCTTTTTGGAATGTGATGGAGCAACGTGGATTTCTGGCACGGTCTTTAAATCTCTCCATCATCCAGTCTGCTTCCGCTCTCAATTCATCTCAGTACAACTAAGATGAATAGGGAAGTGGGACTGCATGTCTTCATCAGCTCCAGGTTCGCCGTCTTGACTAGAATTTCTTCTTCTGCATCGCCAACACTTCTGTCTTGTAAGGAATGTCTCCACTCTTCGGGGTAGGTCTCCATTGTTGTCAACTCCAGGTCAGGCAAGGAACACCGTTGTCTCAAACAACATCAATCTCTCAGAATACACAAATGATCCTCAAATCTCTAACAAGGTGCAAAATGATTTTCATGTTCTTCCTCGTCTCTGAAAGTACCATTAAGTCATACAATGACCATATGCCCAGTACTCATGAGAAAATATCATCTATCAAATTCACCAAGATCGTCAGAGCTTTAGCTAATACTATTAGCGTCATTAACCGTCATGGCCGTCGTTTACGAATACGGAAGGCGATTTCAAGAATAGTATCAATTCATCAGAAAGGAAACTTCGCGCTCTGAATTTAAACAAAACACATAATCGTTCCAGGGTGGAGGAATATTGGCTCCTACAGCAATATGGTTCAGCTCCCATACATATCTCCAGTCATCATTCATCTTTATCGCGAACAAAACTAAAACATGCCCAGAAGATACACTTAAGTAAACTCACTTCCTGGTCTTCGGTTGCTGCTCTTCCCGGTTGCTCCAGTCAATTAGTATGATCCGAAAGACATCTTCGTTTAGTGACTAGAATCTCTCGGTATCATGTCAAATCTTACTTCATACTCCGGGGAAAAAACTTGACGGTCCAACAGGGATTATGTTCAAGAAGTTCAGGGTGCCAAATAACGTTCAATACAAGGTTCATGTTCAGAAAACTCAAGGTGCCAAAAGGCTTCTACGATGAGGTTCATTTATTGGTGTACGAAATGGTTTCTAAGAAAACTTTATAACCGCAAACGTAACACACGAGTCTCCAGAGTAATAGTTATAGCAAAGGGTTTAACAATCAGAAATCGTAGTAGGGAGTTCAAAATTGTTGCAAACGTTAAAGGTGAGACATAGAAGGGTAGTTGTCAATATTTGACTGATCATTCCACAATTTCCTTGTCAGAATAAAATCGAAGTTGACTATCCAAAGAAAGACGGTTCGCAAATCAAAGCTATATCATTAGAAGTGAGGAAGAAAACATTCTTATACTCATGGTTACACACCACAAGACTTCTCATAAGGACAGAGATGGGTAAAACGAAATCAATAGTGTCGGAAACTTCATAGATACTTATCAAATAGCAAAACATATCCAGTACGTCATCGCCATAGAGGTTCTCGGAATGCCTGAAGAGGCGTCAAAGTGATTAACAAAAGAATCATAGTGAAATGCGGGTCATTATCAAAATGATTAACAAAAGGGATTTGAAGATAAGGATCAAATAGTGTCAGGTCATTATTATGAAATTCTCAATGCCTTCAAGATTTAATCAGGTTCCAAACTTAGGTGGTGCAAAGCATAAGTTTTCACTTTCCAGAAGTGGTATCAACAGGATCTAACCAAAAGCAAGGCACGAATCAGAGTGATACGGAAGCAATGATGCTTAAACAAATGCCTTATAGTCTACCCATTCCTCACCGGTCAAAACTTAGGTTCCTATGGGAAATCCGAAAGCAATTTTCAAAGGTTGACTTACGAGTGCCTACAGGGAAAGCTTAGTGGTCCTAACTTACACAGGTCAAGGGTAAATGTATTTCGAAATCGCAGCCTGTCTCTCTGATACCATAATTGTAACACCCCAACCCGACAAGGGTAAAGATGTCACGCAAATGGTTTCATATCAGATATAACAAAGCATACATTCAAAAGTAATACAAAGATTCTCAAAGGTTACAGAAGAAATACTGAAATTACAAGGTTACAAAAGCGAATACAAATTCTAACAATGTAGTAACTTCCAATCGTCTCTAGGCCAAAAATAATTATCAAGTCTTCTAAGTCCAAAAGTCTCTTCACTCATACCCATCTTCCAACTAAAACCTGCCGCACACGAAAAGAAAACGTGCGGCTGAGCTTACAAAGCTCAGTGAACAGATACATAATACAAGCAAAGATAACGAAACATAATATAGTGAAGTACTGGGAATGTCATAAGGTATAATCAAAGCAAAAGAGTAATAAAGGAAATATAGGATAGTCATCTACCACGAGCCCATAAACTCAAAGTCATAATCTCGACATCATAGTCTCAAAGCCATAATCTCACAATCAGAGGGGATACCTCTCAGGCAACCAGATAGTATGAGGGGTGTCCTCATGTATCATAATAGTGGAGTGATCAGCTCCCAGGGGTGTGAAAGGCATGTATTGCACACAGTACCAGTCACCTCAAAGTTATAACTCAAAGTCATAGTTAAATCCACTAACATACAGATCTAGGATTGCAACCCATATGCCCCCAAACTCAAAGTCATCCCAAAATCATAGTAGCCATGGCAGAAAATCATAAAAGGGACGGTGTGAGAAATCACTCCCCCACACGGGAGTCATGCCAGTGGTGCATCACAGACATGGCCAGGTTACCTTCCTGGCTAGGTAACATAAAATGGCTCGGGTATCAAACTAAGAGTCAGGTCTCAAAGTCATCACAAAAGGTCATATATCAAAAGGTGCATCTCAAAGTCATATCACAAGGTCCATAGAAAAGGGTTCATATCGAATAGTTCATAATAGAGTGGTTCACCAAGGTCTTCTAAAGTTCATATCATAGTTTTAAAAACAAAGGGGATCTTAATTAAAGTTCAAAGTCTTTATACAAGGGTCCATCTTCAAAGTCTTTATTCAAAAGATTCATTTTAGAAAGCTTAATCAAGGTATTTAATTAAAATGGTCTTTAAATTGGTTTCATAAAGACAGTCATTAAAATAGTCTTCATAAAAGATAGTTCAAAACAAGTAGTTCAACACCTTAGTTAGTAAACCATTTCAAAATCCTTAGTTTAACAAATCATTCCAAAGTCTTAGTTTCTCACAAAGATAGTTTAGAACTTTAGAGCAACTTGGCAAAGGCATAGGTCAGATAAACTATGCTCAGATCATAATCAGAAGTATCATAACGAATTATGGATAACGAATCAAACAAACAAATCAAAGCGTAGGGGACATAGCAAAGGTTTAGGAAATCTTAACTGAATCATAACTCAAAATCAATGTATAGAATATGAGAACCCTTACTGAAAAAGGGCGGAGTATCTGTACCTTATGACGAAGCAAAACAGAAACAAGCACAGATCATGGAAAATGGCTCAAGGTCTCTCCTTCTTCACACCTAACGGAGTAGAAGGGAATTACAATTCATTCTTAATTAATTGCCTTTCCATTTTAGTAACTTCCCTTTTTAGTAAGTTTCTAATTTTAGTAAGTTTCCACTTTTAGAAAGTTGGTGAAACATAACTCACTTAAATCATTATTAAATGGAAATAAGGTATATTTGATCAGATTTACACATTTGGTCCTTATGGTTTCACATTTTACACTTTACACCCCTTTATTACAAAAGTTACACTTTAAACCTTCAAATATTCATAGTTACACATTAAACTCTTCATTTATCAATTTTACAAAATGAGTACTTATTTTACCATGTTATACGAATGTACCCTTAAATATTTATAATTTACACATCAAGTCCCTCAAGTTATCAAAGTTACATATTTAGCCCTTTAATTTACAATTTCAACCTTTAATTATTAATAATTACATATTAAGCCATTAAATTACCAAAATTACACATAACCCCCTGAATATATTTTATTACTCAAATCAACCTTAAGTTTCCAGAAATTACATTTTTAGTCCCTCCATTTAATTATTAAACAATTCGAATTATACTTTATTTAATTAACAAAATAAACCTTTTAAATACAAAATTAACACATGAGACCCATATAAAATCTTTTCTGTATTTTTACCCAGATCCAAGACACCTTACAAAAATATCCCATAGGTTTCATAATCTACAAAACACCCCCTCTACTTTTAAAAACACAAATCGTATACCTTTTATTTACACAAAATAAGCCCTAAATTCTCCCATCATATCCAATCATTGAAACATCCTTAAAAACACATTAAATGACCAGATCTAATCCAAGAAACCCTAACCCTAGCTTCCTCGATTTATTTTCCCTTTTATTCTTATTTCCCACAAAATCCGGTTTGTAAAATAATTAGCCACGACTTACATGGGCTTCAAAAATTCGAATGGGAATTTTTTTGAGATCATATGATGCCTAAGGAACCCAGGAAAAATACATTAGATACCCAGAAAATTCGTTTTCTATATATTAGAATTTACACCCTTTTTAATGATTTAAATCCAAAACAATTAACACAAGTCTCCATAAATCGAATTAGCATTTTTCCCAGCTTATACCATGATCAAGTAACTCATAAAAATTAGCAAGGCAACCCAGAAAAATCGTTTAGCATATTTTTCATAATTAATCCATTTTACACATTTTAAATCCATTCGACCACCTAAACCTTGCATGACTTAATTCCAACATTTTTCACAGATCATATATGATGTGAGGAACACAAGAAAAATAGGAAAAGAATTTTATAGAGGTCGCGTGAATTAATTCAGAATTGTTACCTTACGAATGGATAAAATGGAATAAATTCGACAAAGCTTGATCGAGGACTCCACAAATCGAATGGTTATTTTTCTAGCCTTCCTAGCAATGTAATGGACTCCAAAAAATATTTCTTTGCTTCAGAAAAATCGAATGGTGTGTGTGAGAATTATTTTGTGTGTCGGCATTTAGTTTTAGGGATTAAATCAATAAGAGAAACTATAGGGTTGATATGGTTGTGATTAGGCCGAGATTTAGGGAATCATGGGCTGGAATTTTCGGCATTATGATGGACTAAATCAATGTGATGATAATTTCCATACTTGCCATAGTTTTTTATATGCATTCTGAATTTATTGTAAAGTTAATTAATCTTATTAATATACCTTAAGTATTTTCGGACTACATATAGTGTATAACATAATTTTGGTACATCACAATTGTCAAAAATTATATTAGAATTAGTTTTACTTCATATCATGATCATTTCCAGAAGTTCGGGATTGATTCGGTACTTTATAAACCTTTTATTAAAATTTTAAACTCATAGGGGCATTTTTGTCTTTTACCATGCTTTCAAATTTTTGGGTTTTACACTTGTACCCCAGGAGTTGGAAAACTGCGAATAGGAATCGCCTCTAAAAAAACTGGGGGGACATCCTCTGGTTCCTCCCATACGATGTCCATAGTGCGCCCCGCGGTAGCCTCCAAAACTGGCTCCTCACCTTCTCTTAAAGGGCGCACCCCAACGGTCACCTGTTTAGGTTACGTCAAGTGCACCACGCTGAATAGATCCATCTCTGCGCAACAAAACCACAAACAAACACAAAGAAGGTTACAAAAGCTATAATAATGAATAGCTCTTACACTACTGAGCGAAGGAGAAGAAAGGACAAGCACCCACCCCGGTTATTCTCATCCAAAAAGGTTGGCACCTGGTCAGGACCTCTGAAGTAGTTGCGACTAATGCCCATATGCACCAAAAACTCTTCTGGATAAGCGTTGATAGGGATGCGATTGGCATTAATCGTTTCCGCATCATCTGCGCTATACGTTCCGGGGATGGGGCGCTCATCCTTCGGTAATGACTCTTGGGTATAGAACTCAAAATCCCATGGAAAAAATGCATCATCAACCCAACAGAAATTCTCCCTCCAATTCCTAAGTGCGTCTAACTTTTCCGTATAGCACTGCAATCGCCCTGCGCGCTTGGAAAAAGACACCCACCCGTTTGACCAGGACGAGTGATAAAACGCGCGGAACAGATGGAATGTGAGGTTAATCGCCAACAAGCAACAATTTACTTCAAAATTTGTTATTTTTGCTGCACCTATACAGTGCAGTTGGGAAATATGGAGGCGATAGTAGTTTAAAACATCGCACAAGAATAGAGAAATGGGCACACGTTGGTTAGCGAATTCAAAGAAGCGTGTGTATACCCCTACTTTCTCTTCAGGGAAGTTCGCTATGGACGCAGTCGCCACCGGAGCCACCGGGTGCAATGCGATCGGGATATCATAATCCGAGGTGAACAAGCAATGTTCGTCCTCGGTTATATCGGATGTAAATTCGGATAATTGAAGAACCATGGTTAGAATTCAATGGATTCTGCAGCGCACACACTATTACCTTAAGAGTTTTTGATTTCTTGTTCGTTGCTTAGAGTTTTAAACAATGGTGGCAATTGACGTTTTTACTGTAATAGCCATAGTGAAATGGAGACAACACTTTATATAGGGTTACATGCTCTCATGGATGATTGACATGTTTAACCCACTTGCTCTAATCGTGTGGCTGGGAGATCAAGAGGTAAAACACTTTTTCACCCACCCCTCACGATTTACGAGGGATATTCGGATTTACTTGCACTAGATTCATCGTATTGCTTTTTGGGCGGGAAACACTTGAAACTTCCCCGCTACGCATTCTGGAATATTTTTTCGCTACAGTTGTTAGTCTAGCATCCGCAGTTTCACCTTGTGCATACTAGACTGGGGGGACATGATGACGTATAGTCCGCATTCGGGTCACGAACCCGACCAATACTTAAGCCCATCACGCGTGGGCTATCATGATAAAGATTTGGGCTTACAACGGCCAAAATCCGAAATCTATTATTGGCCTTGATATAAGATCTCTTATTTATGGGATAAGGATCAATGGACCGAATAAGGCGGGATACGCCAAAGGGTAAGGAACACGAAACCAACAAGGATTTCGTGTGTATATAAAGGGCATCTCGGCTCTCATTAAAGGTATCATATCACAACCCCAACTCTGTACTAAAACCCTAAAACCGATTACTTACTCTCACGCCGGAGGATAATCGTGGGAGACAATCCCACAGTAAGCCTAACGGTGTTTTTTGTTCTCTTAGTGCGCAGGTCACAAGCATTAAGATCCAATTGATACGGGAACAGGAATCCAAACAAGGAACGCCCAACTTTTGTATCAACAAGAGGAATGATAGGATCACTGATGTATCTACTTACATAAAGGCCTGATATCCAATTCTCAGTCTGTTTGTGTGGCAGATATCAATCTGACCCAAGAGAATCTCATATCACTGCTGTGAAAAGGATATTCAGGTACCTGAAAGGTACTCCAAGCCATGGATTATACTATCCAAAATGCTCAGGCCTTGATCTTAAAGGATACTCAGACTCTGACTATGCTGGATGCAACATGGACCAAAGAAGCACTTCAGGCTTTTGCCAAATTCTTGGTGGAAAACTAGTCTGTTGGAGTGCTAAGAAGCAACAGTCAGTTACCATGTCCTCAGCCGAAGCTGAATATGTTGTAGCAGCTAGTTGTTGTGCAAATGTACGCTAGATGAAAAGTCAACTCAGTGACTATGGAATTCATTACAAAATGGTTCCCATCTTTTGTGATAACACAAGTGCAATTGCCATCTCAAGCAACCCTGTTCTTCATCAGAGAACAAAACACATTGATATTAGATATCATTTCATCAGGTACCATGTCATGAATGGTGACATAGAATTACACTTCATTCCTACTGAATATCAGCTAGCTGATATATTCACCAAGCCATTGGATGAACCAACTTTCACCAGACTGAAAGCTGAGCTAGGAATGTTGGATATTGAGAATTAGTCCACTGATTGACTCCATCCAAATATGTGTAAATTCTGATAACCCAAGTCCCTGACTCAATGTGTACTTCAGTGAAAAGAATCACTGAAACCTCAGGAACTAAGCCCAAGTTCCTAAAGTGTTGGACTTCAGGATCTAAACCTAAGTTCCTGAACCCTTGAACCTCAGGAATTAAACCCAAATTCCTAAACACTAGAACCATCAGTGACTAAACCCAAGTCCTGACAATCAGGTTCACTGAATGAAAAGTCATTCAGGGTCCTCAAGAGACATTAAATACTAACTTAAATGCTCTAAGTAACTAGTAAGTAAATGTCCGAGGTTGGTAACTGAATTCTTATTAAATATAAGAATATTTGTTCTTTTGCCTTTCTGGCTTCCACCTCTGGGCCCCCACATTCCCACTTGGCATTTAATGCCTCTCCAATCACATTACAGATATGTGATGACTCACCTCTACAAATTACACTTTTGCAGAACTGCTCAACTGTTCACCTTGACTGTTGCGCCAAACAAGGGAAAGTGGAGTGGTGGCATTAAATGCGGATCCCAAAACATTTTATTCAAAACGGTTTCCAAAAATTCTTTTTTAATAAATAAAATCCGCTTAATACCCAAATTACCCTCCACCTCTCTTCCCTATAAATACCCCATGCAAAAACAACACACACATGTTTTTAGAAATCTTAAGCAAAATTTTGCCCTCTTCTTTCAAAAACTAAATCTTGTGTGTGTGTTCTTAGGCTTTACCAACCCAGAATCATTTGTTAACCCTGACCTACCAATACAAATGGCTTCTTCTAATGCTATCACATACACCTCTAATGTGGATTTCATATTAGAGGGTGTAGACCTCACAAAGAACATACCTTGTCTATTCAATCCCAAGTGTTTATTCCGCAAAACACTTGGGTAATAGATTATTTGATTCATTTCTAATAAGAATTTAAACGTTGAAACATACTTTGTGTTTTTTACATTTACGTTTCATTAACTGATAGAAAGAATCATTACATTGTATTAGTCATAAACACAAATAGATTAACTTTCTAGTTAACTCTAAGCGTGTAAAGGGAACAACAAGTGGTATCAGAGCCTCTGGTTTATAAAATCTTTCAAAATTAACCAAGAGTGCTCAAGGTTTTTAAAACCAAGATCCTACTATGACTGATGCAAATGTGCCCCAGCTAGTCGACAAAAAGGGAGGAAGCTTCTCAGCTATTGCCCCACGAATTGAAGCTGGTAAATTTAGCAAGTGGAAAAAGCGAATGCTTTGCTACTTGACTGGTATGGAACCATACTACATCACTTGTTTCAAAGATGGTCCTTTTGTTCCAAAGACTGCTGCAGGGCTAAACAAGCCTGAGGCTCAATGGACCATTGATGAGAGGAGGGTGGTCAATCAAGACCAACGCCTGAAAAGCATCATTATATCATGTCTTCCTGACGATATAATGGAATCAGTCATCAACTGTTCAACAGCCAAGCAAACTTGGGATGACTTGGTCAATAGCTTTGAGGGTCCCTCAGATACCAAGGAAAACAGGGTCATGGACCTGAAACTTGAGTATAATACTTTCAGGGCAAAAGACTCTGAAATGATGGTGTAGTTTTGTCTAAGCATGAGACAAATGTTGGCTTTGTCAACAGTCTCCCTGAGAAGTGGCTAAACTTCTCACAAGGCCTGAGGAATGCTAATCACATTCAGACCCTTGAGCTCCCTGAGATCTATGGGAAGTTTGTCTATGAAGACAACTTAATCTCAAGGAGATACCCTGACTCAAAAGCTCTTGAGTCCAAAAAGGCCTTGACCTCCACACCCATATCAACTGCTTTTTATACTAATGGTGTTGTGCAGGACTTTCAAGAGGATTCTGAGGATGAAATTGATGAAAGGACTAGTGATGAGTACCTAAAAGATCTAAACTTGGAATTCCAAGAGAGGGCACTCCTTGCTAGTTCAAAACGTTTCATCAAAAGAAACCAGTCCAACTTTTCAAACGGAAAAGCAAATGAAACCACTGAATGCTTTAATTGTGGTAAAAAGGGTCATTTTGCAAGGAACTGTTATTCTAAAACCACCTCAGAACCCTCTTACAAATTTTCAGGAAATAGTTCCTCAGGAACTAGCAAGTTTCAACCTAGAATGTTTTAGTCGACCCAACAATTTCAAAAAAAGGGTCAAAAAGACTCTGAAGCAAAATATAGGAAAGCCAAGGCTAAACTTGCAATTCTTGAAACTAATCCCTCTATGTCTCAAGCTGCTCAAACATCCAAACCTGTTCAGGCAAAGAACAAGGTTTTAGTAGCTGAAGCTTATGATTGGGATGAAGAGGAGGTATCCTCAGATGAGGAAATTAGAGTGAGTGCACTGATGGCACTCTCTGAAGGGGATCAAGTGGCTGTTGGGAAAAGCCATGCAAGGAATGGAGAGTGGGTAAACATCACCATGAAGAAGGTAAACACTTTACTTTCTATGGATGATGATTCTGATTGGCAGTCTTACATGAATTATATTTGTGTAGATCTTAAATTTGTTGAGGAACAAAGGCTTAACATGTTTTCAAAATATAACAACATAGTGTCAGAATTGAATAAATGTAGAGATGAATTGCTTGTACTGAAGCAAGCCAAATTAGAAACAATAACTCTATAAATTCAGAACACTGAAATTTTGAAACAAAACCAAACCCTACAAACTGAACTTAACAAAGAAAAAGTTGTCATCCAAGGCTGGACCAAAAAGAACACCAAGGTCTTTGATACTGTGGGTTTAATCCCTAGAAAAACAATAGGAATTGACCATCACATGGTTAACCCCTATGTAAGTCCCAGTGAATTGACCTTTGTTCCAGCTGGCATATCATTTGAGCAAGAAATGCTTCCCAAGTCAAATGACTGGATTATCAGGGACAACACAGTCAGTAAGTTACCAAACTTTGAGACTGGAAAGATCTTGCTTCCTGAAAGTCAGGCTTTGAAAAATATGCTTGGACTTACTAAACGACTCAGTAATATTGAGTCAGTGAATGAGTCTGAATCAGAATCATATCCACCACTCCCGCCACTGAATACCCTTCAGGGTGTTGCACCCAACTTAGGGCTCCCATCAATGGTCTACTCTCAACACTCTCCAAAGGAGAGGTCAGGATTTGGAAAAACAATCCTGAAAAGACCAACATTTGAAGTCTCAGTAAATACTGATGACTCATCTTCTTCAGTCCCTTCTGAAGTAATAACCCAAAGCCCTGACTCAAAATTTGATCGGTTGGCTGAAATGGTCAGGAAGCTGGGTGAGAAGATTGCATCTTCTGAGAAACCTTCTCAATCCAAGAAGGAACAAAAACCAGCTTCCTCAAAGGCCAAACCCAAACCCTCAAAACCCCTGAAAAGATGTGAACTGTGTAACTATACCAATCATATCACTGATGATTTCTATAGAATTCTTTATTGCATGATTTGCAAAAAAGATGATCACAGGACCACTGATTATAAAACACACTCAGTCACTTCAAAGATGGCAAGCCTTAAAGCTCAGTCTTTAAACTACCCTCCTGATTCTAAACAGAAATAGAAACAAAAGGCAAAACCTTTTGCACCTTGCCCTTACTGTGGGTTCAATGATCACCATCCTAAGGATTGTCAAATTGACAATGGTTGTGAAAATAGTGGAAATTCCACTCATGACACCTTAGGAGGTGATAAGGCCATTCAGGCCAATAGAGGTATGAAGAAAAGATATGCTGGGAATTTACCCTACTGCAACACATGCAATCTCCATCATCTAGGTCATTGCAGTGAACCGTGTGGGTTTTGCAAGAAACGTGGTCACCAAACTAAGGACTGTAGGAAGCCCGCAAATCAGAGGATCCCGGGGAGTTGCTTCAAGTGTGGAAACTTAGGACACCTCAGAAAGGACTGCCCGAAGCTAAGGAACAAGAGAACCAAAGCCTAAACTCTCTAGTGTTGTATTTCTTTTCCGTTTCACTTTAAGTTCTATCGTATAAGTTTCATGTACTACTACGAATTCCTATCTAATGAATGTTTTATCTTTTATCGCCACAATGCGACAAGCCTCATTCATTACACTTTCTATTTCATGACCTTTAACTCAACCTTGTCTTAAAAAGCTAATCCTATTTCGTATCACGTCTCAAGCCGACAAAGTCGAATTCCTATCGTTGAGGTTCGCTGGAATTCTCGAGGAAATCCTGAGATCACTTAAAGCGAGAACATACGTCTGTAGAATGAACGAGCTGAATTCAGGGACTGAATTCCTTAAACGGGTGGAGACTGTAGCAACCCATAATTTTCCACGTCAACATTTATTTTTCAACTCCAATTTACCACTTTGAAATTCTTACAAGAACACTTTTTATGAATAAATATTTGGTTAAATAAACATAAAACTAGGAACAACCCTCTTGAGCACTCTGTATGTAGACTAAATTCAGTCCACAACGCTCCAGTATCCTGCTCCTACTCCATTTCACAATTTTAAGCTATAAAACAATTTTCTATTCTTTAACTACTTACGGTTTTGGACTTCAACAAACGTTATTTGTTATTCAATATTTAACACCCGACATACCAGATTGAGGGGGTTTGCTGATCGATACACATTAGGTGGTTAAACCTTTGTTCTTTGTGTATGTGATAAGTTGAGTTAATATGATCAAGTAAGCGGAATTTACTTAATCATACTTAGAAGGTTATTTGTGTTGTGGAAATGGAACAGTTATGCTTGTGTATATAGAACAATGAACATTCAATGTTATCACCAAACGATTCAATATTATTAAGATAATAATACGAGTGATCTTGAGTTATCACTAGGGTTACAACCTTGAATCTTATGTTTCTATGTTCTTAAGAGTTATGTTCTAAGCACTTAATAATTCACACACTATTATGTCACATACATAACTAGTCTAAGATCTTTCTTTTATAACACAAGAAAGATCTTTACAATATTGTCAAGTCTAATCGAACACTTGCTTTGAGTGTGTCAGTCGTTAAGATACAACTTGTATCTATGTTCACAACTTGTTCTGTGAATATAACATTATGACTGATCACATGGAGAAAGATATTATCTACCGTATATTGTTGACTTAAATACACATAATATCTTTTCATACTTATCCGCTCAGGAGCAGAATGCTAATTACCAGTAGCAATGTTAACGCTAGCAGCAGAATCATTTCAGCAGCAATGTTATCATTAGCAGCAGAATGTTTAACGCTAGCAGTAGAATCAAACACTAGCAGCAGAATCAAATTCTCTAGCAGCAGAATCATACTTAGAGTATTTCTTAGAATAGAACCCGATATTAAACTTCTTGAATATTTAATTCCCAACAATCCTCCCCTAAACTCATCTGTTTTCTTGTTCTTTGACTTTAACAATATCAATACACATCTTCAGGCTTCAACCATTGACCTAAAAGATGGTGCAATTTCCTTGGATGGAGGAATTATAAGAGGCAATGATGTTGTGTATCTTGGATGCTTGTTTCAACAAGTGAAATCATCTATCAGCATGCCTTTGCAAGTGATGAACAAACGTGGTGAACTGAAATTGAAACTTTTCTTCGTTTGACCTAGATAGAACTTTCTCCTTTGGAATGCTTCATCCCTTCTGAATATATAATACTCCAGAATAAGCTCTATTCTTGTCATTTTCAACCTTCATGTCATCATCTTGTATGCTCTTGTCTTTTCCTCCCTTTCATTGGTTGTCTTCCTTCTTTGGAATTTTTCCTCACCTGAGACATTTCCTCCCCTGGATTGCAAATAATCTTTCATCCTCCCCTGTTTGGAAGATCTCTCACTATGTACCAAAATATTTCTCTCCATCATCTGAGCTATTCATCAGAACATGTTATCTGACAATGTTGTACATGTAGCCATCAATTCCTTAAGAGTTTAAGATGCTGCCCTCATCACTTCTAGGTGTGTTAACTCCTATGAGAGGTAATTCATGGGGCATTTGACTCATAGTCCATCATTTAATGGTTTTTTTCTGAGTATCTTTGAAAATCCTTTTAAGAAACTTTTGCCTTAGCAGTATGTACTTGATTTTATTATGAAAAACCATACTGCTTTCAACCATTTTGAAGGGATTAAGTGTATAACAGACACTTAATCAAGATTTCGTTTTAAAGCAACCTCTGGTTGTGTGAGAACCAATGTTTTCAGTTATAAATAACTGCCTGTGTAAAGATAAACCTATTCAAAAGGCTTTCTTGATAGGGTTTCCAGCTCATAGTAATTGTTGCCTCTAACACAAGTGTTAGATTCACTTTTACTAGCTGTTCTTTTTACCAGATGTCCTTAGACTTGCTCATTATACTTAAAAGTATAAAATGATAGAAAGTGAGTTGCATCAGTTACCTTCTGATCAACTAAGTCATCAATTCAATGTGAAATATCATAATCAAGCTTCAAGAAAGAAGTTTTAAGGAGGTTTGAAATTCCCAAACTCTTTCTATCATGAACCTATTATGACAGCAACTAATATTATCATTCTGCTGCTTCCATTTCACTTGAAACTTCTTTTGTGTTCACATGTTCATACCTGAAATTGTTAGTCTAAAACCAAAAGAACAATGTACAAAGTACTTGTCTTGTATTAGAATAATCATAGGACTAACTGTATGAATAACACAATTTAAATTTGTACTAGCAGCACAAACTTTTGTAATAGCAGTAGTATCTTTTAAAGTCAGCAGCACAATCAAAAATTTATATACAAAAACACAAAGTTTAAAATCATTGAGGATTAAGTATTCCAATACTTGCTACCAAGTACTGAAACCTTCCAACATCAAAAGCTTTTGTTAGCAGATCTGCAAAGTTGAATTCTGAAGCAATTTTAAGAACTTGAATTAATCTTTTCTCATTGCAGTCTCTTATAAAGTGATGTCTAATTTGAATGTGTTTTGTTTTAGAATGTTGCACTGGATTTTTAATAATACAAATAGTACTACTATTATCAATATGAATAACAGTGTTCATGAAATTGTACCCATAGTCAAGGAGGTTGTTTTGAAGCCATAGTACTTGAGCACAGCAACTTGCAGCTGCTACATATTTAGCTTCAGTTGTTGAAGTAGCCACAGTTGTTTGCTTCTTACACTGCCATGAGATAAGTCTACACCCAAGGAATTGACATCCTCCAGTTGTTGACTTTCTGTCCAAGCTAGCACCAGCATAATCACTATCCGAAAATGCTACCAAGTCAAAGGATGACTCTCTAGAATACCATAGACCCAACCTAGGTTGAACCTTAAGATATCTAAAAATCCTCTTGACTGCTGTTAAATGAGAAACCTTAGGGGTTACTTGAAATCTTGCACAAACACAAACAGAGAACATGATGTCAGGTCTTGATGATGTGAGATACATCAAAGATCCTATCATAGATCTGTATGTGTGTACATCTACATTTTCTCCATCTATGTCTTTTGGAAGAGGCTTCTCAGAGTCCATTGGTGTGCTTGCCATTTTTGAATCAGCAAAGTTGAACTTCCTTAGAATCTCAGCAACATATTTATCTTGACTAATAAATATGCCTTCATTTGACTGTTTAACTTGCAAACTGGTATGTGCTTAAACACATACCTTTATTTGACCAAAACCGGACCCAAATAGACAAAAAACTAACCAAATATGCCAAATATATTGTGTTTTTATGTTTATGATTGTGCAGGTACGGATATCTAAAAAATGGACAAAAATCAAGAGAAAATGACAAAATGAGCACGAAATTATAGATCAACGATAATTATATTTGGAGCATCGAGGAAAAAGACGGAATTTTGAAAGTCTAAATGAAGCCCGAACAAAAATTATTACTTAATTGTGTCGATTATGCAGCCCAAGTCCAACAAATATATTAATCCATTAAAGGCCCATGCAAAAGAAAAAAAAATGAAGATAGCAGCCAAGTTGTGGGCCACGATAAAATGAAGGAATAAAGAAACAAATGAAGACCATGATCAAAATCACAATTGTTGCTACCTACACGTATACGAAAAAAAAGAAAGAAATTAATAAAAGGATACAAAGTGCTTGTGGCCAGCGCTTGTCTCTCAATCTCCCAAATTAAATCACACCAGCGCGTGAGGCTCCATCATTCAACACTCTCACACGCACCAATTTCTTTCTTCAGCCATCCACGATTCGACACGTGGCCATGATGTATTTCGGATTTATGAATCTAGACTCTATGAAGACCAGATTCACATATTTATTGAGCTGTCATTCGGTTGGAGGAAGAATCGAGAAGGCCAATGATGAGACTTATAAATATCGCCGGATCCAACATTGAAAAGGATCAGTTTTTCACATCATAAAATTTTCACAGTTTTTTGTAGAGTAGATTAGTATTATTAGAATAGATGGTAGGAATAGCTTATTAGGGTAGGTTTATTTGTAATAGGTTATTTTCAAGTGCTTATTGTAATAGACTTATTTTTTTTAGCTAATTAATATGAAGTGAAGATTTATTTTAAAGGTGTTTGAAAATTATTTTTTTATTACTCCTCTCTTTTCTTTTCTTTTCTTTTTCGCTTTTTATAGTCTAATAAGCCATATTAGCTTATTCCTTATTGTTTATTGTGGTTTATTTAGACTAGCTTTTTTTTGGATAAGTTTTTTCCCATAGTTTATTCATTAAGCACTTTTACTTTTCTTGCTTTTATTTCATTAAAGCTTTAAACTTTATTTATAAAAGTACTAGTATTTAGTAACTTATTTGTGATTTATTTAGGTTTCCTCCTAGTATTATTTAGTAAAGTTTGTAGCTTTCTCAACCAATAGGCTTTTCCATAGCTTATTTGGTCATTATTATTGCTCATTCTTAATAAAATTTTGATCTTTCTTAGTTTCTCATCATTCTACATCTTAGGCGAGGAGCTTAAGGGTTTTATAAGCTATCTTATTATTAAAGTTTATAACTTTAATAACTTTTATTAAGCTAATTAGTCATAAATTTCACAACTTTATTCACTAGTTAGCAAAATAGAAGCTAATAGAGAAATAATCTTTAATATTTGTTTTAGTTTATAAAATCGGGTGGTTTATTATTCTCGTCGCGTTAGATCGGGTTCTACTTTATTTCCTTTTTACTCTTAGTTTATCAGTTTAATATGCTTATTAATGTTTTATTTATTATTGTTAGCTTGATTAATATGAGTAGTGAGTAGATCTTGTTATATGTTTGTTAAGTATTGGTGAATTGTGAAATAAAGTGTGAAACCTTAGAAATTATTAGTTAATAACCTTTGGTCTACTTGTTTTGATTTTTAGTTACGTTTACGGGCAAAAGCCGTAAAGGTAATTAATTATCTAAACCAAATAGATTTTACCTAGGTAAAAAGAAGTGTTTTCAATATAAACCAACGTTGTGAGAAAACATTCCTTTTTAAACGGGTATTCGAAGCTTGTTGATTAATAATTTCCGGATTATTTGTGGATCTTTTTAGTTGGTTGTTTTTAACGGGCAAAAGCCGTTAGGAAAATTGATTATTTAGATCTAATAATTATTACCAAGAAAAATTGATTATTTTCAATATAAGCCAACGTTGTCAGAAAATAATTTAATTTGACGGGTATTAACTAAAAAGGGGCTTAACATGATAATTCACACTTAATGATCTTTTCACCACATTTGACAAGCATATCTTTTTATATCATATTCTTAGCTAAATTTTATTGTCATTTGGTTGCTATTTAATTTGTTTAAATTTTGATTAGTTAAAATAGATCTTAAATCTCAAAAATCCAAACCAAAAATATCCGACAATCAAGCATTAAAACTAAAAACATAAACGTAATTTTCAATTCAAATCTCGCCTTGGAATACGACTCCGGAAGATCGAATTGTCATCTGTCCTCAAGTGACTCTTTTATCTAACGGGAATACAAATTTTAAAACTGCCCGCGCACTTACAACCGTATCACAAACCCAAAAAGAATGCAAGTTCCCCCATGGAACTCATCTGAAACTTATCATGCATAAGCTTCTTGAACTGTAAACACATCTCCTTCCTTGTAGATCCAAAGATAATGTCATCCACATACACTTGCACTAACAGAAGATCCTTCTTGTGCTGTTTGATGAAAAGTGTCTGATCAATCTTTCCTCTTTGAAATCCATTTGCTTTTAAATAGGAAGCCAGTGTTTCATACCAAGCTCTAGGTGCCTGATGAAGGCCATAAAGAGCCTTAATAACTCTGTACACTTTATCTAGATGGTCAGGATCAATGAAACCTGGAGGTTGTGATACATAAACCTCTTCTTCAATAGTACCATATAAAAATGCACTCTTGACATCCATTTGGTAAACTGTGAAGCCTAAAAATGAAGCATAAGCTAAGAAAAGCCTAATTGCCTCAAGTCTTGCTACTGGAGCAAAAACTTCATCATAGTCTATACCTTCTTGTTGTGTGTACCCTTGGGCTACTAATCTTGCCTTATTCCTAATCACTATTCCCCTTTCATCCCTTTTATTCTTGAAAACCCATCTAGTGCCAATTACCTTTGCATCCTTAGGTAAATCAACTAGCACCCAAACCTTCTGAATCTTGAACTGAAGAAGCTCCTCTTGAATAGCTTCTACACAGCTTGAATCATCTAAGGCTTTTAGAATGTTCTTCGGTTCATCTTGTGAGAGAAAACATACAAACAAGCAAGAGTTTGAAAACTCATGCTGCTTTGAAGCATAAAGGGCATCAGGAAGCCCTTGTTGGTCTGAAGACATCAGTTGTTGTCTTGTCTTCACACCTGATTGTACATCTCCAATCACATTTTCTAGGGAGTGGACTTTGTGAATCCTTGTGTGTGGGGTTGAAGGAACTTGATAGTTAGGTGTGATATTGCTTAAATCCACCTTATTATCTGAGAAATCTGCTTCATTTGAGTCTGAAGGGCCAGCAGTAGAATCATTTGGCCTAGCAGCAGAATGATTAAGCCTAGCAGCAGAATGCTCTGTCTCAGCAGCACTATCATCTGCAGAAACATTTTGTTGTTCCTTTGTTCCATCTTCCTTGTGTTCACTTTCAACATCTTCTTTAGCTTTACTAGAATAAGATTCGTCATTTGTTGAAGTTGAAGCCACACTGGTACTTATTGGCATCCATATATGATCTTGATTTGTCTCCTTGTCCAACCCTGCCTTATTTGTTGTTTGTGAACCTGAAAAATTATTAGTTTCTGCAACAATAGGCACATAATTCATAGAATGGGTTAATGACTCTAGATCAAATAGCCAATTAGGACCTTCACCTACTACATTGGATTTATGTTCTAAAAATTCCACATGTAGGTTTTCTTCTACTTTCTTAGTTCTTAAGTTGTATACTCTAAATGCTTTACTATTTAGAGAATATCCAACTAAGAAACCTTCATCTACTTTGCCATCAAATTTTCCAAGATGGTCTAAGGTATTGAGAATTGTCACATGACATCCAAAAGGTCTAAGAAATCCTATTGCAGGAGTTCTACCTCTAAAAAGTTCATATGATGTCTTATTTGTGAGGCTGTACAACTAAAACTCTATTTTGAACATAGCAAGCAGTGTTGACTGCTTCAGCCCAAAAAGTTATAGGTAGCTTAGAATCAGCTAACATAGTTCTAGCAGCTTCTATTAGTGTTCTATTTTTCCTTTCAGCAACTCCATTCTGTTGTGGAGTTCTAGCAACACTAAATTCTCTCCTAATACCCTTTTCTTTGCAGAATTCATCCATAACTCTATTTTTGAACTCTGTCCCAATATCACATCTAATGACTTTTACTCTTTTGTCTACTAGGTTTTCTATCTCAGTAATGAAAGTCTTAAGGATGCTAGGTGTCTCATCCTTAGTAGCTAAAAAGAAAACCCATGTAAATCTACTATAGTCATCAATAATAACTAGACAATATCTCTTATGTTGCACACTTCTAACATTTGTAGGACCAAATAAGTCCATATGAAGCATAAACAATGATTGATTGATAGAGTTAAAAAGCTTGGGCTTACAAGTGGCTTTGTGTTGTTTGCCTTTAAGACAAGCAATGCATGTTTGATCATTTTCAAATCGTTTTTGAGGTAAACCTCTTACCAAACCATTCTTAACAATCTGATTTATGGTTTTGAAGTTAATATGACCAAGCCTCCTATGCCATAACATTGATTCATCCAATGTGGCCTTTGAAACAAGACAAGTTAAATCCTTTTTAGGAACAATGTTCTTCATGTCTACACTGTACATATTGCCCTTTTTAGAAATTTTAAGAAGCACTTGACTTTCATCAGGCATCTTAAAATCAGGAGAAAGTACAAGACATTCAGTGTCACAGAAAAGAACCTTGTTCTTTTTGTCACACATTTGTGAGACACTAAAAAGATTATAATTTAGCTCTTGTACATAGTACACATCTTCAAAATCTAAATTTCCAGTTTTGATTGAACCTTTACCGGAAATTTTTCCACCAACACCTCCTCCAAATGTAACATAGCCTCCATCTATAGATTGAAAATCTGTGAGATAAGACTTGTTCCCTGTCATGTGCCTTGAACATCCACTATCTGAGTATCCTTGATCCTCTTGTTTATCAATTGAATGTTCCTGCACAGATATGAGAAGTATTAGTTTCTTTTGGGGACCCAAGCCATTACTGACTTGGATCTGCCTCTTGCATCAATGAAATTTAATCTCTTAAGATCAATTGATGCAACATTGGATTTAAAAATCCAACATGCTGAGGCCTTAACAGCATTTGCCCTGTTTCCCTTAGCAGTAGTATGAACCACATGCTTAGCAGCAGAATCTGCTAACTTTGTAGTTGTACCCTTTGGTCTCCAAACTTGTTTTTGGACCACTGCTTTTGTTTGAATGTGCCTTAGAACAGTTGTAGGTGCATGTTTGAAAGTTGTTTTTGCACCCTTAGCTGTTGATTTTGGGTTAACAGTCATCAATGGTTTAGCAGCAGGATGAACTTGTCTAGCAGCAGAACCATTTGGTCTAGCAGCAGGATCTGTGTTTCAGCCAGACTTGTGTGACACTGTTCTGGGTTTTGTTCTCTTAGAACTAGAGTGAAAATGAGTTTGAGGAGTTTGCCTTTTGTAATTCACCCTATTATTTCCATACCCAGATACCCATTGGTTGCAGAAAGCTACAAGATGATCAAAACTACCACATGTGTAACAAGCTTTGTTATAAAAAAACAAAATCATCACCTAATTGGTGAGACTTAAGGCCATTCTAATTCCTTTGGTTTCCTCTTGGCTTGTTTGTAGTTCTATATTGTTCACAATATCTAACTGGTTGCCTAACATGTTTTACATTGGACTTAGGCCTATCAGTATTGTGTTTGACTATCTTAGGAACCCTTGTTCCTGCTTTCTTTACCACTTCAGGTTTAGAAATAACCTGATCATCTTCTTAATCATCAGATACCCAGTCTTCAATAACTATTGTATCTGATCTTCTATCAGAGGACACCTTGTCCTCAGAAAGTAAAGTTTTACTTAAACTTTCACTTACTTTCTTAGGTTCATCAACAACTAGCTTAGTCTTTAGCTGTACACCATATTGTAGCTCAGGTTGTTGAAATTCAGGGACACCTAAATTTTTTAGGTCAATCCCTGGGTGTTTAGGGATACCTCTATATGGAGGTGGGACACTCTTATATCCTACTCCTGACTTAGCTCTATTAATCACTTGACATTCTATTATGTTGTGCACACCTCTAGAAGCATGTTCTAGTATCTGTGTAGTCAAGTGAATGTTTCCATTTTCCTTTTTGACCCTATCAAAAGCTTCTCTCAAAAGCTTAATTTCAGCATCTTTAAAGAATATGTCCTGTCTTAGGAGAGCTTTGTCATCAGAAAAAGCAAGTTCATTTTCTTTGTAGTATAAGATCTGCTTTTCTGTTGATTCTAAACCACACCTATAATTAATGTAGTTTTGATAAGTTTTGCCTAGCTCTTTCTTTTGTTCATCATAATGTTTGATTAAAGTTTGTAATTCTTTAAGAGCAGTACAAGCATCTGAACAAGCATTATGAGATTGTACCTCAGTAGTAGAAAAAGCCATGAGTCCCATCTGTGAAGCATCTTCTTCTTCATCAGCCATAAAACTCCAATCAAAACCTAGCCCATCAATAGCTACCATAGCCTTTGAGTTTGGCTCAAAAACCTCCCTTGTTTTGGATGTGTTTCCAAAACCTTTGTTCTTGCTATCCTGCTGCCTTGGCCTTCTACATTCTCTTGAGAAGTGACCCATCATGAGGCAGTTATAGCACTCTATCTTTGACTTATCAAAACCAGCAGTATCAGTATTGCTGATTAAGAGCTTTTTCCCCATCCTTTGATAGAACTTCTTGGCTCTCATGCTAAGAAGAGAAATTTGCCATTTTAGATCCATTTCCTCCAGATCATCATCATTGATCTCTTGGAGGTCTTCATAGGTGAGCATGGATCCATTATTTTGACTTGTAAGAAATGCATCTTTAACGGCTTTGGCATCTTTAACGCTCATCTTAGGGATCGGCCCCTAAGAACATAACATTTTTCTGGTCACTATATCCAAACCCTTTTAGAATACAATTACATGCGCTTCAGTAAGGTCATGTTGGGGACATTTCAACATTAAATCATTAAACTTGTCCCAAGCTATGTAGAGGGTTTCTCCCACTTCCTGTTTGAAATTGTTGATCTCTTCTATTTTCTTTGCAGTCCTAGAGGGTGGACAATTCTTGCTAAGGAACTTTGATTTCAAATCAGCCCATGTAGTAACACTTCCAGCACGTATGGTCTTAACCCAGCGATTTGCTTGACTAGTAAGTGCCTTTGGGACGACAAACAACAACAGGTGGTCTTCACTCACATTAGGAGAGTGAAACAAATCGACAATTTCAAGCCCTTTTTCAATGTGCTCGTTAGCATCGTCCAAATCAGATCCCTTGAAGGTGTTATCACGGAGTTCCTTGAGAAATTGACCCTTCAGTTCAAACGTAACTGCCTCTCCAAAAGCTGGCCTGACAATCCCCGGGCCAGTGTTATCCCGATTCTGATCCATGTACTCCTCAATTGTTTGAGACATAGCGAATCTGAAATCAAGCAAAAGGTATGAGTAGAATAGGTATAAGAAAAGAAAAACACGGGAAAATAAAAACTAGAACTAATTACAAAAAGTAAAATATTTATGGGTTACTGACTCCCAAATACGCCGAATGCAACTAGTGTATACGTTGTATCTAGCTCAGAGACAATACGTAGTATTCGAATTTCTCAGAATACGTATACTCTAACCAAAACCAATACGCCGTATGCAAGAATATGAATACGCCGTATAGAGTTTAAATAATAGTTTTTAATTTTTTTTAGATTACAAAATAAAAATTAAAAATTAAAAATACGAAAAGAAAATAAATTAAACTAAGCTAGGCCTTAACGGGTGAATACTCCGTATGAAAAAGTTAGCATACACCATATCCTTAATTATTAAACAATACGTTGTATCCAATGGAAGTGAATACGATGTATGTGCAACCAAAGACAAAAAACAATTAACCACACAAATAAAAATCGGAAAACGAAATAAAGGTAAAAACACAAATAAACATAAAAAAAAAATACAAAAATCCACTAAACTAACTTAAGCTAAAGCTACTCCACGACAGCGATGCCAAAAACTTTATGTGTTATTTTACGTCAAGTTTTAAATTTATAATTGTCGACTTTCCTATTAGACTAACAATAACGGGCAATTTATCCGGTCAATCCTAGCTAGTTTGGTAAGTATGGGTCGTTCGCAAGGAGTAGATAAACTTAAAAGCTAACCTAGTGCATTTTCTACATATTTGAAGGGGGGTTTTATTTGAGATTAATTAAACTACTAAAAACAATAAATTAAAGTAAACTAAATTATACTACGGTTTTGATAAAGTTAAGAAGAAATTGCTAGCCATATTAATCCTACTACATTTTCATTTATCCAGTTTATTAGTACAATGACTTAATGATTTATAATAGTGATGTCAGGAATATGCAGGCAACATTTTCCTATCGATATTAAACTAAGCCAGATGGTCACGGTTACCTAGTTCTATGAAAGCAAGATATGTCCCTGAATCAAATTATCGGTCCACTCAGTCACAGTCATGCGTAAAGCATTGTCAACTAACCTATACGATTTATCTACGGTATCCTAAGGTCATAGCAATACCTACTCTATCCAAGGAGAATCCTATGCGGGAGAGTACTTATGTTAACTTATTTATTTTAGTATTTATGGTCTAACCTAGGGCGGTTCCGCCACTAGTCCTAATGGCACCATCCATGAACCCATGTGAAAAACACCAACCATTAAGATACGTATTACCTACATAGCTAAAGAGCTACACTATGATAATCTAGACAATAGACATTCAATATAAACAAATAATGAACGTACTATTTGAACGATAAACATATAAATTATCTAAAATAAATGCATTACGTCTTCATAAATGGAATAAAATCAATGTAGCAATCATAACAGGCCTAACACCAAAGGGTGTTAGCCCATAATCTCAGTAGCAAACACGAAAATAAATACAAACAATTTTCCAACAAATGAAATAATGAAATCGATAAGAAAACCTAACGAATATACTTTGTGTGATGATACGGGACATTCCTCTCTTGATTACTTCACTTAGGAACTGACTTCTTGGTGTTACAAGGCTTCTCTTGACGCCTGATGGTGGTGGAATGGTGTGAAAATATGAAGATAGAGCTTGAATTTATAGGTATCCGTCTAACGTAACAATACGGCGTATTGAGGTCCAATACGCTGTATCCCAAGTCTCTTGAGTAGGGTACAAGAAAGAATATTCTAGTATATTCAATTGTCTTCTTTAAATATGGCGTATTGCTGAAGTGTGATACGCTGTATACCTTCAAATCTTGATATGCTTGGACTGGGATAAGATCTTCAATGTGGTGTATGGACAGAGTTTCATACGCCGTATGTCTTTCAACGGTTGACTTGGGCTTTGACTGTAAGGCTTTAGATACGGCGTACTGCCAGAGTTAAATACGTCGTATTCTTCTTATCTTCAATACTTGATGAATTCTTCTAAGTGTTTTATATGGCATATCTTCATAGTTGGATACACCGTATGCTCTTGCCAGGATTATACAGATTCTTCACTTTAACTCCAAGTTCGATCATTTTTCGTGCCATTTCCAATATTACTGCATAAATACTGAAAATCATAAACTTAAGCAATTAAGTATCAATTCAAATATAGAAACATAATAAATGAGCAATCTACATGGGATAAATGATACATAGATAAAATACTTATTTGAGCCTATTAGAAGGGTAACCTGAGTTTAGACATTTTTAAAAAACTAATTTGTTTTAAAACTTAACAAATCGTAGTATTAATGCATGCATAGTTCATACGTAAAATGAGTTTTTATAAGGAAAATCATTTTGATACCGGATGTCAAAAGAAAAAACTAATGGACTGATAATTCTGGAAGTCTTACCCTATGTATAATCTTATACTAATGCGCCGTTCATAAACTGTTCCACTCTCTTAGCTCAGACCTTGTAGATAGTTGATGCCAAAGCACGATGTCTGTGGGTACATGGTTGCCGCGAGAGAGGTTGTTATTGGATTCATTGATCGTATGCCAAAACAGAGATCAATGAATTGTAGTTCCATTTGCTTTTATGATAGAGTCTATTGGCTATCCGCCAAAGCAGAGGCTGTATGAAGAGACTAAATATGGCCAATTGAATTCGGGTAGGTTACGTCAAAGCGTGGTGCCTTGTGATAGTATAATATGGATCATAGTGTAATGTGCAAATTGACAGGGTCTAGTAGCCATTACGATAAAAGATTGAACCACTAAAGTTGTCTACATTAAAATGTAGATGGAAAACAATAACAGTAACAATAACTCTTTGTCACTTCGCTCTGTACTTGAGACGGATAAACTAACTGGGCCTAACTTTCATGACTAGGAGAGGAATCTTCAGATTGTACTCCGGCATGAACGAAAGTGGTATGTCTTGGAGAATCCCATCGGCCCAGAACCCGCGGCTAATGCCTCGGTGGCAGTCAAGAATGGTAATCAAAGGCATCTCAATGACCTGGTTGGATGTCTGATGCTGGCCACCATGACACCTAATCTCCAAATCAATTATATGGATGTTGGAACGTTTGATATAATCAACCAACTGCAAACTACTATCGAGACACAGGCTCAAACTAAAAGGTTCAATGCATTTGTCAACTTTAGTAATTGCTAGATGGTTGAAGGATCAATGGTAAGTGCTCATGTAATCAAAATGATGCACGTCAATCGACTTGAAAGACTAGGTCACGCCATTGCACCCGAGCTTGAAAATTATTTCATCTTGAATTATCTAAGAAAGGAGTATAAGCAGTTCATACTCAATGACAACATAAATAATGTTGAGGGCGGGACCATGGCGGAACTGCATAACATGCTCAAAACTGCTGAAAGAGGCATTGAGCAAAATTCGAAGGATGTGCTGGTAGTTACAGATGGAAATCATGGCAAGTACAAAGGCAAGTGAAAACGGAGAGGAGGCAAAGAGAAGAATAATAAGTCTTCTAAGACAGAATTCAATGGAGGTAAACCCAGGAAGGGTTTTCCATGCTACAAGTGCAGAAAAGAAGGGTATTGGGCAAGAACTTTTCTAAATGATCCAGCCAAAAAGGATAAGGAGAATACTGCTAAGAGCTCAGGTTACTACATAACTAATATTGTTGTCTCTCACTTCGTTACGTAAGTAACAGAGATCTAACTTGTTAAAATATACAGTAGATGAGAAGTGAAGAGAAGCGCTGGACAGAAGCTGTGGAAGCAGCTGATGAAGAGTGTTAAGGAGTTTGCAGAAGATGACAATTGGGCTCGTACATCTGTTTGAAATTTAGGATTTTAAAATAAATTTAAATTTCTTGTTGGTGCAATGATTACCAAATCCCTTATAATGTTTTAACGATGACAAATATACATTCAGAACACTTCCAATCGCAAGCGATAGCCAAAAACGAAAAAAACTTGAAAGCTATATCTAGCGCGCCAACTCACACATCAAGCACATGGCCAGCGTGCCAGTCTCGATTGGGGTTTCAATTTTTTCAAGTCGGCTTTCGTCTTACCCGACTAAGGTGCTTCTTTCAATACAGGTTCGTACTCGATATTTGAGAAGTTTACTTTAAGATTTAGACTTAGAGAGATGCCCAAAACAAGTCCTCACGGTTTTACAAAACGCCAACTCATAAACTTTTTTACAAAGCTTCTAGCACAGGCAACAATGTTTTTCTGCAAACCTTGGAGGTTTATGCTTTCACTATAACTTCAAAGGAAAGTATTCAAGTGACCATAATCCTTAAGTTTATCTTTGCTAATCACGTAACGGGTTTACTCCCTTATTGGTCGTTCAAGCCAAGGTCACTTTGCATAAATGCAACTTTCTCATTTATGAGATATTTATTTACATGATCCAAATCACTTGTCTTACTTGTATCAAGATGATTAGTGAATGATGATTAGTGAATGAATTAAGTGTAGCTCAGTTAAGGATTATCAAGTGTGAATACTTTAATTTGAAATCTTGAAATATGATTATCCTTTGTATAATTGTTTTACACAAACATTTTCTTACACACTTTTACACTCTTGTACCCTACATATTCCACTAATCATTCCACTAATCATTTTTTGGTTTCCCACATTCCCACATTCCATATTATCCCACCTAAACATTCTTTTTGCCACATGATTATTACACCAACACAAATCAAACACATTACCACAAAAACTTGGAATTGCCAACTCATTATCTTACACACCTATGATCCTACTACTTCTCACACATTCGTCATTTAAATTTTGAATTTGAATCACCACACACATACATACACACACACATAAAAATGCCAACATATACACTCACATTTCCAACTCACAATTGCTGATGACGCTCGAATTATACATATTCTATATAGCGTTATTTGTTAGTTTCTTAATAGATTCTATGGACTTTCGATACTTAATTTAATGAAAACACATTTCAGGTCCAATCGATAAAGAACCTTCAGATAAAAGATAATTTGTAAGCATCTGAGTCAAGTCTGAGCTAGAGCAAAGAAAAGCCTGAAGAAAGCTATAGTACGTCGATCTTTCCTCCCAAGTATGCCGGTTACGGGAGGCGTAATCAGTCATATAAATCTGAGTCAGCATCATAAAGTACGGCGATCTCAAGAATAAAGTGCGGCGGTCTTCAGTTCAATTAATGACCCTTTGGCTCCAAGAAAAGTATTGAATCCCGTCGGTGTTAGTAGCCAAGTCTGCCGGTATTGTAAGTGAAGCCCGTCGATCTTATTGCAAGTGCGGCGTACTTCAGAAGATGATCAGTCACAGTTAGCCTATAAATAGAGCCCCAATCCATCTCATTTGATATATCTCTCATCCCATGTATTACCAAAGCTCTGTTAACCTATTCTCATTTGAATTACACCAATTGGAGTGGGCAAGTGAAGCAAAGTTCTACATATGTTGAAGTACGACCTCGGTATTGTTATATTGATCGCTAGTGACGGTAGCTCAATCATTGTAATCAATTCAGGGCGTATGTCTATCTTTACAAATGAATCAATCACTGTAAGCATGATTACTAAAGCCATGTTAGGCTAAACTCCTTATGGTTGCTTGGATATGTTAATATAATAAAGTGATTTACTTATGTTATTATCTCATTTGATTTCTTGTTTATGTTGTGACCTTTCCGTAGTTGAAACTCGTTATCCATTGTTTATCACTTTTGATTATACTTGTCAGTTGGAATAGGTTGAAAGAACCAATTGGTATTATATAATTTTCAAAGTATGTCTATGTATCTTGATCAATTGGTTGGAGAAATCCGCTCTTGTTAAGTAATAAACAATCGAGTTTTTGGTATTGCAATTACTCCTTGAGCTTGTTACCCACACGTTCAAGTACTAGCATGCATAAATCTTGAATAAAAATTGTTAATATGTGAACACGTTATATTACAAAAATAACTAATCGTTGGTTGAACCTGCTTCATCATTCATATCATTATCATTAGTCATTCACTGAGTTATAGTAATTATCCAAGTAATCATATTTGTCCCATATTTGAATCTCATTTAGTTCTTGCATAATCATTTAAACGTTTTCTAAATCATCCTAAGGAGTTAATCGATATATAGAATAATCTCAGTCCCTGTGGAACGACCTAGTCTTACCAAAACTCTTTACTATAAACGAGGGTTATACTTTTACCCATGTGTTTTGAATTAAGAGAAATCAGTAGAACTAGTTATATATAAATTTAAAGCTTTCGAGACAAATCAAAGTTTTTGGCGCCGCTGCCGGGGACTAGTACTTGTTCTATTATCACATTTTAATCATCTTAGGAAAATTTGAATTGCATATATAGAGTATTTTGTGCTAAACTACTAAATATTTTTACTCTGTCTCAACATAACCGCAGCTTTTTCACAAACTCCGCCGCTCTTTCAGCGCGATCTCGACGTGCTTTTTCTGAAGTACGCCGCGGTTCTGGAAAACGTGACGCTTTTTCCTAAAAGTGTTACAACTTCATTTAAAACTTACACAAACCACCAAAACAATTTGCAACATAACCCAGAAGATAGTTCCAACAAAATAAAAATAAAACAAACTCTTTTTCGAATTGAAAGTTCCCAGAAGTACGCCGTACTTATAATAAGAATGACGTACTTGTTACCTCAGAAACGAGAATTCAGTTCATCCGAATTGAATTTTGGTTTTTTCCATAACCATTACCTTTAACAGTCCAGTATTGGATGGTCACACGATCCTCCAATGCAGAGCTTGCTAGTCCTTTATCCGAACCCGAACGAACCATTAACCGAAGACGTAGACGTAACAAAAGAGTTCCATTCTCACAAAAAGATCTAAGACCTGAAACACCAAAAATAGATCATCCCAGCTGTTGACGACATTTCTCTTTATCGATTCTTCATAAAATTCATCAAAATTTACGATCCAAGGGATGGCGCCGATAATGAACCCATGTTGGGGAATGAGCGAACCGTTGCTCCTACTCCTGGTCCAGTAATCACTTTGCCTGACACCGCCAATGAGTTCGCCATCAAAGGAAGTCATTTGACTCTTGTCAAAGGTAATCAATTCAACGGGAGAAACAAAGCCGATCCTCATAAACACATTCATGAATTCCTTGGAGTTTGTGAAATGTTCAGATATGGAGAAACCGAAAATGAAGCCGTCCGGCTCATGATGATTCCATTATCCCTGACCAGGGAAGCAAAAACCTGGTTAGATGAACCTGACGAAGGAACCATGGCAACATGGGATGAACTTCGTACTGCTTTTATAAGCCAATTTTTTCCTCCAGCATCATTCGATCGACTTCTCAGAGAAATCCGTGCTTTTTCTCAGCAAGATCGAGAGACCTTAACTGAAGCATGGCTCCGAATGAAAGAAATGCTCAGAAATTGTCATGGATACGGTTTAAGTAAAGGAAACATAATCAAAATCTTTTACCATGGACTTGACGAGAGCACACAAGAAGCCTTGAATGCTGCAGCAGGAGGAATATTCTTATACAAAACACTAAATCAAGCTTATCAACTACTCGAAGACAAAGTATTACTCAAACATGATTGGGCTAAAAATCAAAAACCGAAAACCTCTCTTTGCAAAACTGTTGCTTTCGCCGATGAAGGTAGGAGTAATTTTGATACTGACAAAATTATGGCTCGTATGGATGCCATGACCCTTAAAATGGATGCTCAGTTAAAAGAAATGAAAGAAAAACGTAATGAATGCAACAATTGTGGTGGAAATCATTCAACCGCAAATTGCAATGATGACGATATCCCCATGACTCGTGAAGAAGAAGCCAAGTTTATGCAATCTGTTAGTGAAAATATTGCGATATTTAAACTAAACGGTTTCTTCGGTTTTAATAATGACAAACATGTAACTTGTAATGCATAACGTAAAATGTGCAAGTTACTTGTAAACACAAATCATCAATGCATACATACATCAACACCTCTCGACGTCTCAAGTATGCTTTAACTCAAGGTATGGACAAACAAATCTACTACTTGACAAATGATCAAAGGATTATATTTTTCTCTAAAACTTCACATTTTTAATGTGACAAAACATTTCTTTTAAAAATATATTGTACAAATTATTTTTGAATTAAAAAGAAATGTTTAATTTGAAAAAAAAGTTTAAAAAATCCCAACAGTCATTTTCCCCCTCCCCCCAAACAGCTCCAAACACTCCCAAATAAACCTTCCCCACTAAAAACAAATGGAGGATCGTCCACGGTACCACTAAATTTAGTGGTACCATGTGACAATTAGTGGTACCATGTCCTTATAACGGCTAGTTTTTCTTTTCCTATAAATACTGAACCATTTTACACTTCCAACTTGATTTTTCCAGTCGGTTTTCTCTGGTCTAATCCCTCCTCACTTAGATGACTTTTTTTGATCATTTAGAGAGTCTTAGTTTGTTTAAGAGTGATCCTTTCATCCCACCAAGAGATCCTCTTCATTCCTCTTCTAGTGCAAGAGAAGAACACAAGGTATCCAAGATGATACAAAGTGTTGTAGTTGTAGGTAGAGCACTTGTAACATTTGTTACACACTTGATTGTATCATAGTATACATCAAGTCTATCTTTCTTTTGAGAGTTTGTGAGGAAAGACCATTGTGATCTTATAGAGATATTGAATATCTTTTTTAGCTTGTGAGCTAGTGTGTTGATCAAGTTGATCAAAGGTAGATAGGGTAGATTGAGTCAAGTGATGGTTGATCATTGTTATCTTGTCGAGATCTTGGAGATCTCTTGAAGCTTGTGGGCTTGTGTGATTGATCAAGTAGATCAAGGGTAGATCGAGTAGATCGAGTCAAGTGGGAGTAGATCATTGTGATCTTGTTGAGATCTTGGAGATCTCTTGTAGCTTGTGGGCTTGTGTATTGATCAAGTGGATCAAGGGTAGATCGTGTAGATCGTGAGTAGATCATGTGGATCGTGGTAGATTGGTACTAGCTAAGATTAGTACTCGATATTTAGCTTAGTGTTGGAAATAAGGATAAGCGACGTTGTACGGTTTTCTCCGCCTGAAAGGAGCTTGTTGATTAGTGAAGTAACTCTCGAGTTGGGTACTCGGGGAGTGGAGTAGGGCGAAGAGGAGCTTCGTGACCGAACCACTACAAATCATCGTGTCCGGTTTGCGCCTTCTTTACTTATCTCTTTACTTCCTTTATAGTCTTTATCGCTTTATACTTATATTTGAATTGCATTTATGTTTGTGTGCTTTGTTGCTCATATTATGTTGATTATGTTTGTTTCATGGTTAGATGGTGTTTATGTTGTAGTTTACTTTATACCATCTATAGATGTTATATGACCATTGTTGACACTTTTCATATTACGTCACACTTGATCGGGTGTTTGATACAAAAAGTTTTTAAGTTTTTAATGGAAACGTATTCACCTCCCCCCCCCCCTCTACGGTTTCCACACTTGATATCAGAGCCAGTTTGCTCAAAATTTTAAAACAAATGGTTTTCAAAATTGAGTACGATCCATGTATCAATTACCTATGATGATGATAAAATATGAAAAGTATTTAGTTGCTTAATACTTACAAGTTTTGTTGTTAAGTATACTTTGTCATACTAGCTTGAAGGTCCTCTTAAACCACTAAAAGAATAGAGTTTTAAGTTTCCGATCATGTTTTCAGAACGAGTCATTAAGTCATGCTGTTTTGAAAGGAAAACAGATCACGGTACCACTAAATATAGGACGGTACCGTTATATTTAACGGTACCGTGGTGTATTTAAAGGTACCGTGCCTCTGATTGTCTGTTTTCAGTATTGGGTCATTTTTAGAAATTCATATAAAATCAACCATAAGTCCGTAGGAGTCGTGTCACCCATCATTTTAAACGAAGATTGAGTCTACTTTCATTTGAAAAATACTCTTATGAATTATTTCTAAATGAAAGTATGTTAAAGTCCTTGATTTTCAACTAAAGGTCTTTTTGGTCATGCAACTTGCGTAAATTTTTGGTTAAACTGAAAAAGGGCGTTTCAACTTTTATACCTTGACGAGTGTTCAAAGTGACTTGGTAAAAAACCTTTGAAATGGGGAGGAAACCAATTCGTTTTCAAATAAAATCAAGCTTAGTATACATTGTTATACTTAATACACAAAATGACGATAAGTATTTTTGTGTGTTATGCTAAATGACTATTTGTTTAATATAGTTTTCCTGTTTATGCATTTATAAGGCTTATGCTAAATCACTTGCACTATATTGAGTAATTAGTTTGCATTGCATATAGGCATAGACCATTTTTCTTGCATATGTTGCAAGTTTTTAAAATGGTTTAGTAACCTTCTTAGGAATATAAACTAAGTTGGTTGATCATGTGTGTCGAAAGATATTGTCTTACACAATTATTTTTCCAAAGGTTTAAGTGTAAAAGGTATATCACCCCAAAATACTTAACACTTTCATAAAATCCGTAACATGATCTCTAAAACATTACATCATTTTGTCTTGCTTGACCATGGGTTGTCTAAACAAGATAAAAGATCATATTAATACATTAGTATTTAAGTAAAAGAAAATGTATTAAACTTGCATGGATCTAACACACATACAAAATGTTTTAAACATTTAGTATTTTACGTATGTTGTATAAAAATAGTTAAGATAATTATTTTTATACTAATGAGGTGTCGAAAAACTAAGAATATTATACTCAATAATATAAATAGTTTTACGCAAATAAAATTAAATGACAATATCGAAGTAGTAACTTAATATGTCATTAACCTCACACATATAACTAGTATTAGAATAAATGGAAAACATTTCTTAAATTTTTATTTTCTTTTTAAAAGGAGTGACGTTGAGGGTCAATGATTTGTTCAGTTATAGTCTAAGGAATTGCAAAGGAAATATGCAAAACCCGAGATCGTTTTCCCCGACGAAGATTGAATGGAATTGTGATTTCGGGATCGCGAGACGTGAAGTGAATGGGAGATAAAAGTGAGATTTTGGTAATTATCACTACGGAAAGTAAATCAACACTAAAAATTAACAAATAAAGCAAATGAAATGATAACTAAAAGAACAATTAAGCTAAAACATGGTTAAAACTAAAAACGAGAGTTTTAAAAAATAAACGTAAGTGCGCAAAATAAAAAGTGAATTTGAAGCACTACTAATCCTACGGGCTTGAAAATAATTTTCCTATATTCTAAATATTAAAAGAAAATTTTAGAAAAAAGAAATATATTTTTTTTGATTTTTTATTTATTTTTTATGATTTAAAAACTAAAAGAAATGAATTAAATGATTAAAAATAGAAAATGATTTAGGAAAAATATAAAAATTTGCAGAAAAATATAAAATTATATTAAGAAGCTAGGAAAAATAAAAATGGAATTTAGTTAAACACTGATAAGCAGTTTGGGCAGAAAAGCAGTTTCAAATAAGCTATAGAAATAAGCTAATCAACAACAAAATTTACCAAAAGCTAAGAAACAGAAGAGCACACTTATTAAAGCTTAGAACAACTTATTACTACCAAAAGAGAACTCAGAATAATCCAATAAGCAGACATGCAGTTGCAATTTAAAGACAGAAAAAGGTGCTCAGACACCTGTTTTTAAGCTAATCTAGAAGCTGAACAAAAGCTAATTAGGGAAAAATAAAAACTGATACTTGAAGCTAGCACTACAGGCTACTCCTAAACTGAAAAGCCTCAAATTTCATGACTAATTGCTACTCTAAATTATACCAAAAACAGATGCACATGAAGACTTAAAATGTTGCAGGCCTGAGCAGACTTAAGGGAGCTATTTGCAGACCAGAAATAAGCTGTTGATTAAGCTACAAAGTGAATTCTAAGAATAGAATTATGAAGCCAATACTACAAGCTAACTTAATTACAAAAAGCAGATTAAAAGCTCAAGTGGATAAGCTAAATTAGATCACACAAAAGCTGGGATAAAAGGAAAAAAAATGCAGGTCTGCTCTAGCAGTTACTGATGCAGCAGAGGTGGGAAATCAACCTCAACTCTTTCTATCTTAAATGGAATTACACCAAACTCTGCACTATCATTTTAAACATTGCATTGCACTTAAAATACTCCAAAAGTTACATCAAAATTAAGCTCAGCTTATTAAAGCTTAAAAGGACTGTGATGATTCTATCTATTGTCCTTACTGATGAAATAACTTCAAAACAACTCAACAATCATAAAATCCTACTGAGACATTCTATCTAGCTTCAAAACAACTCAACCAAACTAAGAAAAGAGGTAATGGAATAGTACTGAACAGGTTTTAACCAATTTGACCCATGCCAAAAACTTAAACCAAACAACCCTACTCTGACCTGATTTGCTATATTAAACTGATGGACTTTTAAACAAACCTAGCAATGCTATTTGATTACTGAACATATTACTTATAGCAGACATGAATAAAAAAAAACACTGAAAAATAAAAACTGATAGAGCAGTAATGATTTTAACTAAGACTATAGGCAATTATAAAAAAAATGAGAAACAAGTTAACACAGACCAACAACCTATCTATCAGACCTCAAAACTATATTTAAAAAGTCCAAAATAAGCACTTACATAGTAAATAAGCTGATGCAAAAAACTTTGACCAACGTTGACTTTTATTAAAAAAAATAAACAGAGTACAATTACTGAACTGGAAGTACAGTAAGCTGAAACGAAATGAGCTGAAACAAAGTTCCTCTAATTTTAAGCTTAATCTAACCCTACCCTAATAAGCTACCTACTCTACCCTGCTACTCCTAACTCTAGCTGCCCCAACGTGAATGAGGAAGGGCTATTTATAGCCTACAGCAGAACCTTCTGCAGTCTCTCTAAAGCAATCCAGACCCTTGAATCATCCCTTGCTCTCCAATCTTCAATTCACATCCGTTGGATCAATAGGATGAGGTGTTCCTTCCAATCATAGGCCTCCACGTGTCATTCCTTGTGTCAGGATCATCCTAGAAGTCCGTGCAAAGACGAGACTACCCTTAATTGCGGTAAATAATGGGGTGGGGTTATTAGGGTTCGTTAAACAGTGAAATTTGGGGATAGATTTGGCGCGCGTGTGTGTGTGTGGGTTTATTATAGTTTGACTGAGTATAATATTTGACCGGGTATAGTATTTGGATCAGGTTTGGGTTATATAGTGGGCTTGGGTATAAGGGGTGGGCTTGTAGATGGGCTGGTATGTGGACTTGGGTTAGTGGGTTTATTTGTTGTGGATTGGATTTGGTTTTTTTAATATCCAGATAGTGTAAGTATAGGTTTAATGATTTTAGGATTAGGCAAAGTACAAGGACCAAAGATGTAATTTCAGAAAACTCCAGGGAATAATTTAGCCATTTTCCCAATTTTGATCCAAGGGCTTCTTTTGTCAATTGATCATTATTCAGGGTTGACTTTGACTTTTTAAGCATAATTACTTCCCCGACTTCGGCTTTTATTCACTCTTTCAAATCTCGTGCTCGTTTTCCCGGTTTTTCTTGATATTTGTCCATTTTTGCAATATCCATCCCTGCACAATCATAAACACAAAAACACGAAATATTTGGCATAATTGGTTAGTTTTTGGTCTATTTGGGTCCGGTTTTGGTCTAATAAAGGTATGTGTTTAAGCACATACAAAAATCCCCCAGACTAAGCTATTGACGTGTCCTCACGCAATGTTATAAAAACACGTTTTTGAAACCGAAAATTTCCAATCTTTTTTTACTAACTTTGAAAAGTAGGAAAATTTTCAAAAGAGATCAAGAAATCTTAAGTTCTAAAAACTCCCCATTTTTCCTTTTATTCTATTTTTGTATTTTTCTCATTATTCAAGTGACGGCTTTGTTTGACAATCATTATCTATCGATAATTTTTAGGGTCTTCGAGTAGGAAACACGACTCATAAAGAAGTGACCATACGGATAAAATTCATCGTCCCTGATTTTTCACGAGTCCCCAAGCCAAGCTTAAAAACGAAATCATTGTTATTTACAAGTTAGATTGCCGACACTACCCATGAAAGCTACTTGTCTGATTACTTCTCGTTCCCAAATTCCTATTTTCCTCTATTTATTTTATTTTTGGTGAGAAATGAATTTCTTCAAATTCTCGTTTCGATAATTTCTTAGTCCGATAAAGATACCTAGTTTAGACGCTAAGTAGTTTCCAAACCTTCCCTCGAAAACCGTTGAATACGAAAATGAGGTCCACATCAAGGTCTCTGATTTTATGCGATTTTGAGGATATCCCTTTTATATACGACCGAAACAACTCATCTACGAGTCCAGAGACAGAAGCTTTTATTAGGATACCCCCGGAGTCGAAATTTGGCATTTTTAACATTATTAAGCACATTTATTGATCCTCGGCCTTTTAAACAACCTAGACAACGGCAGTGAACCGTCAAGAATCGGGAGTCTTATTTTGACCTTGGATATTTTTCCTCTGCCTTTTTGAAGTCTGAGTCAACGGGAGCAAACCGTCAGGAAACAGAAAACTTTTATCGGCTTTGGATTATTTATTATTATTATTCATTATTCATCATTCATTTTGCCAAAATCCCGAGTCCTACGGCTTTTATAGCAATAGAGACAATAGCACGTACTATCAGGAATCAGTTGCCTATTACACCGTAACACTGACAGTACCTTGATGTGTACCCAACTTTCATAAGCAAGGATTTTCTAAGGAAGGAGTAAAAACTAATTATCGCCAAAACCAAAATACCTTTAATTATTCCTAGATTAATATTATTGGGTGAAACAAGCTTATGGGAATAAAAAGCCACAAGTAACTTTGATGAGCTCTAAAGAGATCCAACTACTCCACGTTTAGCAATCTAACTTATAAACAACTCTATCATTTCTCGTTCTTCGCAAATTTAAAATCTTAAATAATAAGATCCGCGAATGCTTAGCCTTATAATCAAGCCATGCATATATAAAGTCAAATACGGGAACTTGCAAATTCTTAAAAAGAATTCGCATTTTATAGCTCATTTTGTAAAAGACTAGCACGAGCTTATAGATTATAAATGGTTAAGGAGACAAGCTAGGGCTCAACACGCTCGGTCAAGTCAGAATTTTATTCCCACTCTCACCAGCGGAAAGTCAACAAAAATGTCAAAACTTATTATATTTTTGCACAAAATTTTTTAAATTTTTCTCATTTTTTTGGATTTTTCAATTTTGGAGGAAAAACGGGGTTGCATGAGTAAACGGAAAAAATGCAAGGCAAAAATCAAATAGACAGATTACCCCCCCAGACTAAAACGAGACATTGTCCTCAATGTCTTAAAGGTAAGGGTTCTCCTACATAAATCTAAGGCCGTTTATTAATTATGCCAAAGATAAACGTAAAATGATATGATTAAGGATATCGGATGAGCAACGAATGATGAAACTCGAGTGGAGAGAAGAAAACCATGAGCACGAGAGTCTTCAATCATCAGGAAAACCCTGGACATAAACAACCACGAAACATGAAAAATGGAAGAGGTAGCCCTCCTCACGCACTTATAAAAAAAATAGAAAAAAAGATAGAAGGATAATCATGGGGTGCCTCCCACGAAGTGCTTGTTTAGTATTGAGTCGGAAAGCTTAGACTCGCCCCGAATTCATTTGTTCTTGGGGGAGCAAGTTGAAAAGATAATCTCCATCGGACTTCTGTTCAAGATGTTTGGATAAACATTGAAGCATACGAAAGTTCCACTCCGATGAGATACCCGCGGCTCTAGATAGAAAAGAAAATGTCGGGGTCAAAGATGGTATCTTCACTCCCGAAGGAGTGAAATAAAGGAGAAATCATGGGAGTCTTGACTGAGGCACAGTCACTGAGTTCATACTTTTTCAGTAGGTTTTTAACATACTTCTCTTGACTGATAGTGGTTCATTTATCAGTCTGCTTGATCTGAAGACCAAGGAAGTAGGTTAATTCTCCCATCATGCTCATTTCAAATTGCTTAGCCATTAGTTTTTCAAATTGTTTGCAAAGCTTGTAACTTTTTGAGCCAAAGATGATGTCATCAACATACACTTGTACTAGTATGACATCAGTATTTGTCTTATAGATAAACAATGTGTTGTCTATCTTGCCTCTGACAAATTTGTTTTGGATTAAGAAGGCTGAGAGAGTCTCATACCATGCTCTGGGAGCTTGCTTCAGTCCATAAAGGGCTTTGTTAAGCTTACAGACATGATCAGGAGACTCATGGCTTTCAAATCCAGGAGGTTGCTGAACATAAACTTCTTTTTTCAGTGAACCATTTAAGAATGCACTTTTAACATCCATTTGGTACACTTTGAAGTTCATGTATGTAGCAAAAGCAAGGAAGATCCTGATGGCTTTCATCCTTGCTACTGGTGCAAATGTTTCTTCATAGTCAATGCCTTCTTGTTGATTATAGCCTTTGGCTACAAGTCTAGCTTTGTTTTTAATGACTATGCCATTTTCATCAGTTTTGTTTTTGAATACCCATTTCATGCCAATGACTGAAAAATTCTCAGGACATTTGACCAAGGTCATTACCTTGTTTCTGTCAAATTGTTCCAGTTCATCATGCATGGCCTGAACCCAACTTGGATGTGTAAGTGCTTCTTTAACACTTTTGGGTTCAATTGTGGAAATGAAGTCCACAAATAGGCATTCATTGGCTGAGGCTTCTCTTAGACTAGGAGCCATGCTCCTGGTGAGCATGCCTTCAGTAGGCTCTCCAATAATATTGTCAAGTTCAATGTCCTGAGACCTAGTCCAACTTTTCTGAGGCCCTGGATACTGATTTGAACTTGTGGAGGCCTGACTGGGTAGAGGGGTTGGTTCAGGAGTAGATACATGATCATTGATTGGATCTAGAGTGTCTACCAGATCACTGAGATTGTTTGGTTCTTGAGCATTTTGAACAGACTGATTAATTTCATCAGTGTTTGCATGTGCCTCAACAAACTCAGTGATGGTTGGGTTAGGTAGGTTGTGAGGGATTATGTAATAGGAGAGGTTAGCATCATCTTGATACTGAGTAGAAGGATTGTTTTCAGGAAGATATTCATCAGGAGGATATCTTGAAGAATTATCAATTCCTATCTCTTCTACTAAGGCAGTTGAGAACCTGATTGCATCAGTGCTCTCATCAAAGGTAACATGAAATGTTTCCTCAGTATGTTGTCTCCTTGTGTTGAACACTCTGAAGGCTTTTGAGACAAGTGAGTATCCCAGGAAGTATCCATCATCAGCTTTTGCATCAAATTTCCCTAAGTGATCCTTGTGATTATGAATAAACACAGGACACCCAAAGACATGAAAGTAGCTGATGTCAGGGATTCTTCCTTTGAATAACTCATATGAGGTTTTCCCATGTCTCTTGACAATGATGGATCTGTTTTGTGTATAACAGGCAGTTTTGACTGCATCAGTCCAAAAATGGTTGGAAAGGACTGATCCACATAGCATTGTCCTAGCAGCTTCAATGAGTGTTCTATTTTTCCTTTCAGCAACACCATTTTGTTCAGGTGTGTATGGAGAGGAAAAGTTTTGGGAAATACCTTTCTCATCACAGAAACATTCAAGTTCATAATTTTTGAACTCAGTCCCATTGTCAGTTCTAATCTGTTTGACCTTAATGTCATTTTGATTTTCAATGTTCCTGACAAAGGACATTATTGTTTCAGCTGCCTGACTCTTTTTGATCAGGAAGAATACCCAAGTGTATCTAGAGTATTCATCCACTATGACCAGAGTATACTTCTCATGGTTAATAGACCTTGGACTGATAGGTCCAAATAGATCCATATGGAGAAGATGTAGGCAGTTCCTGATGGAAAAGTTGGTTTTGGTTTTAAAGGATGCTCTGTGATGTTTACCTTTTTTACAAGCTGAGCATGTTTTGTCCTTTGAAAACACAAGTGATGGTAAGCCAAGGACCTTGTTTTGTTTTACAAGATTGTTTATGTTTTTAAAGTTCAGGTGGGTGAGTCTCTTATGCCAAAGCCAGTTGAGTGTATCAGTGGCCTTAGCAAAGAGACAAGTTCCATCCTAAGTTAGACTGGACATGTCTAATACATAAACGTCTTGTCTTCTTGGTGCAATGAGGACAATTTCCTTATTTGCATTGAAGATGGTTCCTTGCTTATCATCAAACTGAACTATGTATTTTGCATCACATAGTTGACTGACACTGATCAGATTGTACTTAAGACCATTTACATAAGCTATCCTAGTAAAGACAATACCATTGTAGTTTACTGAACCATAACCTTCAGTGAGACATGATGAATTATCAACAAATATCACTTTGGGTCCTGGTTCTTCCACATATTTGTGCAGACACTCCTTAACACCAGTCATGCTCCTTGAACATCCACTGTCTAGATGCCAAACAGGATCCCTGGCATGTCTCTGCACAAATAGTAAACTGGGTCAGTTCTTTCTAGGACTCCATTTCATGGAGGGTTTGGTATTGTAGGTCTTTATGAAAGTATTAATTGATTCATGGTCAGTGGTTGAGTGGACTGAGTTACCACATGTTTTGCATTTAGTCGCAGGGGTAGCCTCAGTAGTCTGAGAGGATTGTTTATTCATTCCTCTTCTTGACTGAATGACTTTCTCTTTTCCTGAGGATTTCTGAGTGGAACTTCCACTAGATTCATAGTGTTTGTCAATTTTACAATCCTCAGGAAGATGGTCATTGAATCCACATAATGGGAAAGGTGGAAAAGGCTTGGCCTTTTGCTTCTGTTTCTGCTTAGAATCAGAAGGGTAGTTCAGGCACTGAGCCTTAAGTTCTGAAAGGTTTGACATGACTGAGCATTGTTTATGATCAGAGGTCCTGTGATCTTCCTTTTTGCAAATCATGCAATAAAGGACTCTATAGCAATCATCAGTGAGATGATTTGTATAGTTGCATAGTTCACATCTTTTCTGGGGTTTAGTGGGTTTGGATTTGGTCTTTGAGGAAGTTGGTTTTTGTTCCTTCTTGGATTGAGAAGGTTTCTCAGAAGATGCAATCTTTTCTCCCAGCTTCCTGACCATTTCAGCCAACTGATCAAATTTTGAATCAGGGCTTTGGGTTGATACTTCAGAAGGGACTGAAGTTGATGAGTCATCAGTATTTACTGAGACATCAAGGGTTGGTCTCTTCAGGATGGTTGTTCCTTTTCCTGATCTCTCCTTTGGAGGGTGTGGTGAGAAGACCATTGGTGGGAGGCCTAAGTTAGGTGCAGCACCCTGAAGGGTATTCAGTGGAGGAAGTGGTGGGTATGATTCTGATTCAGACTCATTTACAGACTCAGTATTACTGAGTTGTTCAGTGAGTTCAAGCTTACTGAGTTGTTCAATAAGTCCAAGCATATTTTTCAAGGCCTGACTTTCAGGAAGCAAGATCTTTCCAGTCTCAAAGTTTGGTAACTTGCTGACTGGGTTGTCCCTGACAATCTAGTCATTAGACTTGGGAAGCAATTCTTGCTCAAAAGATATGCCAGCTGGAACAAAGTTTAGTTCATTGTGACACACATTTGGATCAACCATAAGAGGGTCAATTCCAATGGTTTTCTGAGAGATTAATCCCACAGTGTCAAAAACTTTGGGGTTCTTCTTGGTCCAGCTTTGGATGATAGCCTTTTCTTTGTTAAGTTCAGTTTGAAGGGCTTGGTTTTGTTTCAAAATCTCAGTGTTCTGAATTTCTAGAGTTATTGTTTCTAGTTTGGCTTGCTTTAGTACAAGCAGTTCATCTCTACATTTAATCAATTCTGACACAATATTGTTATATTTTGAAAACAGGTTAAGCCTTTGTTCCTCAACAAACTTTAGATCAACACAAATATAATTCATGTAAGACTGCCAATCAGAATCATCATCCATAGAAAGTAAAGTATTTACCTTCTTCATGGTGATGTTGACCCACTCTCCATTCCTAGCATGACTTTTTCCCACAGCCACCTGATCCTCTTCAGAAAGTGCCATCAGTGCACTAACTCTTATTTCCTCATCTGAGGAAGCCTCTTCTTCATCCCAGTCATATGCTTCAGCTACTAATACCTTGTTCTTTGTCTGAATAGGTTTAGATGATTGAGCAGCCTGAGGCAATATGGGGTTAGTTTCAAGAAGTGCAAGTTTAGCTTTGATTTTCCTATACTTTGTTTCAAAATCCTTTTGACCCTTGTTTTGAAATTGTTGGGTGGACTGAAACATTTTTGGTTGAAACTTGCTAGTTCCTGAGGAACTGTTTCCTGAAAATTTGTAAGAGGGTTCTGAGATGGTTTTAGAATAACAGTCCCTAGCAAAATGACCCTTTTTACCACATTTAAAGCATTCACTGGTCTCATTTGCTTTTGGTTTTGTAAAGTTGGACTGATTTCTTTTGATGAAACGTCTTGAACTAGCAAGGAGTGCCCTTTCTTGGAATTCCAAGTTCAAGTCGTTCAGGTACTCTTCACCAGTTCTTTCATCAATTTCATCTTCAGAATCCTCTTGAGAATCCTGCACAACACCATTAGAATAGAAAGCAGTTGATATGGGTGTGGAGGTTAAGGCCTTTTTGGACTCAAGAGCTTTTGAGTCAGGGTATCTCCTTGAGATCAAGTTGTCCTCATAGACAAACTTCCCATAAATTTCAGGGAGCTCAAGGGTCTGAATGTGGTTAGCATTCCTCAGGCCTTGTGAGAAGTTGAGCCATTTCTTAGGGAGACTGTTGACAAAGCCAACATTAGTCTCATGCTTAGTCAGTATCTAGTGTAGGTCTGTGAGAGACTCTCAGAGTCTTGTATCTAGTGTAGGTCTGTGAGAGACTCTCAGAGTCTTTTGCCCTGAAAGTATTATACTCAAGTTTAAGGTCCATGACCCTATTTTCCTTGGTATCTGAGGGACCCTCAAAGCTGTTTACCAAGTCATCCCAAGTTTACTTGGCTGTTAGACAGTTGATGACTGATTCCATTATATCGTCAGGAAGACATGATATAAGGATGCTTTTCAGGCGTTGGTCTTGATTGACCACCCTCCTCTCATCAATGGTCCATTGGGCCTCAGGCTTGTTTAGCCCTGCGGCTGTCTTAGAGACAAATGGGCCATCCCTGATACAGGTGATGTAGTAGGGTTCCATACCGGTAAGATAGCAAATCATACGCTTCTTCCATTTGCTAAGTTTCCCAGCTTCAAGTCTGGGTGCAACAGCGGAGTAGCTGCCACCCTTTTTGTCGACAAGCTGGGGTACATTGATATCAGCCATAGTAGGATCTTGGTTTTATAAACCTAGAGCACTCTTGGTTAGTTTAAAAAGATTTTATAAACCAGAGGCTCTGATACCACTTGTTGGTCCCTTAACACGTTAGAGTTAACTAGAAAGTTAATCTATTTGTGTTTATGACTAATACAATGTTATGATTAATTCTAACAGTTATAAAACGTGAATATAAAAAACACAATATTTTTCAACGTTTAAATTCTTATTAGAAATAATTCCAAGAATCTATTACCCAAGTGTTTTGCGGAACAAACACTTGGGATTGAATAGACAAGGGTTTATGGTGTCTCCTATCGAAACTCAAGTTTTGCTTGAGTGGTAACAATATACCCACTGAGCTATCTCAGTGAGTTGTATACTCTTTGTAGGAGAGAAGTTACTTTGTAAAAGTTCTAAGCTTTCAATATACAAAGCACACTTAACTTCTCTCCATCTGATCTATTTATACACAATTAATCTAAGTATAAGTGATTAAAATATTACAAGTTGTTGAGGTAGCGTGTCTGACAATTACAAATAGTAATTGTCATTTCCAAGAACCAATAGGAAAGGGCTAATAAGACTTTGGGAGTTGTTGGCTGACACTCCATGACTTTTAGCCGCAATAGGGAAGGTTGGTATCTGACAAGAGAAGAGTGTTTGGTCTGACACTTTTATCTTCTCAGATCTTTCCCTTTTGTTCCCGCCTATTCTTCAGGCATTGGTTCCTCAGTCTTCAATCACTTTGTTGTTGAAGAGACTGGGGTTCAGTGAGTTCTTGTCTAACACTCACTGAACCATCATCTTCTTCTTCGGCTTAAGTCCTACTCAGGGAGTACCGCCTTCCTGAGAGTGAGTCCTTTATTGAACTCGCCTTAAGCATCCTGAAGATGACTCACTGAGAGGCTTTAACTTGGACCTTGATGTGGGCTAATATATGCACTACACATATACATTTAAGCTACTAACAATACTAATGCTACTAGCCCACAAATAAAATACATATTATACATGACACTTAATGTTCTAAGCTACAAATGACCATCACTTCCTAAATAGCATAAATTCAATGCTAACAAAACGTTTGAGTGTAAATCTCTCGTGTGTGTGTTGGTGCCACTCGGCATTAAGGGATCATAACCCTTTGTCGAGGTCTTGTTGGAGTAGTTATTGATTCGTGGTTCCGCTCTAGAAATCGGTTTGTTGGATTTCTTCCAAAAAATTTCAAAACAAGAAGATCTTTTTCAACTCTCTAAAGTCAGTAATTAATCTTCCACATAAGATACAACCACTGGCTTTTGGCTAGATAAATTATAGGGCATGAAATCGAACATATATAACATGGGTACAAGGATAAATTCTCCATTCTTATGTGTATGTTTGAGGTGCTTCTATCTTTAACATTCGGAGTTCGCTTTAGTGGCTAGTATTATATCATTGCCGTTCAACAAAAACAAAAAGATTTGCCAAAATTTGTTCGTGTTAAGTGTCAGGCTAGAATGTAAGAGGTTGAAGAGATTAAAGTAATATATGTACCCAAATAAAGTTTATGGGTTGATTTTGTAAAAAAAAAAAAAAAAAAAAAAAAAGAAATAAAGATAATATTGATTGTGTTTTGCTTGACTAAATAAAAAGATGACATGTCTATTTTTAATAAACATGCAGCTTATTGGATAAGTAACTACAACCCTAAACCTAATGGACTCAAGCGCACAATTAGGCTTGATCCACTAACCTAGTTATCTACGTAATAGATTTGTCAAGTAGCAGGAAACAAAGAAGTGATTTTGCCACAAATATGTCTTTTCTTTTGTTTTTGATTCGAATTTATTGTTTGAGTTGTAAAGTTATTGTTGAAGGTAAACCATCTTGGCCTTCTTCTGTATGTTTGCTAGTGGTTTAGGTGTGTTGACTATTGAGGGATAATCAGTATGTTGCAGCGTGCATTTTTTTTTTTTTTTTTTTCATTTGATAAGCCTTTGATTTGAATCTGTATCAAAGATTTGTGTCTGGTTTATTTATATAAATGACCATGGATTATATGAATTTAGGATCAACAAAAGAAAGTTGTGAATACATGATTTACGTGATTCAGCTATTTAATTCTAATCGGTTGATCCACATACTTTTTTTTTACCGCAATAGCAAGTTAGTCTTAGTATCTCGAATAACGTCACAAATGAAAATATGTATTAGAAACAAGTTGGCCTAAAATTCCATATACACCGGTGGGCTAGTAATTTCCTCACCGAGGCACTCGTGTTTCCGACTCCCACATGATTCATGGTGGCTTCTCGACACATATAATTAAACTATGTTCCCACGTTCAACATGCATGAATGCGTACAACTTCCTGGAAATAGCCTTTGCTCTGTTTATATTCTCTATTGCTCTTGTTTTATCTCCTAGCAGAAGATTTTTTTATAGAGGTTTAGAGAAGAAATCATTAGTTTAACTACAGAGGAGAATAATATTTACAACAAGACAGAAACATATAATTCAGCTGTCTTCCAAATCGCATATTGCAATAACATAATAGATAAGTACCATGCATATATAATATAATGTCGAGTCATTTTACGTGCTAACTTATATACTGTAGTTATTGTCCTTTACATGTGATTCAACCTTTTTGATTAAAATAGGATGGTAGGTATGTTGTTCTTGTCGCATAATCCTTGTATTCATTCTCACTCTCAATGATTAAGTGACAAATCCCTCATTTCATTTCCATGCACATATATCAACTAACCTCCATTCTTTTTGGTTTGTTATTAAGTCAAATTTGACAACTCCAGCTAATATTGAATAATTGAGTATGTTAATACTCCGTAACTTATATGACGCATTATGGGGCTGCTGATAACTTTTAATCTTTTATTTTTGTAATACCTCACGTACTGCTAGTATGTCGACTACAGTCATTAACTATTTCTATTTCTTATTATGCAAACCACCTTTTTGTAAAATTAGAGAAATTTTGGCCTAACAGTATATGAATTGACCATCAACCAAATAGCTGGTGCTTTCAAGTCTCAATTGAAACAGGTACTTATTATAGGTAATTATGGTGCGTTTATTTGGATAAAAAATTCTCTTGTTTCCTATCTCTAATTTTGTAAAAGTTTGGAAGCGAAACTTATCTCTACAAAACACTTGAAAATATAGAAAACACGTTTAGTTGATGTTTCTATTTTCTATTTTGAAGAAAGGAGGGAGGGTTGTGGGTTACAAAAGAAAACAAGGAAAACAACTAAAATTTGTTTTGTAATTTTCCTTGTTAAGTTAGGAAATATAGGATTTTGTGTTTTGCAAAACATTTTGTTGGAAAACGCTTATTTGAACACGATCTCTGTTTTCCTTGTTTTCCACAAAACATTTTGTGGAAAATAAGGGTGTTTCCCCCCAACTAAACGCACCCTTAGTGTCCTAAACTTTACCTTCCAGCAAACAAAAGTTCATTTTGACTCTGAGTAATATTATACAAGTTTAAGTATACGGCCACTATTATACACTGATAAGATTGGGTACCTTGACATAAACATTTGAACGCACTGCCAAAATGCCCGGATTTTATATTTTCTCAAAATAGATATTAAATGATCCAGTAAAGGGTGTTGCATACTCTTTAATTCAAGTTTTGAAACATGGTATTATTAAGTTGATTATACAGAGTCAAACATCTATCAAGACAGTTAAACCATGATTGATCATTATGTTTCAATGGAAACGCATTTCATCAACATTCGCCTTGTCATTTATTTGGATTCATTTGTTGACGTAAGAATAAATTTTGTCAATAAAGACGATATATTCATAAGAAAAAACAATATGAATTAATAAGGACCATATACAAATAAAATATACTTATTAGTTACTTCAGTTTAAATAATGACATTAAATTAAGCTAAACACATGCATTATAATTCTTCTCTCGCTATATATAGTCAAAGCATCAAAATACAATCACACACTCTAAAAAATCACCGGAAAATCTTTATGTAATAAATGGAAATAGTTGCTAGTGCTTTTGATGGTAGCTTGAAGAGAACATGGAGGCGGAGGAGGTACAGACGGTTCAGCAACAGTAACAAAAAAGGCGCTACGACGGTTATGTTAGGAGGGAGAAGTCGTCGGTTTTGGAGGATTAAAGCCATCCCACTGTTACGATTGAAGACACTTTCACCCTTTAAGCTCTTGATAAATCTAAAGAATGTTTATGTTAAGTTGATGCTTAGATTAGCTGGAAGTGATTATTTTTTCGGATCAAAGAATGGTCCAAAGGCACTTCACAGTTACTCGACTGAAGAATTTCACAACAGATTGATGTATGAGATCTCAAAGAATTTGTTTGCTTCTCGTGAACTGGAAAGCGTGTAAAACAACAAAATTTACTATGACTGATTTTTTTTTTTTCCTTTCTATTATCTTTATGTGTGATCTTAAGGATGTTCTTACTTCAGATTATTATATCTACTTAATTTATGTCTTTCAAGTATGGGTGTAAACGAGCTGATCAGTCGACTCAATATAGTGGCAAGCTTGAGGCCTGTTGGAAATTAACCATTGACTTAGTTAAAGATGAAGACTTATAGGTAACAATTATATTAGCATGTAATTAGAAGGTAGTATTAAGTAATTAGATCAAACTTGAAAGGGTGCAATGGTTGGTCAAAAGACACAACCATCACCACCACAGGAAAAGGTGGCGGTTACCAAAGGTGGCAGTTACCACCAACCAACACCACCGAAGCATTGCAATGGTTCAATCGCAACCATTCAACTAGTATATATACGTTTATGTATTATAACAAAATATTCAGATTCAATAAACAAAGACTATTACATATTTCATGTTTTGATTCCATTGGGACCAACAGTGGCATCAGAGCACAGATTATTGTGATTTAGAATCAACCCTAAATCACCAGTTTATTCGTTTTACAAAATCAGATTACATACCTTACAATTGAGTACCGTTCTTACTCAATTGCCGTTTTCAATTGCCATTTACAACCACTTCGATTGCCGTTTTCAATCGCTGTTTACAACCACTTCGATTGACGTTTTCAATCGCCATTTACAACCATCTCGATTGCCGTTTTCAATCGCCGTTTACAACCACTTCGATTGCCGTTTTCAATCGCTGTTTATATAACCAATCCAGAAAAATTGTTTGCCGTTATCAAACATCAGAAGAATCAAAGTATTGTTCGTCGTTACCGAACAACAGATCGAAACCATTTTTCGATCAATTTGTAGGAAAATTGAAACTTTTTGTTTCAATCAGAACAAAATCAGAAGAGAAAGACAAGGAACATACCGTTCGTTGATCGGTGAATCGCGAACCAGTAAAGAAAGGAGGGATTCACACCAAAAACCTCGATTAGGTTTCGGAGACAAGAAATCAACCTCTGATTTCACCGGAGAAGACAAAGGTGCGCCGGAACCACCAGCGCTCATTTTTTATTAAGGGGAAGAACTCTGATTAGAGCTTATAACCCAGAAGAAGAACCAAAAAGGGGATAAGTGCAAAACTAAACATCCCTTTTCTTTAATAGGAAATACAAATCGGTCAGTTTCTTATTTTAAGTATATATTATTTTTATAAGTGTTAGATATTTTGAAACAAAATATCTATTGTAAGTATTGTTTTTTGAAAATTCAAAGTCTTGTTATTATAAAAGTTTTTTTAAATTGTGATTAAAAATTTTATTTTATATAGTTTAAAAATAAAATTGTGTTAGACATTTTTATAAATTAATTATAGGAAAGGAAGATGGGGATAGTTCGAATAACAATAAGAGAATAGGATCGACACACTATTTCCAATGCCCCTTGTTGACAACAACAAACTATACGATATGGTCAATAAGAATGAAGATCATTTTACAAGCAAATGGTCTATGGGAAATGGTCGAATCCACCGATAAAACTCAAGTTAATGAAAAGCGAGATAAGACCGCAATTGGGTATCTATTTCAAGGATTACCTGAAGATATGATATTGCAAGTAGCAAACAGCAAAAATGCAAAAGAAGTTTGGGATACATTAAAGACTCGAAATGTTGGAGTAGATCGAGTGCAAAAGGCAAAATTACAAACTCTCAAATCCGAATTTGAGATGTTACAAATGGAGGAAGATGAAACTATTGATTCATTCACCGCGAAAATGACAAGTATTACATCAAAGATGACAAGTCTTGGATCAACACTCGATGACTCAACCCGTGTACGAAAATTGTTAAATTCTATACGTGAAAGGTTCATTCAAATTGTAGCATCAATTGAGCAATACTCCGATCTAGATACATTGACTCTAGACGAAGCTATTGGAAGATTAAAGACCTTCGAAGAAAGGATAAAGGTTAAGAAAGGAAAGATCATCGATCATCAAGATAAACTATTATTTACAAGACATGACAACAATAATGGTCGAAGACATCACTATGATAATCAAGGAAGAGTAAGATATGTTCCACCACATAACCGAGGTTATGACAATGCTAGACAACATGGAAGAAACTAGAATCACACGAAAGGTACATTTAATGAAGAAAAGAAATTCCCTCAAGATCAAGAAGGATTTACAAGGAATATAAATGATGTAAGATGTTATAATTGCAACAAGCTTGGACACTATGCATCAAATTGTCGACGAAGACCTCAAAGACAACAAAGACAAGAAGCATCGAACCTTGTGGAAGAAGATTTAGAACCACAATTGTTAATGGCATCTACAAGCTTCAACAAGACTACGCCAACGAATGAAAGCAATTCGTTTGCAAAATTCCATGATGATGAAGACTCAAAGTGGGGAAAAATTATACTAGATGAAGATAATGAAGACAAGATTGAAGATTAACAACGTCAATGGTTAAGGGGGAGAATGTTGGAAATTAACATTGACTTAGTTAAACATGAAGACTTATAGGTTACAATTATATTAGCATGTAATTAGAAGGTAGTATTATGTAATTAGATCAAACTTGAAAGGGTGTAATGGTTGGCCAAAAGACACAACCATCACCACCACAGGAAAAGGTAGCGGTTACCAAAGGTGGCGGTTACCACCAACCAACACCACCGAAGCATTGCAATGGTTCAATCGCAACCATTCAACTAGTATATATATGTTCATGTATTATAACAAAATATTCAGATTCAATAAACAAAGACTATTACATATTTCATGTTTTGATTCCATTGGGACCAACAGTGGCATCAGAGCACAGATTATTGTGATTTAGAATCAACCCTAAATCACCAGTTTATTCGTTTTACAAAATCAGATTACATACCTTACAATTGAGTACCGTTCTTACTCAATTGCCGTTTTCAATCGCCGTTTACAACCACTTCGATTGCCGTTTTCAATCGCTGTTTACAACCACTTCGATTGACGTTTTCAATCGCCATTTACAACCATCTCGATTGCCGTTTTCAATCGCCGTTTACAGCCACTTCGATTGCCGTTTTCAATCGCCGTTTATATAACCTATCCAGAAAAATTGTTTGCCGTTACCAAACATCAGAAGAATCAAAGTATTGTTCGCCGTTACCGAACAACAGATCGAAACCATTTTTCGATCAATTTGTAGGAAAATTGAAACTTTTTGTTTCAATTAGAACAAAATCAGAAGAGAAAGACAAGGAACATACCGTTCGTTGATCGGTGAATCGCGAACCAGTAAAGAAAGGAGGGATTCACACCAAAAACCTCGATTAGGTTTCGGAGACAAGAAATCAACCTCTGATTTCACCGGAGAAGACAAAGGTGCGCCGGAACCACCAGCGCTCATTTTTTATTAAGGGGAAGAACTCTGATTAGAGCTTATAACCCAGAAGAAGAACCGAAAAGGGGATAAGTGCAAAACTAAACATCCCTTTTCTTTAATAGGAAATACAAATCGGTCAGTTTCTTATTTTAAGTATATATTATTTTTATAAGTGTTAGATATTTTAAAACAAAATATCTATTGTAAGTATTGTTTTTTGAAAATTCAAAGTCTTGTTATTATAAAAGTTTTTTTTAATTGTGATTAAAAATTTTATTTTATATAGTTTAAAAATAAAATTGTGTCAGACATTTTTATAAATTAATTATAGGAAAGGAAGATGGGGATAGTTCGAATAACAATAAGGGAATAGGATCGACACACTATTTCCAATGCCCCTTGTTGACAACAACAAACTATACGATATGGTCAATAAGAATGAAGATCATTTTACAAGCAAATGGTCTATGGGAAATGGTCGAATCCACCGATAAAACTCAAGTTAATGAAAAGCGAGATAAGACCGCAATTGGGTATCTATTTCAAGGATTACCCGAAGATATGATATTGCAAGTAGCAAACAGCAAAAATGCAAAAGAAGTTCGGGATACATTAAAGACTCGAAATGTTGGAGTAGATCGAGTGCAAAAGGCAAAATTACAAACTCTCAAATCCGAATTTGAGATGTTACAAATGGAGGAAGATGAAACTATTGATTCATTCACCGCGAAAATGACAAGTATTACATCAAAGATGACAAGTCTTGGATCAACACTCGATGACTCAACCCGTGTACGAAAATTGTTAAATTCTATACGTGAAAGGTTCATTCAAATTGTAGCATCAATTGAGCAATACTCCGATCTAGATACATTGACTCTAGACGAAGCTATTGGAAGATTAAAGACCTTCGAAGAAAGGATAAAGGTTAAGAAAGGAAAGATCATCGATCATCAAGATAAACTATTATTTACAAGACATGACAACAATAACGGTCGAAGACATCACTATGATAATCAAGGAAGAGTAAGATATGTTCCACCACATAACCGAGGTTATGACAATGCTAGACAACATGGAAGAAACGAGAATCACACGAAAGGTACAATTAATGAAGAAAAGAAATTCCCTCAAGATCAAGAAGGATTTACAAGGAATATAAATGATGTAAGATGTTATAATTGCAACAAGCTTGGACACTATGCATCAAATTGTCGACGAAGACCTCAAAGACAACAAAGACAAGAAGCATCGAACCTTGTGGAAGAAGATTTAGAACCACAATTGTTAATGGCATCTACAAGCTTCAACAAGACTACGCCAACGAATGAAAGAAATTTGTTTGCAAAATTCCATGATGATCAAGACTCAAAGTGGGGAAAAATTATACTAGATGAAGATAATGAAGACAAGATTGAAGATTAACAACGTCAATGGTTAAGGGGGAGATTGTTGGAAATTAACATTGACTTAGTTAAAGATGAAGACTTATAGGTTACAATTATATTAGCATGTAATTAGAAGGTAGTATTATGTAATTAGATCAAACTTGAAAGGGTGTAATGGTTGGCCAAAAGACACAACCATCGCCACCACAGGAAAAGGTAGCGGTTACCAAGGGTGGCGGTTACCACCAACCAACACCACCGAAGCATTGCAATGGTTCAATCGCAACCATTCAACTAGTATATATATGTTCATGTATTATAACAAAATATTCAGATTCAATAAACAAAGACTATTACATATTTCATGTTTTGATTCCATTGGGACCAACAGTGGCACCAGAGCACAGATTATTGTGATTTAGAATCAACCCTAAATCACCAGTTTATTCGTTTTACAAAATCAGATTACATACCTTACAATTGAGTACAGTTCTTACTCAATTGCCGTTTTCAATCGCCGTTTACAACCACTTCGATTGCCGTTTTCAATCGCTGTTTACAACCACTTCGATTGACGTTTTCAATCGCCATTTACAACCATCTCGATTGCCGTTTTCAATCGCCGTTTACAGCCACTTCGATTGCCGTTTTCAATCGCCGTTTACATAACCTATCCAGAAAAATTGTTTTCCGTTACCAAACATCAGAAGAATCAAAGTATTGTTAACCGTTACCGAAAAACAGATCGAAACCATTTTTCGATCAATTTGTAGGAAAATTGAAACTTTTTGTTTCAATCAGAACAAAATCAGAAGAGAAAGACAAGGAACATACCGTTCGTTGATCGGTGAATCGCGAACTAGTAAAGAAAGGAGGGATTCACACCAAAAACCTCGATTAGGTTTCGGAGACAAGAAATCAACCTCTGATTTCACCGGAGAAGACAAAGGTGCGCCGGAACCACCAGCGCTCATTTTTTTTAAGGGGAAGAACTCTGATTAGAGCTTATAACCCAGAAGAAGAACCGAAAAGGGGATAAGTGCAAAACTAAACATCCCTTTTCTTTAATAGGAAATACAAATCGGTCAGTTTCTTATTTTAAGTATATATTATTTTTATAAGTGTTAGATATTTTGAAACAAAATATCTATTGTAAGTATTGTTTTTTGAAAATTCAAAGTCTTGTTATTATAAAAGTTTTTTTTAATTGTGATTAAAAATTTTATTTTATATAGTTTAAGAATAAAATTGTGTCAGATATTTTTATAAATTAATTATAGGAAAGGAAGATGGGGATAGTTCGAATAACAATAAGGGAATAGGATCGACACACTATTTCCAATGCCCCTTGTTGACAACAACAAACTATACGATATGGTCAATAAGAATGAAGATCATTTTACAAGCAAATGGTCTATGGGAAATGGTCGAATCCACCGATAAAACTCAAGTTAATGAAAAGCGAGATAAGACCGCAATTGGGTATCTATTTCAAGGATTACCCGAAGATATGATATTGCAAGTAGCAAACAGCAAAAATGCAAAAGAAGTTTGGGATACATTAAAGACTCGAAATGTTGGAGTAGATCGAGTGCAAAAGGCAAAATTACAAACTCTCAAATCCGAATTTGAGATGTTACAAATGGAGGAAGATGAAACTATTGATTCATTCACCGCGCGAAAATGACAAGTATTACATCAAAGATGACAAGTCTTGGATCAACACTCGATGGCTCAACCCGTGTACGAAAATTGTTAAATTCTATACGTGAAAGGTTCATTCAAATTGTAGCATCAATTGAGCAATACTCCGATCTAGATACATTGAATCTAGACGAAGCTATTGGAAGATTAAAGACCTTCGAAGAAAGGATAAAGGTTAAGAAAGGAAAGATCATCGATCATCAAGATAAACTATTATTTACAAGACATGACAACAATAATGGTCGAAGACATCACTATGATAATCAAAGAAGAGTAAGATATGTTCCACCACATAACCGAGGTTATGACAATGCTAGACAACATGGAAGAAATGAGAATCACACGAAAGGTACATTTAATGAAGAAAAGAAATTCCCTCAAGATCAAGAAGGATTTACAAGGAATATAAATGATGTAAGATGTTATAATTGCAACAAGCTTGGACACTATGCATCAAATTGTCGACGAAGACCTCAAAGAAAACAAAGACAAGAAGCATCGAACCTTGTGGAAGAAGATTTAGAACCACAATTGTTAATGGCATCTACAAGCTTCAACAAGACTACGCCAACGAATGAAAGCAATTCGTTTGCAAAATTCCATGATGATGAAGACTCAAAGTGGGGAAAAATTATACTAGATGAAGATAATGAAGACAAGATTGAAGATTAACAACGTCAATGGTTAAGGGGGAGAATGTTGGAAATTAACATTGACTTAGTTAAAGATGAAGACTTATAGGTTACAATTATATTAGCATGTAATTAGAAGGTAGTATTATGTAATTAGATCAAACTTGAAAGGGTGTAATGGTTGGCCAAAAGACACAACCATCACCACCACAGGAAAAGGTAGCGGTTACCAAAGGTGACGGTTACCACCAACCAACACCACCGAAGAATTGCAATGGTTCAATCGCAACCATTCAACTAGTATATATATGTTCATGTATTATAACAAAATATTCAGATTCAATAAACAAAGACTATTACATATTTCATGTTTTGATTCCATTGGGACCAACAGTGGCATCAGAGCACAGATTATTGTGATTTAGAATCAACCCTAAATCACCAGTTTATTCGTTTTACAAAATCAGATTACATACCTTACAATTGAGTACCGTTCTTACTCAATTGCCGTTTTCAATCGCCGTTTACAACCACTTCGATTGCCGTTTTCAATCGCTGTTTACAACCACTTCGATTGACGTTTTCAATCGCCATTTACAACCATCTCGATTGCCGTTTTCAATCGCCATTTACAGCCACTTCGATTGCCGTTTTCAATCGCCGTTTATTATAACCTATCCAGAAAAATTGTTTGCCGTTACCAAACATCAGAAGAATCAAAGTATTGTTCGCCGTTACCGAACAACAGATCGAAACCATTTTTCGATCAATTTGTAGGAAAATTGAAACTTTTTGTTTCAATCAGAACAAAATCAGAAGAGAAAGACAAGGAACATACCGTTCGTTGATCGGTGAATCGAGAACCAGTAAAGAAAGGAGGGATTCACACCAAAAACCTCGATTAGATTTCGGAGACAAGAAATCAACCTCTGATTTCACCGGAGAAGACAAAGGTGCGCCGGAACCACCAGCGCTCATTTTTTAATAAGGGGAAGAACTCTGATTAGAGCTTATAACCCAGAAGAAGAACCGAAAAGGGGATAAGTGCAAAACTAAACATCCCTTTTCTTTAATAGGAAATACAAATCGGTCAGTTTCTTATTTTAAGTATATATTATTTTTATAAGTGTTAGATATTTTGAAACAAAATATCTATTGTAAGTATTGTTTTTTGAAAATTCAAAGTCTTGTTATTATAAAAGTTTTTTTTAATTGTGATTAAAAATTTTATTTTATATAGTTTAAAAATAAAATTGTGTCAGACATTTTTATAAATTAATTATAGGAAAGGAAGATGGGGATAGTTCGAATAACAATAAGGGAATAGGATCGACACACTATTTCCAATGCCCCTTGTTGACAACAACAAACTATACGATATGGTCTATAAGAATGAAGATCATTTTACAAGCAAATGGTCTATGGGAAATGGTCGAATCCACCGATAAAACTCAAGTTAATGAAAAGCGAGATAAGACCGCAATTGGGTATCTATTTCAAGGATTACCCGAAGATATGATATTGCAAGTAGCAAACAGCAAAAATGCAAAAGAAGTTTGGGATACATTAAAGACTCGAAATGTTGGAGTAGATCGAGTGCAAAAGGCAAAATTACAAACTCTCAAATCCGAATTTGAGATGTTACAAATGTAGGAAGATGAAACTATTGATTCATTCACCGCGCGAAAATGACAAGTATTACATCAAAGATGACAAGTCTTGGATCAACACTCGATGACTCAACCCGTGTACGAAAATTGTTAAATTCTATACGTGAAAGGTTCATTCAAATTGTAGCATCAATTGAGCAATACTCCGATCTAGATACATTGACTCTAGACGAAGCTATTGGAAGATTAAAGACCTTCGAAGAAAGGATAAAGGTTAAGAAAGGAAAGATCATCGATCATCAAGATAAACTATTATTTACAAGACATGACAACAATAATGGTCGAAGACATCACTATGATAATCAAGGAAGAGTAAGATATGTTCCACCACATAACCGAGGTTATGACAATGCTAGACAACATGGAAGAAACGAGAATCACACGAAAGGTACATTTAATGAAGAAAAGAAATTCCCTCAAGATCAAGAAGGATTTACAAGGAATATAAATGATGTAAGATGTTATAATTGCAACAAGCTTGGACACTATGCATCAAATTGTCGACGAAGACCTCAAAGACAACAAAGACAAGAAGCATCGAACCTTGTGGAAGAAGATTTAGAACCACAATTGTTAATGGCATCTACAAGCTTCAACAAGACTACGCCAACGAATGAAAGCAATTCGTTTGCAAAATTCCATGATGATGAAGACTCAAAGTGGGGAAAAATTATACTAGATGAAGATAATGAAGACAAGATTGAAGATTAACAACGTCAATGGTTAAGGGGGAGAATGTTGGAAATTAACATTGACTTAGTTAAAGATGAAGACTTATAGGTTACAATTATATTAGCATGTAATTAGAAGGTAGTATTATGTAATTAGATCAAACTTGAAAGGGTGTAATGGTTGGCCAAAAGACACAACCATCACCACCACAGGAAAAGGTGGCGGTTACCAAAGGTGGCGGTTACCACCAACCAACACCACCGAAGCATTGCAATGGTTCAATCGCAACCATTCAACTAGTATATATATGTTCATGTATTATAACAAAATATTCAGATTCAATAAACAAAGACTATTACATATTTCATGTTTTGATTCCATTGGGACCAACAGTGGCATCAGAGCACAGATTATTGTGATTTAGAATCAACCCTAAATCACCAGTTTATTCGTTTTACAAAATCAGATTACATACCTTACAATTGAGTACCGTTCTTACTCTATTGCCGTTTTTAATCGCCGTTTACAACCACTTCGATTGCCGTTTTCAATCGCTGTTTACAACCACTTCGATTGACGTTTTCAATCGCCATTTACAACCATCTCGATTGCCGTTTTCAATCGCCGTTTACAACCACTTCGATTGCCGTTTTCAATCGCCGTTTATATAACCTATCCAGAAAAATTGTTTGCCGTTACCAAACATCAGAAGAATCAAAGTATTGTTCGCCGTTACCGAACAACAGATCGAAACCATTTTTCGATCAATTTGTAGGAAAATTGAAACTTTTTGCTTCAATCAGAACAATATCAGAAGAGAAAGACAAGGAACATACCGTTCGTTGATCGGTGAATCGCGAACCAGTAAAGAAAGGAGGGATTCACACCAAAAACCTCGATTAGGTTTCGGAGACAAGAAATCAACCTCTGATTTCACCGGAGAAGACAAAGGTGCGCCGGAACCACCAGCGCTCATTTTTTATTAAGGGGAAGAACTCTGATTAGAGCTTATAACCCAGAAGAAGAACCGAAAAGGGGATAAGTGTAAAACTAAACAACCCTTTTCTTTAATAGGAAATACAAATCGGTCAGTTTCTTATTTTAAGTATATATTATTTTTATAAGTGTTAGATATTTTGAAACAAAATATCTATTGTAAGTATTGTTTTTTGAAAATTCAAAGTCTTGTTATTATAAAAGTTTTTTTAAATTGTGATTAAAAATTTTATTTTATATAGTTTAAAAATAAAATTGTGTTAGACATTTTTATAAATTAATTATAGGAAAGGAAGATGGGGATAGTTCGAATAACAATAAGGGAATAGGATCGACACATTATTTCCAATGCCCCTTGTTGACAACAACAAACTATATGATATGGTCATTAAGAATGAAGATCATTTTACAAGCAAATGGTCTATGGGAAATGGTCGAATCCACCGATAAAACTCAAGTTAATGAAAAGCGAGATAAGACCGCAATTGGGTATCTATTTCAAGGATTACCCGAAGATATGATATTGCAAGTAGCAAACAGCAAAAATGCAAAAGAAGTTTGGGATACATTAAAGACTCGAAATGTTGGAGTAGATCGAGTGCAAAAGGCAAAATTACAAACTCTCAAATCCGAATTTGAGATGTTACAAATGGAGGAAGATGAAACTATTGATTCATTCACCGCGAAAATGACAAGTATTACATCAAAGATGACAAGTCTTGGATCAACACTCGATGACTCAACCCGTGTACGAAAATTGTTAAATTCTATGCGTGAAAGGTTCATTCAAATTGTAGCATCAATTGAGCAATACTCCGATCTAGATACATTGACTCTAGACGAAGCTATTGGAAGATTAAAGACCTTCGAAGAAAGGAAAGATCATCGATCATCAAGATAAACTATTATTTACAAGACATGACAACAATAATGGTCGAAGACATCACTATGATAATCAAGGAAGAGGAAGATATGTTCCACCACATAACCGAGGTTATGACAATGCTAGACAACATGGAAGAAACGAGAATCACACGAAAGGTACATTTAATGAAGAAATGAAATTCCCTCAAGATCAAGAAGGATTTACAAGGAATATAAATGTAACACCCCAACCCGGCAAGGGTAAAGATATCACAACAATGGCTTCATATCAGATTACAAGCATTAAATCCAAAACATCACAAGTCCATAACATTAATGATCAAAGGAAAAATAAGTCAACATAACTTATGCCCAAAACAGAAATAAGCTGAAGTACATAAATCCAAATGCCTAAACAATGGCATAACAGAAACAGAATCCAAATGGCATAACTAGAATGTCTAAGGTCTAAGCTTCACACAAGTTGCTCTCATCCCAAAGCTAAAACCTCGCTCCTAGCTTAGATACCTGCCGCAGGAAAAGAAATGCGGCTGAGCTTAAAAAGCCCAGTGAACAGATACATATACAAAGCAATAATAATGAAACATAACTGAAATATGGTGCACGGGGAAATATCATGAAGTATAAACAAAGAGACAGAAATATAAAAGAAGAATAGGATAGTCATCCACCACGAGCCCAGAACATATCAGATAGTAACCATCATAATCTAGAGGGGATGCCTCTTAAGTAACCAGATAATATGAGGGGTGTCCTCATGTATCAAATGGAGTGATCAGCTCCCAGATAAATGTGAAAGGCATGTATTGCACACAGTACCAGACACCAGAACAGAAATCATATCATATATAGTTAAATCCACTAAACAGAACAGATCTAGGATTGCAATCCATACGCCCCCCGAACCATATACCAATCATAATAAAGCGCGCATAATCAAATGGGGACGGTGTGAGGAATCACTCACCCATACAT